>VZRN01000404.1:1126006-1231657 GCA_013397935.1 Dasyornis broadbenti
AAATGCACTGATCTGTCACAACTTGTGGATGCTTTTGGAAAGGCACCCCAGCTCTCCAATGACTTGTTCTTAGCATCCTTGGCCACTGACTCCCCTATGTACTCAAACAGGAGCTGAATTCCTAAATAGTTTTAAGGATCTAGATTGAAAATGTGTTGCATAAAAAAAGGGGATAATCTTTAAAATAAAATCCTCTGGAATTGCTCTTAGTTAATGAGCTTTTCTGGCCATGGAGGATGGTCATCTAATAACTGGCAGATAATCTTCGGGAGAATGAGGACAGCCTAGATTTCAAGAATAGCATAATTGTATGCAAATACAAGGAACTGGGAGCTTTTTTTAGCCTGAAAGAGTAAAGTTCATCAGATAACAGGGCAGTTCAAAGCCCAGGAGCCCAGTTTATCTGGGGAGAGGGCGCAGCAGCAATGCCAGGTGGGTGCTGCCAGCCCCATACTGCACGGGCATGGGTTTTTGGGTTCCAAATTGTGAGGGTAAATGCATGCCTGTTTCTCAGGAGCACTCCGTCTTTGTCAAACTGCTGTAATTAATTAACCACCCACTCAGTGATGCTGTCCCTCCCTTCATCAGCAGCTGGATTTTCAAAGCCACCGAGTGCTGAAGGTTATGCCAGAGCCACTTGGGCCTTTAGGAAATGTGGGATTACCTGGGGATAATGATTTCCAGACAAGATGCTGCTGAATATTTCCAACCTTACACTTCTGATCACTGCATCTTTTTTGCAGAGGCTCTGCTCATCTCATTATGATGTATTTGCCAGGTTCAAGGCTGTGTGGCTTTTGGCTTCCTGAAAAAGAAGTTTTAGTGTGCTGGGAGCTTCCCTGCACAGCTCCAGTGGCTTTTGGGACAACATGTTGTCCACACTGGGGAATTTCAGGTGTTGCAGGGACCTTGGAGAGCCCCTCCAGTTTGCTGGGGAACGTGGATGTGAAGGGTGCTGTGCTCCCTCCATCACACGAGTCATGGCCAAGTGTGTGATGCGAACCTTGGCTTTGCAATGGAGGTTAACACCAGCCCACAGGGCAGTTCTTGCCAAGGACTTTTTGGGAGAAAAAAGGGGGGAAAAAAGAGATATTTTATGGAAGCAAAAAGCTTCCCACTCGTCCAAACCAGGGAAACTGCAGGTGACCCCAGGGAAACTGGACCCACTGACACTCATCCTGAGCTTTAGGTGGTGTCACCTTCACTGAGTTCTGGAGACACGAAAGCAAACGTCAGCATGTGTCCCCCGCTCCCGGGTGCAGCGGGCACAGAGAGGGGGACCAGCAGGGCCAGATGGTGATGGAGCAAGATTTTACAGACTTATAACTCCATCTCTCAAGCTCAGTGGGTTTGTCAGGAATGGTTAATCATACTCCAACTGGGCTGAGCAGAAAAAAAGCACTTTTCTTTTTCAATCATGTGCCTCAAAGTGTACTGGACTTCTGGAGCCCACATGAAAAATCAAAAGGGTTTGGAAGCTGCATTTGCATTTATTGCTGAGATTTGTACCAACTCTGACTTCATTAGAAAAGAAATCTTTTCTTATAAAAGAGATCTTTCTGTGATCTGACACCTTTCTGTGGTGCTGGTGAAGGACCCAGCAGAGCAGAGCATTACCCGAGACTCTTTTCTCCCCCATTTGTTGCCCGTAAGTTCCAATTCCGGCACTTCATTAAAGCTGGGGTGTACCTCAGTCATTGCAGGGATGCAGAGATGCTCTACAGTGAGAAAAAACGTTTGAAGAGCTGCTTCCAGCAGCAAAACCATTGTGAGCAGAGGCACTATGCATGGGATTTCAGTATAGAATTGTACATGAAGAGTGCTGCAATTCTGCTGCACTCCCCAAAGCTTGTTCTGTCTGGGGAGAGGCAGAAAGCAGGGAAAAGGGAAAGGCCGAGGATTAATTTTTTACCATTTGCTGAATGATCCAGGCTCTTGCTGCACAAGAGCAGCTCAGTTGTACCAGAGCTGACAGACAACATTCGTTGTGCTTTTAATCACTGACAATGAATTGTACATATTAAATACCACTTATACAATAACCTGTAGTTATAGTGTCAGACTTGTCACTGAAAGCAATATTCCTGTCCAACTTAGCAGGTCTGTTTTGGAAAACATGGAAAAATCTGTGAACTTTCTAAGAAAAAGGTTGCTATTTATAAATTCCAGGTTGATGCTCCCCCAGTATGCCAGAGGCCCAGTGGGGATTTCAGCTGAGCTGTGCTGGCTTTTACCAGGTGAAGACTTCAAGACAACCTGGAAATGTTCAAAAGGTGTGTGGATGTGGCTCTTGGGGATAACCTTTAGTGGTGAACACAGTGGTGCTGGGTTGCTCTTGCTCAATGATCTTAGAGGTCTTTTCCAACCTTAATAATTCTAAGACAAGGCTTTTTAACAACAAATAATGGGGTCAGGTCACCAACCCTTGGGAAGGTGCATGGTGTGCAGGAGATGCTTCTCCACCAGCTTTTCTTGCCCACCAAAACCACGTCAAGGAGCTGGTTCTTGTGCTTTTATTGCAAGACCAGCTCAGTGAAAATCAAGCTTTCTACTCACGATTAACCAACACTCCTCAAGAGCAAGAAACATACAGGAGACTCTTCCCTTTGGATGAATACTTCCATTTATTCCAACTGGAAAAAACATTTTTTTTTAAATATACTTAAGTGTAATTTTTTTTTTCTTTTTAAAGGAATAATAATTATCACATTGTCCTTTACAAACAACAAAAAAATTCCTAGCAATAGTCTGTGGTATGGAGACATCCATCTTCCAGATTTTTCCGCATCTGCTGCTTTGAGTAGGCATGGGGGTGTCCCTGTGTGTGCCCAGGGCTGCCAGTGCCATCCCTGCAGCGGGACCCTCATTCCCAGGGTGCAGGGAGGGGCTAAAGGTGCAGGGACACCCTGAGGTGCCAGCAGCACGTGGAGCGAGGGCAGCGCAGCTGGTTAAACTCTCAGCCCTCCTGCGGCTCAAAGCCCAGCCTTATCTTAACCCCCTCAGGTGCTTTGGGTGCCCCTTTTGCAAACCAGCTCCTTTCTGGGAGGCACGGCGACAACCTGGCATTGGCTCGCAGCCGGGACACGCTGGGATGGCAGAACCCCAATGGATTAAAGCACACAGAGAACAAACTCACATCCACCAGAATACAACACAGCTGAGCCCGCTTTAGGGGCCTTCTGCCACAGCAGGGGCTGTCCTGGCCCTGGGGCTGAGACCCCCAGGGGACAAGCCCTGGCCCCAAACAGCCCCAGAGGGGCGAGGGTGTCTCGCCGGGCAGGAGCAGCCCGTGGGGAGCAGTTTGCAGGTGTTCTCATACGTGTTAGGCAGGAGGCAATACTGAGACTTCCACTTGGTAATGAACAGCAGTTAACATAAGCCAGGAGACTAGAGCACCATAAGACAAGTCTATATTCAAAACAACGTCATGCTGACATCACACAATTGCACCATTTACACTTTATTTACTCCAAATAATAGTTCAATGTTTAGTAACTTCAGCGTTCTCTACAGAGGTTGTGAAATTCCTTCTCCGGCTTTGGTAATTTACAATGTTGCAGACATTTGGTAGTTCTGTTGTTTCCTGTTTAATAACAATAATAATTATTTAAAAAAAAAAAAAAAAGTCCCTTTGCAGCTATCAGGGTTTGTGTATCTGACTGATGGAGTGTACCTGCAAATCACAGGCTTCAAAATGCCACTGAGGCCTTGTCAAGATTTAATGAATTGGAAAATGTTCTGTTTATTGACCAGGATCAAAACAAATGAACAGAAAAAAGGGTTAAAACAAAATCCTCAAAACCAATGACAACTCAAACTCTCACGTTTATACTTAAGGAATTTGATGATGAAATGGAAAAAGGGATCCAAAGTACCGTTTGGTTAGCTCTGACTGAAAACAATTCTGCACGTGCATGCATTTTCCCAGTGACTCCTAAGATATAGAAATTCCTCTGATATTACAAAATACAAAAATATTTTCTCCAAACTCTCATTTACATCGCATTTACAACAATCATGGAAATAACTTAGGTTCCCACACTGTCCAAGAGACAAATCACCTACCAACATGGCTAATGGAAAACAAAAATGTGGTGGAAAGCAAAAGCTACCGGCAAACTGATGGTGAGAGTCAACAGTGGCAACCAAAACGTACGGACAAACAGAGCTCAAGGGGGTGGCAGTATTTGGGAGAAGGAAGAGAAACTACTGGGTAAGTATTACAGGCTAAAGTGAACTTTTTAAATTTTTATCTCCGAAGTAAGATGTGCAAAATATATTCACTGTGCCCAGGATTATGACTATTTATAGAAGCCAGTCTACAACCTTCTTACAAATCCCTATTCTTCGGGCCTTCTCTTTTGTTACAATAAAAGCACTTACATGATCTAAAACAGTGCAAGATCGTGAGTTAATTTACATTCTCCCAAGGTGCCTGGCAAGGATGCCATTAGGATATGATACAGTTTTTGCTCTTCTGTCTTTTCCGGCTGTGCAACTGTCCTCTGGCCCCCACCGTGGAAGACTTGGGCATGCTGTACGAGCCGTACTTGTGCAGCAGCTCCTCGCTGGTCACGTACCGGAGGCGGGCGGGCTGTGGAATCGGCTCCCCGAGGAAATAGCCCTCGTTGTCGGACTCCGAAGAGGAGGAGCAGGTGGAGCACCAGTCGTATTCGGCAAAGTAGGGCCCCCATCTCTCGCCCAAGTGGTTCTGCAAGGCGAGATCCGACACCGTCCGGGGACAGTGGCCGTAGACGTCCCTGCGGGGACCCTGCTCCACCGTCTCCCTGCAGCTCCTCTGGTGCATGAAGGGGTCGTAGTCGTCCCTGGCTCGCAGCGAGGGTCTCTCCTTCAGGCGGTAGCACTGCTCGCTGGCCAGGTGCAGGGCGTTGTCCGAGCGGGAGCGCCGGGAGCGCCGGGGCCGGTGCGGGCGGTAGTGCCGGTCGTCGTCCCGCAGCGTGGTTCTCCGGCGCGTGCGCTCGCTCATCGGGGTGTGCCTGGGGATCTCCTGCGGACCCAGCTGGCCCCCGGGCACCCCGCTGCCGTAGTCGAAGCTCTGGTGCATCCGCCCGTGCGACGGCCGCTCTCGGTAGCCGAGGGGGCTGGCGAGGTCGTGCAGGGTGGGCTCCATGTCCTGGTACTGCTGCACCGACAGCAGGCTGCGCACGGACTCGGCGCTGCGGAACTGCATGGATGAATTCAGGGTGCCCATGTTGCTCATCTTCTCTGAGATGTTCATGCCCGAGTCTTTGCTCAGGTCAGGCATGGAGAACCTGGAGAGGTGCTCCTGGCGCTTGGCTCCGCCGTCTGCTGAGAGGCCTTTGCAGGGAAAGGGCAAAGGAAAAAAAAAAAAAAAAGAAAAAGAGTTAAGAACTTTAAAACAGCAGAGATGGAGGGTTGGAGGCTGGTTTTGGCCCAAGACGTTTGCTTTAAAAAGTATCTCAGTGATTTCGATCCTGTCCTGAAGAGCCCTTTGTAAGAGGAGGGCTTTTATTTTTTTTTAAAGAGCAGGCAGTTCCTCCTTTGGGGAAATCACACCAACTTAAGGTGTTTTGAGTTGGACTCCAAGCTGCTATTCACGACTTCCTTTCCCATATGTCTACACTGTCTGCGACTTGATAGGAATAACCAGCGATGCCAGGGAGAAATCATGCGTCAGAGGTAACCTGAGGCCTCCTGCACACCGAGCTAACTAGGGTGCCATGATCCAGGACCCATACCTTCTGCAATGACAACACATTTTGGAGGACTAAACAACGTCAGGGGCAGATAGAAACAGGGCCACTGACTTAATTCAGGGCTGTCACTATGTTACACCTCACAAGTCCCCTGAATGACACCCGTGGGGAGACCAAAGTTAGAGTTGGGTTTCCCCGGAGGCAAGGAAACACCTGAGCCCCAGAGGGTGTGCTGGAGCTCCCTGTGAGCAGCAGGACAGTTGGGAAGGTCAGGCTATCCCTGCAGCTATCCGGGGAGTTGTGCATGGGCAGCAGCCAGAAACATGAGCTCCAGCTTGACTGGCTGCCCTGCTGGTGAAGGTACCCCACTGGGTCTGCTCTCTCCAAGGTGCCAACCAGCCCTGAGCTCCTGCAAGGTGCTCTCCTTCAGTCCACAAAGCCTTCATATGGCAGCAGGGAAGCAGTGTCTGGGGTGTCTGCTTAGCACCTGCCTGTCAACAAACTCCACGCACCCCATGGTGCCCTAGTCCTTGGCCTGTTTTCGGGGTGTTTCCTGACTATTTTCTGACTATCTCCCTGTTGGCTTGGCAAATGGCGGCAGTCAGTGGTTGCATGGCAAGCTCAGGACAAGATGTTTCGCAAGTTATTTCAAAGGAAATCCATTTCATCCCAAATCAAACGCAGAGTGTGTTTGTTTTGGCGCCCTTCTCCCCATCCCTCTCTGACAACCTCCCGCTGCAGACCCAACGCAGAGAGCTGTGCACCATCAGCAGAATTTCCAACATGACGCACAGCCTTTATGCAATCACCGAGAATTTATGACTTTGTAAATTAATTATGAAAAACAACAACCCAGCCCACGATTCAAGAATAAAGCTCTTTTTCCCTTAACAAAAGCTGCTTGCATTTCATCGAGAGCTCAGCTCCTTTGGCATTAGCTGCTGCTGCCAAACCTGAGCAAGAACAAGGTTGCTGTCACTAACCCCATTCATGAGCTGCTTCAGGGTTTCCTTGGGCTCAGCCTTAAAGAGATCAACAGATCCTGCAAAGCTGGACAAGGTTTTCCAAACCCTGCCCTCAGCAGCACCAGGGAGAGATTTAGCCACTCCTGGCCCTCACATGGTTTGGTTTTGCTCCCTGAGTCCCAGTGCTGCAGACATTTCTCCCTGCTCCTTTGCTTTTCTGCTGTTAATGGGGATGTTTCTGGAGTTTGTGATTACAGAGGAAGGTAAAGTGAATCCCTGAACGCCACAGGAAGAGGGAGAGGCTGGGTTAAAAAGAAGAAAAAGGCATGTTTTGTTTGGAAAAGGACACACTTTTCGAGTCAACTTCATGCCTTCTTTTTCCTCCCTGAGCCACGCTGGTTTTGAGTGAGCAAATCCAACCCTGCCCACTGCCCTTTGGAAAAAGCCCTGGATGGGCTTCCTGTCCCCTCTGAAGACCTGCCCACCCACACTCCATACTCCCATTATGTTTCTCCTCCTCACTGGAGCTATGATCTTCTGCCTTTGAACCCAGTGATGACATTTGTCACATCAGGCACTGCTCTCCATGTCCCTCCTATGCCACTGTGGAGGAGCCCAGCAGCTCCTGGGGAGGGCAGAGCAACTCGGTAACATCAGCAAGGACTTCCTGAAAAGCCAAAGCAACAGCAGGACTGCCAGCAGAGCTGATCACAATGAGAATCATGGCTGTTGACAGCCAAATGTGCCTAATCAGATCTGTCAGACAATAGCTGACACCAAGGAAAATGAGCCCTCGGTGACATTTATGCTGCCCTTCATTAAGGGAGCCAGAGCAGCTCAGAAATCAGAAAGAGCAACAGCAGTGCTGTGCGGAAGTACAGCTGCAACACCACTGGATGTGTCTGTGGCATCAACAGATTCATTTTGGCAGCATCATTTAAAAAGGGGCCGACTCACAGGGGTGTAGGGTGAGCTGGTGCTTGCGAAGAGGAGGGAACACATTATTCTCCAGGCCTGCTGACTCCTGCAAGGCAAAATTCAGCTTGAAGAAGAAAACTCTTCCTATGTAATCACAGCAGAAGGTGGCTGGGGCAGGCTCTGGCACTGGAGGGTTTCCCTGGCACCCAAAGGCAGTAGGTGCCCAGGCATATGCAGGGAGTCTCTGGGTTCCTGGTCCCACACTGCCTGGGATGGGGCAAAAGTGGCACCAACCCTTGTCTCCTGAGGTCACTTGCCATTCCAGAGCTACACCCATACATGAGGCCCCATCTGCTTGAGTTACCAGTATTTATTTACAGCTGCTGCAGCTCCCTCTTAATGAAGTGTTTCATCTGGAAACACAGCTAATAACCCAAGAGAGCCTCAGTCCAGAAGAGCACATGAGGTGAGACCCCACCATGCAGCCCAGACTTCCTCCTAACAAAGAAACCTGAGAATCTGTTTTCCAAGGCCATCCAAGGGAGCAGGAGCCCTGCTCTGGCCTGTGGGGTGGGATGGTTGTTACCACATCACCAAGACCATTCCAAGGGTGCAAACCCATGGATAATGTGCTGACCCCACCAAAATTTACTTCTGCACAGTGCTCTGAGACACTGAACACATCCGCTGTTGGCTGCCCCAGAGGCTCATGCACTGGAAGACGAGAGATGTCACTGCTGTCTCCAGCGTGGTGCTTCAGCTGGTGGCCATCCTGGAGCCAGACCCATGCCAGCATGGCAGCACACGTGGACACAGCAGGTTTTTCTGCTGCTGCTCTCCACTGCATGGAGCTGCCAGGCTCAATATTTCACCCTGGAGCCATGGAAACGTGTGCTTTTCCAATGAGCACGAGGGAAAGCTGCAGCTCGGCTGCGGGCGCTCGATATAGAAATGGAGCTGGCTGCAGCGCCGAGAAAACCAAGCAGGTTTCTGGTTAACATTCAGGTTCACTAAGATCACTCTGTACCATCCCCTCTGAAGTCCGTCCCCACCCCTACTGATAACCATGTTTATCCCATAAACACAGCCAAGGGAAATAACACCCAAATAAGCAAAGCGACAGCACAAAGATGCCCCTCGTGAACATCACCTCTACAACCTTGCCACAACAAAGCACTCGGAGGCACTTAAATCCCACTGTGTGCTTTGCTAAACCGGGGCTGCAAGTTGCATTAATTATGAATTATTAAAGCAAATGACAGCAGAGAGGCCGTAGAGAGTGTGTGGGCCGGGTGTGAGGCTGGGAAGGGAGCCCCCCGTGAGGGGAAGCAGCTCCCAGCCCCTATTAAATCAAGCTCCCTGTGAAGCTGTGCTAACACAGGGCGAGCCAGCATCCCACTGCAGGAGAGCATCAGCCAGGGAATGCACAATGCCCTGACACAGGATACTGCAAACAAACAGGGCTGTGCTGATGCTTGCTTCTTGCCTTTCCATTCATCACAGTGGATACACACACCTATGCATCGCAGCCCTCACCACAAAAGTGCCTGCCAGCACCAAAACCCGGCACCCAGCCCTGGCAGCCAGGGTTTAAATGCAGCTGTAGATGCACAGGAGGGGACAGCATTGCGTCTCTTGTGTCAAGCCCCCTGTGCCAGAGCCGTCCCTCTCACACTGTATCAGGCATCCTCATCACCCCTCAAGCAGGGTTTATTTCAAGGTCAATCCCTAGAACTAAAAAGAAACTTAAGGAGAAACAGCCTGCACAGAACTTTATATAGCTCAGCCCCATCTCACTTCTGAGTGACCTCGGGGCATGCAGAAATAAAGCAGAATCCTTATGTGACTGGAAATCATGGAAAATAAACAATATGGGGGAAGGCAGAGCGCCCATCAAGTGGGCCACAGTCCCAACATTCTCCCATGGTGGGCCCCCATGTGCAACCCATGGGTGTCTTGAGTATTTCCCACCCAATCAGTCCTTTCCAGCTTGGTGAAAGAAGTCCCTGCATGGATGCTGCCTGGAAAAGCATTGGATTTTAACCTAGAAGACCCCTACAGCTCCTTTATCAGGACTCCCATCTCCTGCACCCTCCCCAGCTGATGGCCAACACTCCACGTAGGGGATGATGTGCTATTGCTTCCCCTGAGAACATCTCCTTCCTGAAGTCCATTTCGGTTCTCCCTCTGGTTTGCATTACCCCACACGCTCTGCACTGTCCATATGTGACACTGAAGGGGTGAAGACATGCATGAGGTTGGCCCCCGCAGCAGGCATAGCAAACCTCCCACTGCTGAGTGGCAAAAGGCAAGTGAGGGGGAGAAGAAATGTTCCTGACAGTTTTACAGTGTTTTGGCATTGGGCCTTTGGGGTGAAAAACCTTTATCTCCACACCAGTTTTGAAATTATCTGGCTTGGATTAGGGAATGTTATACCTGTGTCTCAAAACTGCAAGAATTCCCCCAGGGATCTCATCTTCCAACTTGGAAGAAGATTTGTGTTGGCTGTGTCTGGGGGAAAGAGAGTGATAAGAACACAGTGGGGAGCTGGGAGCCTCCTTTTTTCTTAGAAAAAGTCAGGAACAGCCAATATGTCATTTTCTGGATTGCATAACTCAGCTGGAGCACTTGGGGCAGCCGCCCTCTCCAGCCCAGGGAGAGAGGAACACCCGTGGGATGCAGTGCTACTGAGAACACGGGGAGGGGGACCAGCAGCCAGACCCCTCACTGCCATCCCTGAGGGTGTTCAGGATCTGCTCCCAAGCCCCCAGTGCAGGAGAGGCTGGGTCAATTAATGTCTCTCCAGAAAATATAACTCTGGCCCTGAGCCAGGGCTTGTTCTTACCCTCACCTGCCCTGCAGCTTTTAGCTCCTCCTCAGGCAGAGGAAGAAAAAGGAGTTGGAGACAGATGATGCTGTCAGGTCAGTCTGCAGCTCAGACATGCAGGGATCAGCCCTGTCCTCTCTGCTTTCTGGGTATATCACAGTTGTTCTCCAGTCCTGGAAAAACAAACTATTTGAGGCCTTTGGGCATCTCACAACACAGATGACAGGAGCAGTGTGTGCTGTACAAGTGAAATCACATTCCACCCTGTAACAGCACCAGTTTAACATATTTTTAAACTGGATTTATGCCTGTGACAGATGTGGTTGTACCCCTCACCCAAACTTATTTTCTCAAGGAATCCTTAAAATCTGTTTCTCCTTTTGCATACAGCAGAGTCACCATTCAGCATGACTTCTACCTCCAAAGGGCTCCTGCTGTCTGCAAGCAGCACACAAAGAGACTGTTCCCAGAGAACAACATTTAGCCTGCAGGTACTTTCTTAAGTGGGCTATTTGACCAGCTGGCATTTTGTGGAAATAACTGCTTGGAATCAGCAGAGATCAGCTCTTGATTTCTAATTCCACTGCCAGGCACATGCAGTGACTGCAAAATCTTTTTAGAGGGAAACACAAACACAGGGAGCAGGGCTGATGGACCGAGTATCTTCTGGGAAGTGATTAACCTCTAGCAGGATCAAGCTCTTCATCATGAGCAAAGCTTCCTGGACAAATTCCATCTTAGCATTGTCCTGGTTGCTTAATGCATGGAGCTGCAAGGCAAACATTGCTGCAGGATCCACTGGTTTTTGTTCTTGTTACTGCCATTAAAAAAAAAGCAACACACCAAAACCCCCAAAAGTAGACAAAAGAAGCACAATATAAAAGATAATATAAAATAAAATCAGCAAAAATGAGCTCTCTCTTGAAAAACAGGCTGAGAAATACTGTTCCCTTTTTGCTTCTCCATCTAATGGCCGTGCAATGCAGGAAGAGGACACTGCCTCCAAGTAGCTGCAGCAGATTGGAGTCTGTTGTAGCCTTCAGTTGATGGCAGAATAAGGATTTTCAAACAGAGACACGGAAAGGAAGGAGAGGTGCCCTCCACCAGCAGGAGACTCTGCCCTTTGCCAGCGGATGTACTTAAATCACACCAGCACTCGTGGCAATTACACAAGCACAAACCAGAGGACAGCAGAGACACTCCCACCTAATACAAACCCCTGACACAGAGCACAAGGAGGGTCACAGCCACCTCTGCCACTCGTGTGTCTGCTGCTGCACTGCTGCCCGTGGTGACAGCAGAGCACAGCCCAGCATAGTGAGGGCACGTGCCCAGGATTAACACGGTGTCTCACCTCTTTACTAACCCAGGAGGAATTGGCTTTAAAGCGATTAAATACAGCCTTTTGGTAAGGTAGAAACCTGGGGTCTTTCAGGAGATTGGGGTCACGTAGATCTTGGCCCGCACAATGGCTGACCCCGAAATATTACAGGGAACAACATCTGCTCATGGCAGGCAGCCTTCCGGCCGAAGGACAGGGATTACCGCTGCACAGCCCGTGAGTTATCTGCATTACTGACTGTCCCTGGCTAATTAGCAGTTAAGTCGTAATAGAAACATCACAGCAAAATCTGCTGCCAGGGAGGTACCAGCTTTTAACATGTGCTCTGCAGGTCAGGGACTGTTTGCCCTTCAGCTCCCTATAAAAAACAGAATGTTTTAGCGATGCCATAAAACCTTAGATGGATGCAGGGTTAATTATTTCACTTTATAAGGTGGAGCAACTGTGCAGCATCGGTAGCTCAAAGGGATTTTGTATGTGGATGCCTGGGAGCTTCTGGCAAAGCAGATCTGGAGGATGCAGGGTGGAGGACAGTGGATGAGCCAGACCCCCAGGCTGTGTTTGGGGGGAGCTCTGTGGGGAGCTTGCTGGGCAGCTTGCTCAGCCACAGCAGGGAGTGCAGAGATGGGAAAAGCCAGGCAGCAGGGTGCTGTGCTCTGACATCACCTGCCCAAAAACCTGCTCTCTTACAGACCTCATCCAGGTCACCAAATCTCCCTGTCCTCAAAACGCTGCCAATTAAATGGGATGGTAATTGTGTCCTCCATAATTGCAGACATGGCCCTGAGGGAGCTGCCTGTTGCTGCTGCAGTGCCCCCAGCTCAGCTGAGCCAGCTCCCAGAGCAAGGAAAATTATTAGAACCTTACACATTAATAAAAATGTTATCACCTCACTCTGCAGAGGAAGGGTGAACACTCACTGCAAGCCCCATCACACTGAGCATCAGCTCCAGAAAGCAGGAAAGCAGCGAGCCATTAAGGCAGGCACTGCCCCTAAGGAAACTCAGACTCTGGCTCCGTATGGAGGGTGGATGCCCTTGGGAGGTCTCCCTCCCAGCATTTTAAAAACAGGTTTTTAAAATGAAAGGCAGAATGATTTTCACTTTAAAACGAAGGCCTTGCCACATTTTCTGTCTCTTGACCTATATCCCCAATAATTTGTTACACTTCAGCTCCAAAGCATGCAACAACCCCTCCACTGCTCAGGGATTGCTCATTCAAGCTTGGTGTTGCTCAAGACTCTTTGTACTGATGGAGTTTACACAACACAAGTTTTCAGGAACACAAGAGGCTTTGGAAATGTGGAGCTCTGCTTAAGAAAATCCTGTTTTGGAGAGCAATTCCCAAGTCCCTTGCCATTTCACATCTACTTCTCCTCTGTGTATATCGGAGGCTGTTTAAGCCAAAGTCTTCCCAGCTCATTAGCTTCTCCTATCCCTCCTCTTTTTCTACTTCCTGGATAAGGAGATCCCAGCTGAAACAGATCATTTCACATCTTGGCACGGGGCTGGCAGCTTCCCTAAACAAACACACCAAACCCCAGGCGTGGGTGAGGAGCCACGGGCATAGCAGAGCAAACCTGTCCATCCAGGCAGGGCAGAGCCCAGAACTCAGGTTCAGGGGGGCTCAGCTCTCTCTGGGCCCGGCAATCCTCACCCCACAGTGCCAGCATCCTGTGGGTGATCCTCAGGACTAGGTACAAACAGCCCACAGGACCTGCCCAAATCCAAACAATGCTTGGCTGGAACAGAAAAAAGCCAGGGGAGCCGCAAAGAAAAAGCAAGGCAAGTTTCTCTGGTGAGCAAACCAGGCTCAGTATTTTTTCCGAGGAGTTTTGTGCTGAGGTGAGTGAGTGGAGCAGTGTGGGCTGCAGGAAGGATGGAGCCTGCCCAGAGCCCCAAGCAGACACATCCACGCACACATACCCATCCCCACGGCCACGGGTGAAACCCAAACATGTTTGGGGTGAGAGGACTGAGAAATATGACCCTGGGATGCTCTCATGAGAAACAAGCTCAGCCTGATGGGACAAGCATCTTGTCTGGCTTTTCCCTGCATTTTCTATCAAGGGGTTGGGGAAGAGGAGTTAAAGAGCTGTACATAGAGGGGGAGGAATTTCTTTTAACTAGTCATGTGCTTGAGGACTGCATAACATTCAAAAGAGGTTAAATGGGCCTATTTTCAAAGCATTTAAAAATATTTTTAGCCTGCAAGGGCAGCTGACAGCAGTCCTTCAAGAGCTGAAGGCTGGAATCTGCCTCTGCGTTAGCAGCTGGCCTTGATTTTCCCCCTCTCTTCACAAAAGGGAGGATTAAAGAGCTTGAGAACATTTGTTTTGAGCTGCACAGAAGGGCCAGCCATCTATAAAGCCCTGCATTCAGTAAACAAGCAAGCAAAGGGAAAGGGACTGCCAGGCTCGTCAGGACCAGGCAGACAAGCCTGTGTCACCAAATGATGTTCCCCAAGCTGTTGGTCACCCTCGTATTGGGAAGACAGCAGAACTCGAGGGACTCCGTCGCATGGAGGGCGTGCTGGGGTGGTCTCAGGGTGGCAGGAGTTGGGGTGCTGTACCTGTAGCGTTGGAGAGCGCGAGGGACTCCATGGAGCCCCGGGGAGTCTGCTCGGTGGGCGTCAGGTCCTCTGAGAACTTGAGGGCATTGATGGGGTGACGAGTGCGGCACTGCGGCGTCGGCATCCCACCCTCCTCTTCCTCTTCGTACTTGGGGACTTTGAGATTTCCTCTGGTCTCGGGGAAGCTCTGGTTGGACATGTCACTGTAGCTCTCCTGCGAGCGGAGCCTCCCCGAGTAGTAGTCCTCTCTGCAGTCCTGGATGAAGCTGCCACCGTGGCTCTTCATGGCCAGCGAGGAGCTCCTCTTTGGGTTGCTGAAATGTTTCGCCCATAAATCCGACTGCGAGCCCGGGACCTGGGTGGGGTTATAGGAGGTTCTTATGTTGCACTGGCTGAGAAGCTGCAAGGGGGTTTGGGACTGGCTTTGCTCCATTTTGCCCCCATAGTGATAAAGCTCGTCCCGGCTCCTCCACAAGTGGTCCCTGTTGAGGCTCGGTGTCTGGCTGGCCAGGCTCAGCAGATCCATCTGCAGGGACAGAGGGTCCACGTCGGTGGAGAGGCGGTTGGAGGTGACCTGCAGCTGGTTGCAGGGGCTGCGTGCCCCCTCCTCGCCTTTGCCCTTGTTCTTGCCGATCTTGGCGCTGCGGCGCGATTCCTTGGCTCGTGCGCTCTGGAAAGCCGAGTCGGAGGAGTCGGAGCCGTTGGGGTCATCACCAATGCTGCAGGCCCTGGAGCAGAAGATCTGCCCCTGCTTGGGCAGGAAGGGCCGTCCCAGCAGGGATTTCTTGCACTGGGCGCAGCAGAAGCAGGTCTCGGTGGCGTGCCAGTGCTGGCCATCGTACGTCATCTGGCCCTGGTCGATACCTGGAGAGGGAAGAGCCGCAGTGTCAGGGTCATCTAACACTGCACTTAACACCTGCATCAAAGTCACGCTGGATGGCCTTTGGAGCAATCTGGTCTAGTGGAAAATGTCCCGGCCCATGGTGGGGGGCTGGAATGAGATGACCTTTAAGGTCCCTTCCAACCCAAACCATCCTATGACTCTATGATCCCCTATGAGTGACATGCACTCAGCCTCGCTCTGGAAAGCCCTTTTTCTGGGTTTCTCTGATGCGTGAAGTTAATCCCATTTTTAATTCCTCCCAATTCTAATTCCAGGCCTTTGCTTAGGAGTTACTCAGTGTTGGGAAAGGCAGCAGAACCATGCCTCAGGCTATTTTGTATTAAATGGGGATATTTCCGATCATAAAGCAAAGGAATGCAAGAAGTTCTCCATAAAGTCCTTGAAGTAAAAGCAATAATATGCTGCCTATTTTAAAAAAAAAAAAAAAAAGCCTCCAACTGAACCATAATGAGGAATTTGTGCTGCCTTGGTTAAGTATGTAACAGAGCAGATGACATCCCTGTCCCTTGCTTCTACTGTGGTCCCATCCTAACTTTATTTTGGCTTCTGGGGCTGCTTTTCCAAAGCAAGCATGGGAAGAGCTGGCCCCAGGGGTCAAGCACACACCCTTGCTTTGCACCCACATTTCCTGGGTTGCTTCACCAGCCCCCCTTGGGCTCAGTAAAGGAAATGACGCAGACAGTCTGTCCCCCACCAGCCAAACCCCAGGGAGCAACATCTGCACAGTGCTCTCAGTCAGAGCCGTGAGCAAAGCTCCTGAGGTTTCAATTATAATGTTTGCACACTTGTTTAAGCTGCTGTTCCTGGCCAAAACCCTTGTTACCTGAGAAACTGCCACGCACAAAGTGGGCTGGCCGGCACGGCGGGTGCTGCACCCCACATGTGCACAGCACGTGCCTGCACACCCACTGTGGGGCCAAGTGCTGCCAGGTAACTTACAAAGGAACACTGTGTTAATGGTCTGTTTTATTCCAAGCTAAATTAGCTTTAGTATAATCGTTTTTTTCCTCCTCTTACAGTGAGCAAAATGCTTTCATACAGATGGGAGTGCTACCCTTGTGGGCAAAAGAGAGACAAGATGGTGGGTGGGATTTTATCAGCTCCTTTCCCACTGCCCAAAGCCATCTTGCAGAGGAGAGAGTGCAGCCTCTTTACTCCATCTTCACCCACCCAACGCGAGCCTCACCAGTCTTAATCACATGCTTACCCCTGATTTATGTGGCTCATAAGCACAGTGCTCAGTTCATTGCTATGAGCGACTTACAGCAAAATGGTTGCAGTCCCTCCTTTGCTAGAAATGTGCAAATATGCACCAAACCAGACATTTTACCCTGAAAACATGACAGTCAGCAGGCTCCAGCCGGCCAGTTGGAGTGAAGAACAGCAGATGGGGGAAGCACAAGAGAAGGGACTGTGCAAGAAGCATTAACAGCTGCTTCTTCACCGTTCTGCAGCTGAGCTTTTGGGAAGGATGTGCTGCAGGTCACAGCAGACACATCCTCCAAGTGCTTCACTGAAACCCTGAATTTCCCCTCCCTGTGCCATCTGGTTGCTGCACGAGAGCAAAGTGGTTGTGTTTTTTTCTTTCCCTGCAGCCTATGAAATATTTGAACATGTGAGTTCACCTTCATGGACAAAGGAAGGGCTGTCTGCGCACTCACGGTGCTCAGCCAAGTGGCAAAGGGGGTTGGGGAGAGCAGCAAGGTGCTTCCCAGCCCACCCAGCTTGGGGACAGCTAGCCCCCTGAATGAAGAGCATTTTAAATCAATGTTCTAGAAACATAAATTGACCCTGATGCATTATTTCTTTCTGTCTGAGAACATCTATCTGCAAGTTGATTTAAAAAGGCTCAGAAACAATAATGATGCCTAATGAACGAGCATCTTTTCTGACAGTAGCTCATCAAATCATGTGATCCTTTGGCAAGCTTGGATGGGAAAAATCTGAGTCAAAGAGCCAGGCTGTTTACAGGAAAATGAGATTTAAAGGAAAAAAAACGTGCCAGAGAAATTTTATTATGCCAGACAAAGCTTTCACTAGCTGCCACTGCTCCTGAGGTTGACCTCTGATAATCCTCCCCTCTCTGACTACAGAAAGGGATAAACAGTGGTTCAACCAAACAAATCACCACGTTACCTCCTTGGTGGGATGGGAGAGAGGCATAAGCACATTTGGTTGCCCCAGCCACACAAAATCCCGCCCGCAGCCCCACAGTGCTGTCAAGGACTCAATGCACCAGCTCTTGCCCGAAGCAAGCTCCCGAGCGGGGCCATGCCCGCTGCCCTCCCGCACGTACCGATGTGCTGGGCGCAGGTGTCGCAGTACTCGGCGTACAGGGACTCGAAGCAGCTGCAGCAGTAGGGCCTCCCGTCCTTCATGATGTAGCGCTGCCCCCCCAGCACTGTCTCACACTCGAAGCAGCAGAAATGCTTCATGTGCCAGTGCCGCCCTTCGGCCTCGGTGCACTCGTCAGCAAAAATGATCTGGGGGAAGAAACACGAGCGTGGAGCAGAGTTGGTCAGAAAGCGGATGCGGGATGAGGACACCAACCTTTGTGTCTCCTGCCCATGCATGGCAGCATGAACCTTTTGTTCATGCAACCTCCAAATTTTACAGCTAACTCCCCCCAGTCCTGCTCAGGAAACTCACATGGTTTGGTTTGTGGCAGGGCACCCATCATTTCTCAGGAAAATCCATTAAAATGCAAATTCCTCAGGAGCGTGTTAGTGCCCAGACTACAAAGTGTTAAGGCAGAGCTACAGTAATGTGCTCGTAAGCTCATCCATCAACTGGAGAGGTCGATCAGGGTAATAAACACACTTATATACAACCTATCGATCTGCTGGACTTCAGAAGAACAGAGAAGCCACTTACTGGAACACATTTACCCATCTCTGAAACAGGGCCCTGAGCACAAAGGATGAGCAGAAACACAAGGAGAAGTGGCAGCTCTCTGGAGGGAGAGAAGATGGAGGCAACTTGGCTCCTCACCTTGCTGCTACCCCAGCCCAGGTGCTTATAAAGGTGATTGCAGCCTTTATACCATGGGGAAACTGAGGCACAGAGTGCTGTTAAGGATGGGCTGGTGAAGCAGCCATCTAAAATGTCTTCAGCAGACGCTTTCTTGCTGTCTTTTCTTCCCATTCCCACCCCAAAGCCAAGCCAAGGGAACCAGCAGCCCCAGATCTGCTCCCTGGTTCTCTGCCCTGGCACAGGGTACACCAAAAGCTTTTCCCCTGCAGCTCCTCCTACCCCTGAATTACTGTTTCTCACAATTAGCACTTGATGTTTTAGGGGAAGAAAAGCATGCTGAAGGAGCTAAACGAAGACTTAAATGAGAATTTGCAGGGATAAAAAAGTACATGAAAAAAAATTACCCAGCCTAAGCCACAAAGAAATAGAGCCAGTCGAATGGTTAGGGGCTGTTTTTTACTGGTAACGCTACAAATTTAATTGGACACATACATCAATGCTCTTTGTATTTAAAGTGCATATAGCCTTGGATATTTACTATTACACGCTTGCAAAGATGGGACGCGATATTTTATAGTACTATGGTTTTCATAACTTTAAAAAGCAGAGCAATTTCCTTCACCAGCGTTTTAAACAGAGATTGACACTTGAGAAGTGCTCATAGGCGACTCTGTACGGTTTTCTATATTAGTTTGGTATTCTATTTGTTCAGCTTCCTATAGCCTGTTAATCACCTCTCTCAAAGCCTATTTCAGCTCAGCATGTACTCAGACACGACCAGCTTGTAAGAAACATAGCACTCATCCCACCAGGGGCTTCTTCTGGGGGAATGGAGGAGAAGGGAGGATCACCACATCCCAGCTGGGCTAAAATCACACAGCACGGGGGCTGTGCTTCTACTGGAAACACTCATGGAACCCCGCTCCAGCTTCCTGAGTGTAGATGAGGTCCTAAATCAGAACAGCTCCAGGCAGACTGCAACTAAGAATACCTGAAACCTCAGGAAAAGCTTGTTTGAACCCTTGGCAAAACCACGATATCAGATTCGGCATGTATGCCTTCATGAAAAAGTCAGGGATGGAGGTGAAATGCCACCCAACCCTCTGGTGCCACCCCAGTGGGCAGCAGCACTTGTGGCCGATGCTGGCTCTTACCTCATCACATGCAGCGCAGCGGGGCTTGAGGCACTCGGCGTGGTGCCTGCCACAGTAGATCTTCCCATCCTGGTAGAAGTAGATCAGGTCCACCAGCAGCTCGTTGCAGACGTTGCAGATGAAGCAGGGAGGGTGCCAGCAGACGCCGTGTCCCGCTCGCGAGGCGAAGACGGCCATGTCCCCTCCGTTGATCTGGCCGCCGCACTGTTGGAAAAGCCGGGGATTAACGGGGCTGTGGGTGACCCCAAAGCCACCCATCACCAATCAGCTGCTCTCACAACCACTCCCCTGCACAATGCCAGCAGTTGAAGTGACAACTCCATGTCAAATATCTTGAAATGTGCCCTGACAGACACCAGCAATCGCACCTGGCCATGGGTAGGTGCTTGTCCTGTGAGCTTCATAATATCACAGGATGCTGTGAGTTGGAAAGGACCTGAAGATCATCCAGTTCCACCCCTCTTGCCATGGGCAGGGACACCTTCCACTAGACCAGGTTCCTCATCCAACCTGGCCTTGAACACTTCCAGGGATGGGACAGCCACAACTTCCCTGGGCAACTTGTGCCAGTGCCTCACCACCCTCCCAGTGAATCTAGTATCCAATCTAAAAATGCCCTCTGGAAATTTAAGGCCATTCCCCCTATCACTATAAGCCCTTGTAAAAAGTCCCTCTCCAGCTCTCTTGTAGCCCCTATAGGTACTGAAAAGGTCACTAAGGTGTTCCTGGAGCCTTCTCTTCTCCGGGGTGAACAGTCCCAACTCTCTCAGCCTGTCTTCACAGGAGAGATGCTTCATTTAACTTGGGCAACGCAGGCATCAGTTCATCAGCCACTACCCACCTGCTCACAGATGGCTCCTGTCATGGTTACAGGGAATGGCCGAACATTGCCTCTCCCTAAATTCTCCCTCTTCCTCTGGTTGCTGAAGAGTTTGAGCTCCCTCTTCTCCTCCTCATCCAATGAATTGCAATAGCGAACCTAAAAAACACACGTGATCAGTACCTGGGGTGTCCCTGGCTCCCTGGCCAGTGAGGTGCAGTCCCACAGGCCCTGAAAACCTCTGCCTGGGGGTTCTGAAAACAAACCCTGCCCTTGGCTTGGGGAAGGCTGGAGAAATGCAGGTGTCTTGGCTTCAGTCTTCTGGGGTTTGGTCAGAATTCCAAAAGGTAGAGATGAGAAGAAAGGTCAGGAGGAAGGTTGCAAGGTTGCTCTTTGAGTGCTCAGTTTGTAGAAAAATCTGAAAAGTTGCATTCTCACTGTCCCAACCCAGGGCAGCAATTGGACTGATGGTTTTCTTGCTTTCTCCATTAGCCTCCTATGGCAGAGGTCTTCATAATATTCCACTGTCATTTCTAGAGCACAGACCCTTTTCCCTGCATAAATGACAGTTTCAGTGATTTCTGAACTATTCTAGCACAGGGGCAAGCCTGCACTTTTGCAAAACCTCTGCACTGGAATGGAATAAGGAAATAAAATAAAAGGATACAAACAATGAATGATGCAATTTCCACGAAGCTTATAAAACTCTGAGGTTTTCCTGGCTATTTCCATCCTGCAGGCCTAGCTCTTGGCTGGTTGCATTTCAATGAGGAATACAACTGAAGAGCCAGGGAGGTCAAATGTAGCACCAGCACCCAATCCACCCTCCGTTATTTGGGAGAGCTGGCTCATGGAGCTGAGCAGGTTTATTTCACATGATCAACCAACACACCTTGGATGTTCAAAGAAGCAAAACTGAGCATGAAGGGAAACTGGATGCAAAATCTGCCAGTTTGCAGAAAATACAGACTCGCGCGTCCAACTTGCAGCAACACAGGCTGCAGTAGCAGCATTTGTGTGTGTTTATTCTCATGTTTTTTGGCTGTCAGAGGCTGTGGGTTTCCAGCAGCTGCCAGGGAAGCAGGCAAGCAGGTTGGAGCCCAAGGGGATATAGGAAGAAGCCCCTTTCTTTTGCCTGGAACTCCCCCCATGCTGACAGCGCTGTGCCCGTGGCACCCAGCCACACGCAGGCAAACTTGTTAAAATCCGACTGAGATCAAACAAGTTACCTACATGTATTTTGCAGAGCGGCTTCTTCAGAAAGTACCACGAAAATAATTCTTTTTGTTTACACAGGGAAATTTTGCGGGTTACCAGAACCCAGTGTTCTCACTGGTGAGATCAGGACGTCAACGACCAGACCCTTTTTGCTGCCTCACATCATTCTTGCGAGACGTAAGAAGGTTTATTTTGCTCTGACTGGTTTTGACTCAACCTGCGGCTTGCCAGGCTCTCCCAGCTCACGAGGTTCAGCCCAAGTGAAGCCCCTCCTCAGCACGCTCACTCCCACTCCCAAGGTGAGTCGGAAGCAACACCTGGGAAAAGGCTTTTGCAGCTTTGGATCTGTCTCTAGATAATCTCAACAGCATTGCAAGCCACTTTTAATGGAGCTTTGGCCTCCAAGGGCTGAGAAAATGCTTTTATTTCAGACAACTACAGAAAGATGATTTAGAAAAAATTTTAACTTTAGAAACAAACAACTCTGACAATCAAAGCAGGGAGCAAACTGAGTAACTTAAACAGTAACATGACTGAAATTCAAGTAAATCCCCCTGAAAAGCAAAAGGAATTGAGAACGGTAAGCCACACTTCCCACAAGCCTCCCCAGGAGGAGCGTCCACTCCCCACCCGCAGCCCTGCTGATGTCCAAGGATTTTTTGGGTACTGACCTCATTGTCATGCGGTGGCAGCTGGTGAAGAAGTTGCTTTATGCGAGATTTTTCTCCTGGGCTGTTGACATAGGGAACCTTGTCCTCGGGCAGGCAGCTGTAGTACTGGTGCACCTACGGAGCAAGAGAGGGGACTGTGGTGAGGTTCCCTGGCCGAGCCCATGCCCCCGCGCCCAGCCAGCAGCCACCCCCTGAGGCAGCAAGCGCTGGGTCTTCCCAAAGGTTCTGAGCAGGGAGACACAGCCAGGAGCTGCTTCGTGTTTGTTCTTTTGTCCTCCGAGGACGAGGGGTGGCAGCCCCGGCGAGGTGGGCGCGTTACCGTTTGCTCGGTCAGCCTCCATAGCGTGAGCATTGCGCCGGCTGTGGGGATGTGTCGGCACCTGCCTCGGCAGGGAGGTTAAAAAGGCTGCACCCCGGCAGTCTCCGTGTTGCCGGCTATCTCAGCCTCCACCTCCATCAAACCCCTCCGGGCTTTTTTCTGCAGCAATTTGTGGAAATAAACAGCAGATAAAATCTGTTGGAAGGCTTAGGTTTTTTCTCTTTCGTCTCAGAGCGTGTAATTAAAATCAGCTATTAAAAAGGCTGGGGAACGGCGTGCCCGGCGCTGGGAGCGCAGTGCAGCCTGGAGAGGAAGCACACCCTGAACCCCAGCGTCTCTCCTCCGACTGCCACACCTGGGATGTGCGCTCAAGGGCCGGGCCAGCACCGGGAGGGGACTCGCTGGCTGAGGATCCACTCTGAAATGGCTACGGTGATGGTGAATGGCTTGGGAAGAACCAGGAGAAGGTAAAGGTAAGGGAAAGCTCAGCTGGGACTGGGATTCTCTGCAGCCCCAGATGCCCCCAGATGCTCAGGCAGGAGCAGAGGGTTGGCTGGCTTCCTTAAATCTGCTCTTGGCTAGAGAGATGCAGGCTGTTCTCCCAGTGTGTACAGCTTTCTGCCTTTGCCATGGTGGGATTAGCCCTGAGATGCTCCCTCAGCTCTCAGCAATTCATTGTGGAGTGGCTGCCCTACGTGCAGCTTTCACAGGGTTTTTACCAAACGACACTTCCTTTGCAGTGGCTTCTGATCAGCTTTTTCCCTCACTGCATGCTTTGGACTTTGGCCTAGAAAGCACCACCTGGGCCAGCTCTCTCCAGAGAAGCCCTCCCTGCCTGCACAGCCCCATCATCTGTGGATGGCAAGCTGCTGTGGGTCACTGGGAGGGATGGGGACACGAGCTGGTCACACAAGGCTGCCTGGCAGGGGAGCTCACCCTTGGGCTTGAAGGCTGATGGGGGTGGCTCATACACTGTTATCTTCTACAGGAAGAAATACCTTTTTATTCCAGAATAACTATCCAAACCTAGCTTTATTCAGGAATAATTGCTCTGCATTCATCTCACTCCCTGCTCTCATTCAGAACTACCTGCAAGCAAGAGCTGCTCCAGTGATTTCCTCAATTTATAGCTCCTCCCGAAATCAATGTCACCATCCACCTTTCCCCATCATCAGGTTTTCCAGAAAGGGAGATTTTTAGCAGATTTCCACACACAACTCCACAGTGCTGATGACAAGGGAACTGCTCGTGTCACAAAGCCAAGGAACATGCTGAGCATATGCCACTGCAAAACCCTAAATTTGTTTTGCTAAGGCACAGCAGAAACAGACCCACCAGCTATGGAAACTGTCAAAGAAAGAACGGCTGCGAAGTATTTTGTTATGTTAAAAAGAAAACAAACTACGTACATTAGAATACTTACTTTGCATTTATAGAGCATCCTTCATCCAGGGACATCAAAGCACATTAAAAACTAAAATTCTTATGACACACTACACAAGGTAGCAAATATACACACTGCAAAGGACTAATTGCAGCATCACAACATTAAATGAGCTCCCTGGGTTCATGCAGCAAGCCTGTAGCAGAGTTTGCAGTTGAAAATCTCCCGGCGATGCCACAGCTGCCACACCATGCCCTTTCCCAGGCTGCCAGGCTTCCACACTGCCACGCTGCACTGCCTGGCCGGCACACACTCCTGCTGGCTTCTCCTGCCAAATTCCCCACGTGCGGACTGGCTGCTCGCTCTGCCCTGCGCTCACATTGGTTAGCTTGTGTTTTGATTTCTAGCAATGAAGGTTTTTGCCCACCCAGTCCTTGAAGTTGGTGGAGACCATAAATTGCATTTTTTTTGAAGAGCCGCCAAATTCCTAAAGCAACGAGCCCCAAGACGCTCACCCTGGGCAAAAAAGCAAGGATGGGAGTTCTTCCTTCAGCTGCCTGGGTGCTGCCTTCCCAGAGCCCAATCCAGCGGGACCTACGTGCCCAGCTCCGCTCCTGCTTCCGCTGGGAAGTTTTCCATTTAGTCTCAGCAGGTCTGCAGGAACTGGTTCCCATCACACCAGCAACATAGCTTGGCAGGGATGGGCAATTTGGTTTGAGAAGCAAAACAAAATAAACACAACAGGCTCCAACCTGTGTTCTGTTGCCTGAAATAACCTGAAAGGGTTTGCTTTGGATCCGCATCAGCCAAGGGGACCTTCTGCAGGGGTGCTCATGGAAAGGATGGAGCAGGGGCAGCTGCCAATCCTCGTCCAGTGCCCGTGGAACATCTCATGGGGAGAAATTCCTTATGCCTGCCAGCGGCTTCCTCCAGCCACCATCTCCTCCTGGGGTAAAACTTAAACCAGAGAGACGCGCACATCTTTTCACCTGGGACACGATTCCTATCCCAAGAGATCCATCCAGACCACAGATGAAGAGCTGAAAGACACCCCTTGTCCAGGCTGACATTAAGCCAGGCCTGTGCAGGTAACACTCTCTCACCCATCAACCATTCCCATGGCGTGAATCCAGCTCCCTGGATGGGAGACCCAACACTGGGAGGGACAGGGTCACAGACCGACAGTGTCCCTGCCTCTGTGCTCAGCCAGCTGCTGACAGCATTTCTAACCCAGTGTGGGAGCAGCTGGGCTGGTACAGGCCTGTGTAAGGCTCAAAAATAAAGAAGGAAAAGAGGATTCTTAGATCAATCTGGCTTTT
Source organism: Dasyornis broadbenti (assembly GCA_013397935.1). Classification (NCBI taxonomy): domain Eukaryota; kingdom Metazoa; phylum Chordata; class Aves; order Passeriformes; family Dasyornithidae; genus Dasyornis; species Dasyornis broadbenti. The sequence continues at coordinate 1,151,070 of VZRN01000404.1, forward strand.
CAGGGAATAAGCCTACAGAAAATGTTAACTTGCTGGAAAACTAAAACTGCTCAGTCTGCACTTTGTTTTTGTACAAAAGGTCACTGCTTTATGCTAAAGTAACTCCTCCTCCATTCAGCTCGGGGTCACAGCACACACAAGCCTTGTAGCTGGTGAGCCTTGCAGGGCCAGGGCCAGACCCCCCACGTGCTCCTCACTGCCCTTACAGGCTCTGCAACATGAGTTGCACCCAGATAAGGATAACAGTGCGGGCAATGACCCCGGAGAGATAACATTTCCCCTTTAAACCATGCAGTATCTGTAACTGTTCTATTATTAAATACTTCTGCTGTACAACACAGCAGCTCTGCATCCTCCTATTTCCCCTCACAGCAGATCTGCTCTGCCCAGATTATCCCAACAAGCATCACTAACACACAGGAGCCACTTGTGGGGCTGGACTAGGTTTCATCCTCTGTTTCCCCACTTGTCCCACTTCACTCTGACTTCCGCTCACATCTGGACGAGAGAAAGCCCACAGGAATCTGGAAAACATCAGGCTGAGTGAAAATAAGGCTTCAGACAACATCACGAGGTCACAGATGCCACAGGGATGGTCTGGCCAGTGCACTGGACACAGGGCCAGTTGTGGGTGCTGGGTGCCGTGGGATACTGGCCGGCTGGGCAAGCCCCACCCTGCCCCAGGGAGGTCCCACTCGGACAGGCTCCATGCAGCCAGAACCTGGCACAGCAGATATCCATCTTCCCAGGGTGCTGTTCTCACCTTCAAAAGGAAAATGTCCAAACACCAAGTTTTGCTAACAAAAACCGATGACCATTTTGGAAATTAACAGCTGCTTGATGCTAAAAGGGATGGGGAAATGGGGGAGGTAGAAATTAAAAAAGAAATAAACCAGGAGAAAGGAAAGAACATAATGTAAAAACAGGGTATGAAAAAGCCTTTAAACTGGAGCCAACTTTATTCAAAGGCACTGAGGAAAGTAATTACATTAGTTTACAAATGCCTTTGTGTTCTGTGGTCTTCTTAGGTTTGGGGTATGTTTCCAGTTTAACTTTGACAGTTTACAAACCTACCCTGGCCCTGCTAAATAAAGGCAGGACTGCAGCTTGTCCTGGCGGTCCCAGGGTGACCAAAGACAAAACCCACATGGGAGCATATCTGCGAGCAAAGTCTTACACCTTCTAGAAGGAAAAGTTTGCAAACATCCCGTAAATTCAAGCTATTGATGAAGGATCTCTTTGATCAATGAATTAAAGGAGGTGGAGGGGAAATATCATGTTTCTTACACCACGAATTGCTGCTGGGAAGTAGCATTTGGTTGTACTCACCCTGAACACAACACCCCTTCCTAAAGCACCCACCAAACCGGGCTGTTTGGGATGACTGTACGGCTGGGATGGACTACAAAGGAGCACGCGGTGTCCTGGCACGGGTGCCGACTTGCTCAGCCCTCACAGCTCCGGCACAGCCAGCTGGGCAATCCCGCCTGGCTCTCATGAAACCAAACAAACTGCTAAACCATCTGCAAGGCTTTTCAAAGAGCCCTGCCAGGGCAGGACGTGCTGGCCTGCGTGCAGTGGGGTACCTGAACACAGCTGCCCCCAAAAAGGTGAGTCAGCCACCACTCAGGCGCAGCGCAGTAAATCATCACACACAGTGGAGTCTGTTCAAAATGCAGGCACAGCAGCATTTCCCAATGTCCTCCCCATGCCCAGGACAGCATCATTTCCCCTGGGAACATGCCAGGGTACCACAGCTGTGGCAGCCCATTCCATGACACCCAGGGATGTCCCGTGGCATCACAGGGAGCTGTTGGCACATTGATGTGTGTGTGCTCAGCCGTGGCCCCTTCTCCTGGCTCACTGCTGCGTGCAAACTCCCACGGGATTTGGCTGCCGCGGGAAGAAGGCAGCCAGTGGCTCTGACAAGCCTGTGCTGGCCTGGGCGAGCAGGGCTGCTCCTGTGGCTTGCCTGCTCCTCCCCTGTGCCGGCTTCTGAGCAGCACACGTCAGGGCTTTAATGACCCTTTACAATGAGCACTTAAAATTGACAGAGAAACAAACCTGGTGCTTTTGTATGTCCCTCGTTCCTGCTGGCCTCCCTTGAAAAAGCAAGAGGGGAAAAAATCCCAAACAAACCACACGCAAATAACTTTTCCAATATGTCTGCGAAACGTTGCAAGTGCTTGTACACATCGACTCACACACAAGCTCCACAGATGACAGCACGTGTGAGCCTGGAAAACGGGTTCAGTGTGCTTTGGCCTCAGTCTGGCACGTCATCCTTTTCCAAGGCTGTTAGGATACAAAGCACTTATTTATTTTTTGAAGCAAAACAATCCTTACAGCAAGGCCAGATGCTCCGAAATGAAGAGGAGAGTGGGAACTGCTGGCTGGGTCTGCCAAGTACAGGGATGCAGCCAGGCACGCATCCTGGAGGGATCCAGAGTGCCCCCTGAGACCCTAAAGCCCCAGATGGGAGCAGACCTGCATCACCCCCAGATCCATGAGCGCTCCAGTGCCGGCACACAGCAGCGGGAGGTCGATGCAATCCCTGGCGCCGGGCAGTCCGGCATCCCGCAATGCTGGGTTTGCTCTTGGAAACCCGCTCCTAAGTCAGAGGGACAAAGGCAGGGAACAAAGGAAAAATCATTTTTCTAAGTGCTATTTGTTCTGGCACGCTCTGCGGCTTTCCGCACGCTCCTCTCCCACGGCTAACGGCAGCCGAGGCGTCTGAGCGCCGCTGCTCCCCAGTCGCGAACGACGTCCACCCCTGCCAAGCCTTTGCAGCAGCTCTCGGGCTGTGAGAGAACCCGCGGAAGCACTGCTTCCTGCTGGCATCAAAGAGGAATGTTTGAATGAAGGCCCTACGTCCACACGTTTCAGACTTGTGAAAGCATATGACATGATTTTTCTTTTTTTTAACCAGAAATTGAATTTGGATTAAAAGGAGCCAGATCAGTGCTTTCAACAGCACTGAGAGTGGTCTGTGCTGCAAGGTCCATGCAGGGCTCAGGGTACCCTGGAGCAACAGGAATGATAATGATCATCAGCAGCACTGATCATCGCTGATCATTCCCCTGGGTATCCCACTTAACACGCTCATGGATTTCTAAGGCATAGGGCAGCACACTAGCACAACACTGCAACAGGGGAAAGTTGTGATTGCACGCTGGAATAAAGCTAAAGGAGAAGTTTCTCTTGGGTAGTCCAGGGTTTCTCAGTTTCCTTTTCCACTCCCTGCTCCTCCCCTGCCTCTCACCTCTGCTGACCACCACACAGCTGCTTCAAATTTCAGAATCGTGCAAACCATGTCAGATGAGTGGTTTGGTTTCCATGGCCCACCAAAAGCAGCTGATTCTCTCCCTGATAAAAAGATTGTTCAAGGATTAAGTAATTTTAACAGCTTCCATTGGCTCATCACGATCAGGACAACACCCCAGGATACAGAAACGGAGCAAAAGCCCAGATACGTGGTTTTGCCATAGGCTTTTCTGCAGCATGGGGCATGCTCACACTCCTCCCTCCACTCTGTTCCAGGGCAGGGGGCATGGCTCCAGGAGCTCCTACCCCACCCCAGCTGCCCCCAAGTCACGCAGCACTAGCATCATACACCGTGTGCGGGACTGCTGCTCCATCCAGCAGCTGGGAAGCATTCGGCACAGTCCGATGCCTGGAGGCTGGATTTAGACAGCTCCAGCCTTGAAATAAGAGCCGCTAACTGCCGGGCTATTTAGATACTGAGAGAGTTCACTGGGGAGGTGATGGACTTACTGCTACCTCAAAGTGAAACTGGAGAGCTTTCCAAAATGTGCTGAAATGCAGCTTTTGGGTAAAATACTCCAGCGTGCATGTGTGTAAGGGAGCAAAATGAGAGGCAGCTGCAGCTCCTGGGAGCAGGGTACACGAGAAATAGCTTCTCCTCAGCACCCTCAACTTCCCATCCACCCTGCTCCGCTCTCAGGACCAGGATCTACCAGGAAGGTAGAACGCTTCATGGGCCTTTTGTCATTCCTCTACCAGGTCATAAATTGGCTTTTCTGTTCCCCATTACTACCCAGGTTTGGGCTGCTTTGGTCTGTTTTACTCCTTCCTCGCTGCATGCAAGACTTCAGTCTCTTGAGGAGTGAAACAGTTTGCTGAACTCAGAGGGCTCAAGAAAGGACAAGAGGGTACAATGACCGTGACACACAGGCACAAGTGAGATACATGTCCCCCAGAGATGCCTGGCCTAGATAATGTACTTTCCACCTCACCAGAATGACGAAAATCTTTACATAAAGTGTAGATGCATGCTCAGTGTAGGTTCATCTCCGCTGTCCTTTCCTCACTTTGTGACCTGAACAGCAACTGATGAAACTTGGAGGTTTTATAACTCAGGCCCTTGCAGCAGGTCTTGCAAAAGATCCAGAAGAGGGATTAACATGTATGTTAGCCCCTGAATAAATTGCCTGTGACAGCTACAAGTTTCACACCACTGCAGAGCTCCTGAGGTCCAAGCTCTAATGGCTGCCTTAGAGAAAAATGGCCCCTTGAACCTTCAGGCTGCTAATTTTAGCTCAGATGAGATTTTCATAACTTTTTAAGGGACTCAACCAGAGCAACCGTGCTGACAACAAGAGAGAATTAAGTTCTTACGGCACATGCAAGGTTCTCAAATGTTGGCATGCCAGAGCCGTACAAAAAGCCACACCGCAGCTGAAGTAGAGCCCCATCTTTTGTTTAATTGGAAATTTCTGTCCATAACCAGCTGCTCCTATTACTCAGACACAATAAAGACAGAAATCCTCAAATATCCCTTGTATTCAGAAATTCAAGCTGGCATGTTATAACCCCTTTGGATTTCTCCAAACCACAGGCCCAAGGAATTCAAGGCTGCACATTCACATGTATTTACACAATCCTTGCCTAAAAACGTGAAAAACACATCACAAAAGGACTTCTTTTTAAGTATCTGCCCTCAAACTTATGTCAGTGCAAGGAGGATCAGCTGTCAGACCGCCAGCCCCAGCAGACAAACTGGCTCCCAAAGATACCTTCCTCCAACTCTGCAGCCGGGCTCCGTCTTGGATTTTGCATTGCTGAGGACACACTTCTGTTGGTGTTTGCCCATTTCAAGACTTTCACAATTACTTCTTTATCCAACCATTGAACTGCAGGCAGAAAGAAAAGACCACTTCTCAAAGCCCATGTCCCCAGCTCCTGTACAGCCACCTCTGTCATTCCCATCAGCATCCCTGTCTTCCAGAAAAGAAGTCTCTTCTGTCATAAAACAATTTCTCATTAGGGTCCAATCCAAGTGGGATTAGACCCCACAGGAGCCTTGTGGCCATCCTGTGTAGCTGACTGCTACTACAAGAAACCCTATTTCCTTATCACGTTGTAATTTATGGAGCTCAGTCCTGGGTTTTTACCCGTTGCTCTCCAGGCTGGCAGGTTGTCGCTGTGCCTTACACCTCTGATGGTTTCAAACCTCTTCCAATTTCATGCCTGAATGCATCCAGAGACAGTTTATATCTACATTCTTGGGCCAAAGCTGGAGCTTGGATAACTGCTCTTCCCCCTCTAATGGACAGGGAGGGATCATAACCTTTCAGTTTGCTAGGCTGGACAAACCAAGCTCATGTAGGCTCCTCAATAAAAATAATATTTCCAATGTCCTTCCAGTTTATACCTCTCTTGAGCAGAGATGTCATACAACTTTGTGGTTTTCCAGATAAATTTTTATCATACCTTAATGCAAGGGTGCTCTCATTATTTTATATTACTATCTTAATCCCTGTGTTATAAACATATTTAGAAAGATATTACACTTACGGCATTTGAGTAAAGCCCTTTGTAGTCTTACACACTGATGAGCCATAATATAAGGGATAACTTCCAGCTCCACTCCTCATTGCCATGTTCGCATCAGCATCTGTGAACACTGGACCAATGCTTTTTTTGTCTTCAGTAGTGGGCACTGAGTAACCAACATGATTTTCACTAGTGACAGGTACCCCAGACCAGCTGATGCCTGAGTGTCCAGGAACACAGTGAGACCTTAGAGGTTTGAGTCGATTCCCCTCTGGATGACAATAATTTAAGCTTTGGACTGAGGGGACTCTCCAATAACTGAAATGACCTGTGGACACTGCCAAAAAACGATGTCATGTTTGCAGACCAACTCCTCCCCACTGAAATCCTGTAAATTGTTGTGTTGAGTGAGACGTGAGCGCTGTCTCCCAAGAATAGTGAGGTAGGAAGGCTGTCGTCCAAGTAAAATAAGAAAACTGTATTAGTCTTTCAGGGGAACACTTACCTCCCCAGTTCATATGCTGCACAGAGATTTTAATAAAGTAGAATATTGCAGAAAAAGTTGTTTCATTTCATCTGCTTCATGTAAAAAAAAAAAATACAACAGCAAAACAGCAGAAGGCAGAGAAAAATTCCCTGCCGGCATATCTGTATTTTCAGCCCAGCCTGACAAAGGCTCCGCATCACATGCGCACACCTGACTCATTGACCAGAAAGCCACAGAAAGTCTGTCTGCAGACTTACACAGCCCCAGTGAGTTGCTGCAGAGGCATCTCCTACCCCTATGGGGGGTAAATGGCCCCTCCTGCATTGTGGGGCATCCCCAACCAGGGAACAACCATTCTGTAATTCCATGACATTCAGGGTGCTGCTGTTCACCCAGGGACAAAGCCCAGCCCTGCAGTGTGGCTCTTGCACAAGCCCAGGGAAGTCACACCTCGCTTTTGTCACCTTAGTGGCTCATCTAACACTTGAAAAGTCATGAAAGGGCTGGCAGATGAGCTCTGCTGGACGGATTTCAGTGCCTGTCTCTGGCTCTCCTTACGGCCGCTCTTCATCTCCATGGTGATTAGAGACAGGTCTGAAGTGGCAAATTTGCTGAAAGGCCCAGCGATGCAGACTGAGGAGTGTAATGAGAACACGAGCATTCGGAGCACCATGACCTCTGCAAGAAATAGATGCTGGAAGAACCTAAAAATACATTAACCCGGGTAACGTATGAGATGACAGGAGCTACTGATAGAGATAATGGACTTCTATTTCTTCCTGAGCATCCCAAACTCCCTGATCCCACACTATTTCACAAAGAGCACCTGAGGGATCAAAGAAGCACACAGGTCTCCTGAAATATGCCACCACTTTGCTGAAAGTGAGTTTCAGTCGCTGTCTGTGCCTTGATGTACTCATTAGAGACCATGCCTACCTGGTCAGGTGCCACTTGTCACTAAATACCTGTATTTCCACCCAAAGCTACAGGAACATGGGCCAGCTTGGGCTCCAGAAGCTGCCGACACGCCTGGACAGAAAACAGCAATGAGAGCAGGTGGCACCAGCTCGGGTATGGACCCCCAACGGGATCCCCCAAACCCAACTGGTTCATGAGGCCACAGCATGAAGGACCAGCAGAGCTACTTCAGGACCATCTGCATTTCTTCACACACCATGTCTTGTACCTCCTGGGAGGCAAAAAGGGAGCCTCTGACATAAGGAAGGTGACAGAAAACAAGGCTGCTGCCTGATTTGCACGGTTGGATGGCACCAAATGAAACACACAGTGCTGTGGAGTTTCAATTGCACTGAGCGAGGCTTATAAAGACAAGGAAGGGAAAAAAAAAAACAAGCCACCAAACAACTGGATTTTCTCTAATCAGACAGATAATATTTACAGCCTACGGGTGGTGCCAAAATATTTCAGGAAATGCCTAAGCCGGTCTGAATGAAAGCTCAGGAAAACACAGTATTTAAGGACAGCAACTCTAGCAGTAAGAATGAAAGCTTTCCACCCTCTCCCAGCCTCCTTGCAGTTTAAAATGATTGCCATATCGTATCATACTGCAATTATCAAGGCTAAGCTCATTTTGCAATCTCCACTGCAAATTAAGTTCTGAGTTGAACATATAAAAGACCAGCGTAAAAATCAAAGGAATCATGTAAACTGCAAGGAGCAGAATCAATGCACGCTCTGCACAGACAGCACACTGAGGTCTAATCCATCCCACTCAATCCTGCACCAAGAGACTCGAGCTTCATTTAAGCTACTCCTTCCAGTAAGGCATAAACATCATGCTTGAAAAACCCAAACCACAAAGCTTTTGGCCCATTTTTCAGTGTAATCTACCAGCTTTGACTGTCTGCCCTAGGCTTACCGCAGAGAGGAGCAGTCCAGGAGGGCAGAACACAAGCACTGAGTCCCTGGGAAACTCTGTGGAGTCCCATTGCTTTTTTCCCAGTGAAACATTAGATACGTCGGTATCTTTTCCCTTGCACAACCACAACAAATCCCATCCTGGAGGTATTTTGTTTCCCCCCCTCTCAATTACCAATTACATCCACAGATGCAGAAAACCACAGGTCCTGCAAGGATCATGTGTCTATTTTGTTCTGTCTGTGCATTCAGACCAGACGTGTCTCTGCAAGTCCCTCTAGTGCACCCAGAAACAGCCACATGCAACAAGTGCTTGCACCCCCAGAAGAAAAATCAGGGAAACTATTTCCAAAGAACATGCAAAACCAATTCTTTTCTGCTAACAGGGCGGTGTCATCATTACCTGCTCAGGCTTCAGGCCGGGGGGGACCCAGGCGTACTCCTCCAAGGCACAGCCTGAGTCGTCATCAGAAGTCGAATTCCTCTGGAAGTCAAACATGAGCTTTGTGACTGTCTTCTCCATCTCCAGAGGCATAACTGTTACGATGTGCTCTTCCTGGGAGCACTTACAGTGAAGGCAAATCTTCCTGCAAAGAGAAAAAGAGATGCCCCGGTGAGTAGTGCTTTAAAAAAGAAAGAGATTCCTGCCAGTTGCTGGCCTGCAGAGACTAAACTCAACCCTTTCTTATGCTCAGGCAGTTTCTAACACAGGATTTGTCTCTTTTATGAGGAGGAAATAAAAGTCCATATTTGCTGTAACAACACTTGGCAATCCATCCGAGTCAGACTGCCCAACGTTTGGGGATATGCAGTTGCATGTCCCTTTACTGCACCCCAAAGTGTATTTCCAGGGGCCAGCACAGGCACAGGCCATGCACCTGCCTGGTGGGGGCTGAAATGCCAGCCAGAATTGCAGAGTCATTACCCAATTTAGTACAACTGAGCACTTCACTAAAATGGGAAATGGTGGATTGACTGGGAAGCGGTGAATGACAAGTCCCTTTAGCATGCTGATAGCATAAATTTGCTTATTAAAGTAGCATAAAAATTGATTATAGTCTGAACATATAAAGCTAAATTAAATTAAGGGAGGCTACAAAACCCACAGTCACACTGCAATGGAATCTCAACCACCCGGCTCGGTGGCACATGTCGCAGCTCAGCAGCACAGGGAGGAAAGCACAGGAACTGAAAGAACAGCCCACAGGTTGCAATTCAACAGCCATTAGCTTAATTCACTGCAAATATCACTTAAAACACTTCTTTAAAGGGGCTGGTCCTGCAGCTGGTGGTCTGTGACAGATTTTTTTCAGAGGCTTGAACCTGAGCCTTTATCTGCAGGGCTGTAAGGACAGCAAAAAAATCATAAAATGGTTTGGGTTGAAAGGGACCTTAAAGACCATTCAGTTCCAAAATCCCCTGCTGTGGGCAGGGACGTCTTCCACTAGACCAAGGTTGCTCAGAGCCCCATCCAATCTGGCCTTGAACACTTCAAAGAATGGGGCATCAGCAAATTCTGTGGGCAACCTGTGCCAGGGCCTCACCCCTCTCACAGGGAAGGATTCCTTCCTAATATCCAATCTAAACCGACTCTGATTCAGTTTAAAGCCATTCCCACTTGTGCTGTCACTATATGCCCTTGTAAAAAGTCCCTCTCCAGCAACCTTGTACGCTCCTTCAGCTACTGAAAGGCTGATAAGGTCACCTCAGAGCCTTCTCTTCTCCAGGCTAAACAATCCCAATTGTCTCAGCCTTTCCTCACAGAACAGGTGCTCCATCCCTCTAATCATCGCACCCCTTCACCACGGTAACCACAAAGGACAAACCTGGTTGAAAACATCCCTACAAAGAAAAAGAGGTTACAGGGAATGCTGATAAATTGGCTTCTATTTCTGAAAACTGAATGCTCTTTCACAGGCTGGGTCAATGGTATCTATTTTAGAGCAACCACACAGGATTCTGAATTAATTTGCACTAATGAAGCACCACTGACTTCTGAGGAACGAGATAAGGTTTCACTTGGGTAGCAGAAGGGAGACATCTCAGAAATAACAAGGTACCACACAGAAAGCAAGGCAAAACTTACAGTTGCCATTGCAGGTTTCTGTGCTCTGAGGTAAAGCAAAGAAATTCAGAGGGAAGCAATAGTTAAACCCGGGGGATGGAATTTTTAAACACCTTTCCTTCTCTTTCACCGCTGTGTACAAGCCAGCTAAGCATAGCAGTGCTCGGATCCAGCTTCAAGTCTAAATTTCCATTTGGCCATTACAGCACAAAAAATGCACTCTAGCAAAAGTCAAGAGGCTCCGTTAAGTCAAGCCAGGGAGATTTGCCAGATTTTCCCATTTCCTGCCTTTCATCAGATCTAAACCACACAGCAACCCCCACACACCCCAGCGTCTGGTTTGCGTCCAGTCGGGGAGTCTCGGCATCGCCTCGGGCTGTTTCCTTAAAAAATAATCAAGGTACCATTTCATGTGAATGCTTTAATTAATCAGCTACCGTGGAAGGGCGTGGAAGGGGCACTCTGCCACAGCAAAGTCGCTGGCATCATTGCTGTTTCCATCCCATTTCACGATACCATCAAAAGCAGCTCAGTAGGCAATAAGATGTTAAGAATAAATCATAGAGCCCCAGATTTGGCACTGGAGATAGTTATTCTAAGGGAGTTTAGCACTTAGCCAAATTTTGACTTTTGGGATATCAATCATGAGCTGCAAAGGGGGACAAACCCAACAGTCCACAGGGCGCATGAGCATTCTGATGGGAAAAAAGCCATCCCACAGACTTCTTCCTTCTTCCCACTAGAGACACATCCCCTTCGGTAGATGGGAGATGGCAGGAGAGCATCAGACATCTTGGCTTTTAATAAATGAGATAAATCAGGACTTGTATTAACGGTGTCAAAGAGTGAATACGTGAGATGTACGATCGGTTAGACCCCAGAGGTCACTCCCACCCCTACCCACATCCCACCAAGTTCACACCACACCAGCCAGGAGCGTGAGGACTGCATCAGGAAGCTGGTTTACCCCTCCCTCTCTCCTGCCCCATCCCAGGCAAGCGAGTACTGCTGGTGAGTGGCCTCCCTGGTCAGAAAAGCAAAAGATGAAAACAACACATGCAGCTTGTATACTCAGTAGTGATGTCCCCAAGCCAGGACAACTTTGCACCATCAAAACCTGATCATCTCCAGGCATGGGGTTTCTGCCACCTCCCTGGGCAAACCATACAAAATTCAAGATCTTGCCTCTGGGATACTCAGCTCCATTCCCCTCATTAAAAGCAGATGATTAACAGCTTTAATTACAATTTTCTTTACATTAGGATATGTTGTTTCATGGGAACAATACCCAGTGTCCTAGGAGTGTCTTTCCACTTCTGTTATCAGGTTTCCATGACTTCTTCACATAGGTCTCACTTACTCAACTTTATTTTATCATCTTCCAGCTCACTATAATTAAAAATAATTCCCCGTAGTAAAAATTTAATATCAAAATGTACATTTCAAATGTGAGATGAAATTGAAAAAACAGTTTTCCCCTGCTGCACTCAGAGCAGAGCAGCACGGAGTGAGACAATGCACGTGTCGGTGCTCACCCGTGCCCGCAGTGACCACGGTGACAATGTGGGTGCCGCTGCCACGGCAGAGAGCTGGTGGGTGTTGGAGAGGAGCAGGGCCATGGCTGGCAGCCTGCCTGGCTGCTCCTGCCAGCAGCAGCTCGTTAGTCACCACCACGGGAAGCGCAGCACAGCCTGGAGATGCTCAGCATGTCGCTGTGTCACACACCTCACCACGGACTGGGCGCTGCAGCCCAGCTGGGGTGGCAGCGCTTCCAAAGGGAAACCCGTCAGCATGGCTCTGGCCAAGCCTCACCACCACCAAAGCCTCAGCAACAACAACCTCTGCTGCCTGTGCAGCCCTGCACAACTCGAGAAGAGTGCAGGCAAGCTGGTTTTTTTAAGCAAGAATAAATTAACACCAATCACTGTCTGGAAATCCCGCCTTCATTCATGAGCCTTTCCATCTTGCTCTCAACCGAGGTTTGCAAGCTTGTCTCAGGGAAGAACCTGCCCTGGTGACTCAGAGATGTCACCAGCACTGGGGAGGAAACAACGAAGCAAGGATGGCTGACAGCATGACTGGCTTTGGGCATGGAGGGTAAATAAAGGAGCTTTTAAGCAGCTGTAGCTTGTGGACAGGGGGGAAAGGCAAGCAGGAGCCAGGCTGCTGCAGGAGGCACGGGCTGGGGAGCATCGGCAGTGCGGCTCGGCACGGAGCTGCGCACAGAGCTGTCCTGTAGCAGGGCCAGGACGGCGGGAAGCAAATGGGGAGAAAAAGGACATTTCCTGGTGTCAGATTTAGCTGGAAAGGAGCCTGCCTTGAATTGACTTCACATGGTACAAAGCAGCAAAACAGGCTCAGAACAGACTGAAAAATTTCTTCTCCTCAAGGCCAGCGAAGTTACAAGATGGATGTGTTTTATTTTGCATCGGCTGCTTTTACATGGTGCTCCTGGCACAGTGAGCAAGTCCTCTCCTCAGAGGAGACTTTAAGCCCATCCCTGGTCACATCCCCACCCACGCACTGGTGCAGGAGGAAGGTGCAAACAGATCCACGACCCCAAGCCAGCCCTTTTCTCTCTACAGATGAAAAAAAAGCACACAAGGGGAATCTGAAGCAAACAGGACCCAGCACACCAAGCAGAGAACCTGGCTTCCAAGTCCCTCTTGCTTGCGATGCAAAGCTCACTCCCACCTACGTAGATCTTGACACAAAGCCCACTGACCCATGAGGTCTCTGGGATGAGGCAGTCCCTTGTTGTACATCCCTGTTAGCAAAGCACAGCCTCTGCCATCTCTGGAGGCTCCCACAGTCCTTTCATCTCGGCAATGGCATTGACAATAAGCTACACCATGCTGAAAACACCAGTGCTGTGCGAGAGGCTCTGGAGAGAGCTGCGAGCGTGACCCCAGCTTTCTGAAGAGAGATGAGGTCTCCCTGCTGCAAAAAACCAGCAGACTCCAAATGGGGAAAGCACAAGCAGAGCTAAAAAGTCAGGGAAGAGCAATGGAGGGCGGCCTGGCACCAAGGCAAAAGGAGCTCCTTGCTCATGGTGTGTCCAGCAAAGAAGCGAAGGAGCAGGGAACAGCCTTTGTGTTTCAGGCTCTGGGGTGGCACAGGCAGGATGGGATGCTCTAGGATGTTATGGGCAGCACATCCCTGCCTGCAGGAAAAGCTCCTGGCCACAGGGCTCTTCCAGTTTGCTGGGTAGGCACACAGAATCTAACGCAGCAAACAGCATCAAGGCAAAGCCTGCTCAGGCTGGGATCCGCAGATTTTCTGAAGTAGGGCAGCCCAAGAGCCCAACCCCTCCTGGCAACAGCAGCAAAGAAGGCAGAGTTTAAAATTGTGGCAGAAATGTTAAAATTCCTCTCGGACAAAGAAGGAACTCGGTAAACAGCCCTTATCACCCACCAGCGCTGCTTATCTCTGCTTCTCACTTGTTTCTTCTGGGATGGAAATAAATGGGCTGTGTCAGGGAGCAGCTCTGTCTCCAGACAAAGCCAGAAGCAGGAATGCCACGGCCGTGCAGGGCCATGCGATGCCTCTGCTGTGCTCCCTAATACAGGATTTGCATGCATTTGTGCACACATTAACATGCAAGATTTGGAATCCCTCAAAAAGCAATTGTCTGCTCCGCTCGGGCGGGGTATGTAAACGCAGACAGACAATTCCCTTCCCACTTGGCTTAAGACATACACAGCAGCCTGATACAGCAGCCTGATCTCTTTCCAGAGTCGTGCCATCATTCTGACTGCAATGAGGCTTTTGGGTCAGCCATCAGTCAGTAAATCACAAAATCCCAAAACTTCTCGGAAAAGGGAGAGGCTCAGGATTTGGGGCAGCTCATATGACCCCTTAGTCTCTGAACAAAGGCATCTTAATGTCCCTGCCTGTTATCTCCTCCCCTCACTGGAGAGCTAATGAGGCATCTTCCCATCCCAAGTGAGCACCAGCTTCTCCAGACCCCACAGGCAGGGCAAACATTTGCCTAGATGGAAAAATTAACAGAGTCCTTCACTGCCATTGGGAGAGCCCAGCAGCTCTTCTCCAGCATGGGGAAACTGAGGCATGGAGCAACCACAAGCAGCACCCAGCCGTGGCTTCCCCATGGACTTCCTAAGCATCAGAGAAGTCACAAGCTTTTGAGCTCAAAACAGACAGCTCGGGCTGAAGTTCTGCCTCTTTCTCCAACTCGTCCTACACTGTATTTTGAATCAAATGGTCCCAGCAGCTCCCATCCAGCTGCTGCCCATGGCCTCAGGTCCCATGGATCTCAGTGACAAAGGGGCATCTCTCCAGATGCAACTTCCCAGCTCTTCCAGTCACTGCAGCTGAAAAAAACCCCCCAATCTATCAGTGGGAATGAACTGCAAAGACTTTGTGCTACCTGGGTTGAAAAGGAAGCTTAGCAAAAGCTTTTACCTGCCCAACTGTAGTGCAGGAGGAGGAGGAGGAGGTGAATCAGACATGGGGAACTACCACAGCAGGAATTCAAAGTCTGAGGACAAGGTGCCCTTGGTGGCCTGCAAGGACATTCAAGGGATGCCAACGCTCACTTGACACAACATGCTGTGGGAACAGCTGGCTCGAGAGATCAACATCAGATGGTAACAACAGAGCTGGCAGAACAGTAGTGCCAGGAAACCAAGGAAGAGAGAAATAATCCCGTAACTAAACTGGTTACATCCTACAGATGTAAGTCCCCCAGATCTCAAAGGCCACAGGAAGAGCACACGTAGCCACCCATCTCCATAAATGTCTGCAGTAGGTGGGGGAACACTGAGAGGATGGAGGACTTCCAAACCAGACTCTTCTCCATCTCCCCCATCCATCTTCTCTTGTCCCTCCGCTTGATTTGCTTAAGGCAAGTCAACTTTCCAGTGTTGTTTTATTTGTAGTTCCCCCTTGACCCCTGCACTGCCCACAGCAGCAGTTGTGAAGGTATCCAGGATAGCACTGAAGCTTTTATGACAAAGCCCATTTCCACTCCTGTAAAAATTCTCCTCTCTGGCTGATGTTGTCCATGCTTGGCCTCAAGCTGGAGACTAATTTTATGTTTAAGACTCATCTCTTACAAATGCAAAAACCATTCTTGCTTCATTAAGGAGAAGAAGAATGAAGAAAGAACTGTCCCCAGTACTGCCAGTTGCAGCCAAATATAAGCAAAAGCAATCCCTGAGGATTTTGCAGTTGCTCTGTTTTCATCATGAATCGGGACCATCCCTTTCAGAAGCAGGTAGAACATCTGCCTGTGGGTTCCCACTGTCCTGTCCCCAAAACACTGCCTCCCTGAGGCACGGCCTGGGGCAGCCTCCAGGCTGTTCCCAATCCTGCTGTCTGTGGTCTTTGGCACCACATGGCAGACAACAGCCGTCAGCACACCAGAGGAGACCAAGAAATTAGGACAAAACACAACACAATGCACAACCCCCCCAAATTCCTCATCTGGTCTGTCTGGTGCTCTCTTAGGCAAACAAGGAATCACAGAACCACAGACCAAAGCTGTGGCCAGACCTAGCAGCAACACCCCAGGATGAGAATGAAAACATGACCAACCTTTCCAGCCTGTGGCTAAACACAGTGGGGGATCTGGGATGCATCACAGGCCATTTTGGGGAGTCCAGGTGTACCCCAGAGCTCTGCAGTGAGCACAGATCCCTGCTCGGGCTCTGGTTTTTCCTTGTGAGCTGGGTAAAAGCCCCAGGATGTTTAAACACCCTCTTGACCTGAACCACACTGCCAGGCTACTCCCATGAGCTGCAACCCCTGACACAAACTGTGAAAATTCTGATGCATAAAGATGAGATGGTTAAATTAAAGGATATTAATAACTCAGTGGCTCTCAGAAGAACTCTCAGCTTGGAGCTCTCAGGATATTTTGCAGAAGATTCAATAATTTTTTTTTCATAATAGAGGTTAGATAAAAGTGGGCAAAGTGCTACACCCCTGTGAGCTGCAGATCAAGCAAAGGGGAGAGCAATAAGAGGCAAAAGAAGCTGCAGTGAGCCCCAGCCTGTTGCCCAGCCATGCTACCAGGAGAAAAGGCATCCAACAGGCTGCTCCCTCACATCCAAGATGACAGAGGCAGCCTGCCAGCTCAAAGGCTTACCGCTACTCTCAGCATATTTATGTTACGGGATTTTTTTTTTCTTCCCTTAAAGGTTCAGCTCTTAGCCTACAGAAACAATAACAACCACATATTTTTCCCCGGTCATGCAGAAGAAATGCAAACCACTAGTTTCCAAGTTGAAGAGAAGAACAGGCTCAGCAGCAGCAGGAATAACCCTGAAGCTGGTGGGCAAACAATGCTGAAGCCAAGCTCATGATTATGAAAGGCAGAAGAAGGTACAGGATGGGCAGACGCAGGAGCTGTGGACACCGGAGAGGGTTTGGTGCCCCCATGGCAGGACAACCCCAGTCCCAAGGACCCCAGAGACCCCTGGCTGACAGGGGTGGTGCAGGGGAGGTCTCAGGGGAGCAGGCACAGCAGGGCCCTGACAAACTCTCCCTCTGGGCTCCCCATCCAAGAGCCAAAGCCCTGCCCTACCCTGAGGGTTATCTTGTCAGATTTTCATGAAACCATTGGGTGGCTTTTCAGCCTAACAAGACCCAGAGCTGTATCGTGGGGGGTTCTTTCTGCTTTGTTCTTAACTGAAAGAAGAAAATTCTAAGCCTGGGGTTCTAGCACCCTGCATCCAAACCCAGCTCTCCACGCTGAAACCTCTCTGTTCAGCAAGCGGATCTTCACTGTTTCCTCAAGTTTAAATAATCCTGGGCTCTCCACAGGCAGTATTTATCTTCCTGCCCCTCTCTTCCCCCCATCCCATCCCATCCTAGGCTCACATCCCATCACTCCAGACTGGCTAAGCTAAGTCAGTTCCCAGCAACCTGCCCCGGTCGCTATTTTAAGGGCCTTCACCAGTTTGTATTTGCAGCATGACAAGCAGAAACCACGGGAAGCAGTAAACATGCTGCAATCCAAGCATCTCCCAGGCCATACGTCCTAAAGGAAAAAACCTGGCTGACAGGCAAAACACTCAGACAACGGATGAGCTAGGCTGAAAATCATCATTATTTCAAAAGTTAAGGCTCAGACAGTATCCCCTGAGACTGGCAATACTGACCCGCTTGTGAAAGCAAACACTGCCAGCCTGATCCGTGCTGTGCCGGCTGAGCCTGAGCCAGGCTGCCAACAGCAAATGCACAAGGCTGGGTCCTTCTGTTACGTCGAGACTGGTTGGCCGAGAACACACAACGGGAGCAGATTAAAATACGAAGCAAAATATAATCTTGTTAGCTGCAGACAGTTCTACTTTACAAATCTTTATCACGGGCTCAAACCGGCACCCTTATAAACAAGGCAGTGATGCAAGACATGTAAGTGCTCCCACAGCAGGCGAAATAATCGCCGAATGAAAATAAGTCAGATAAGTTACAAGATAAGAGAGCTAAAACTGAAAGGATGACACTGCATCTGGTGCAAATAATTATTTTGGCATTATTCTGTCCAGCGCTAATCCTCCACTGCTCAAAAGGATTCAATCACTGTTTAGCACCGCCAAGGAATCATGACTAGAAAACAAAGAGTAACTGGATTAAAATCTTTCCACGGTCACAGGTCACGTCTGTGTCACATCTGCTTAAAATGTCCCTTCAAGGGACAAGAGAAAAAAGGAAATTGAACTTGAAAAGATTGCACTGAAAAACATAACCCCCGGGTTGCAGTTCTAGGTTGGTTTACAGTTTGGCATTCTGGCATGAACAAGAACGGCTTAGAAAGATTATTACTTTAAAACTTTCTATTCTCAGGAAGGAAAAACCACAACAATAAACATCTGAACAGCAATGTCCTCATTCACAGCTCCAGCTTGCATGCAGTCTGCCCAGAAAATGTGCAGAGAACCCAGGCTTCTGGGGACTGCATTTACCAGAGCAATACAATTAACACCGAGAAACGAGGATTTTTAAACTCCTATTAGAGCCAGCTGAGCCTTCCTCATCAGTTTTAAAACGAAAAGTCCATTACAACGGCATCTGCGTTTCTCCCTGACGTCCTGCAGCTGCAGAAATGCAATTTAACAATTAACCTTTTACATCCATAAACACAGAGAACAGCAAAGGCTGGAAAAACAGCGCAGCCCCTCGCAGCTCACCACCACCAGCACACTGAGCAAAGTTAGCACGCAGCTGTGTGCATCCATGGAATGCTCCTTATTCCTCCTCCTCCCTTCTACTTTCTATCCCTCCTAAAAATCCACGACAAATTTGAAGTCGCTGGCCAAAGACAGTTGCTTACCTGCTCCCACTGGCAGTGACAGCGCGGGAGGGAAGAATCCCTCGTGTTGCCCAGCTGTCCTAGCTGTGCCCGGCGCCTCTGGGCTGGAGGGCTGCTCGCAGGACCAGCCGGAGCACCGCAGTGCCATAAAGCATCCCTCGCTCCCGGCTCTGCCCGGCGCCAGCGGGGCTGCCGCTCAGGGCTTTGTCGGAGCCTTTCAGAGCAGGCACGCACCGACCGAGCCGCGTTCCCGAAGGAAACCTGCCCTGGAAAAACGTGCCATTCCTGCCCCGCGCCTGAAGCTTTCGCGTCAATCGCCTCGCTCTGAAATCCGGCTCCGGAGGGTGCCTCCCTCTCTGCTCCCAATCCGAACGAAGCCAGTAGCTCCCCCCTCCAGCCTGCCTTTCGCTAAGTGACCCTTGGAGGTGGCGAGAGGATGTCCAATTTGCTCGCCGAGCGCAAGGCATTAACGAGGAGCGATGCAGCCCGTGGAGAATAATTGGCGGCGCGGGAGCGGCGCGGGGCTCTGCTGTTGCATTGCTCTCCTCTCCTGCATGTTAATGAGCAATGATGTCAGCAAGCCAAAGTCACCGCATCCCACCCGGACCGGCGCCGCGGCCCGGCCACCCGCCCCTTTATTTACATGGAAATGTAAGCCCGCTCTCCCAAATCAATAAATCCCGTAGGCTGCTTAGGCAATGCGAGAGAGGGGGAAAAAAACCCAAAATACTCCTCGCTCGCTTACGTGTTTCAAAGAGTTGGCTCCACACCAGCAGCCCAAATTGAATGGTGTGAAGATACCAATTATCCTTCCTTTCTCATTTGATGCTGACCGAACCTCAACTTGCTGTCAAACTTCAGGCACCGCTTCTTAGGTACGCGGGCTATTAACGCAATGATCCGCTGGCTCCGAGCAATGTATCATTTTTCTCCTGGCTTTCAGTGCCCTCTTAATTATTTTCTACAGTCGTTCGCTGTGATTCCCTACTGGTTTTTAGACGCAGCATGTTTGTCACCAGCAGGGCTAAATATTCTGGGAAATACGAATTATTAGCGTGGCATTTTGGTCACTGCATATTTTAATACATTTCCTCTCATACGGCCACGACAGATGAACGATTCACACCTTTTTATGTGTGTCTCAGGTGACTACTGAGAGCGCCAGGAATACACCACCTCAACGGGGATGCTAAGCCTCTTTCCCCTGTGTTTCCTTCCCCTTGGAAAAGAAAACGCAGAGAAGGAGCTACGCTGCCAAATCTCTTCTGCCGCTCCTAAAGCCCGTTGCTTGGGAATTCAGTGGTCAAAAATGAATGTCTAATTCGAGTCAACTGGAGGCCATCGTACTTCTCAGGTTTTGCATTAGCAAGAAGTGAGTGAAATTCAAAAAACTAGTTTCTGTGGACTCAAAAAAAAAAAAAAAAAAAAACCCCACAGAAAGCAAATAAAACTTTCCCAACACATAGTGCTTCTTGTTGAGGCATACACCTGGTTCAGGTAGGTGGGCTGGAAAGCTGCAGATTGAGATGGAGTTTAAAATGCACTTTAAGCTCTGGGTGGAACCCTGAGACAAGAGGCCGTGAACTGCCAACCTTTGGGATAACAAAGGACACGGAGATGGGGGATCCCAGCCAGGGGAACGGACACTGAGAGACACTGCAGGAGCTGGGAACTGCCGACCTTTTGGATAACAAAGGAGTTGAAGACCAGTGATGCCAGTGAGGTGGGTGGACAGGGAGAGGGGAGCAGAAGTCAAAGACTTGGGGGGAAGAGCGAGACTCGTGCCTGGGTGGACTGTGAGAGAATAAAAGCTCAGGAGTTCCTTTCTTTGGAGGGTTCTCCTCGGAGGCTCGGGCTACTTCTGTGTTGCTGCTCCGGGAGTAAATGTCTTTATGGAACAGGACATCTGAGACTGCTATGGGAAACCTGGGGCCAAACCAGTGAGGAAACCTGGTCTCGCTGTGAGCGGGGTGTGTGGGGAACCAAGTGGGGCACCTGTGAGCTCACTGGAGCCACCGCCGTGAAGGGGCTTTGGTCCCAGAAGTCAAACTCTCTGGCCTTGTCAATGTGACTGCCAGTGAATTGTCAGACTGCGAAGTTTCCTTAACATTCTGTTGCACGCTCCTGGCTTTTGAGGCCTGAGTCCAGATTTCAGAGCCCTTGATTCTGGCAATATTAGCTATGTTTACAGAACACAGAAGGATGCAGAAACTACAGCTGTGAGTCTTTCTTCAGCCGCAAATGCTTTAAATTATTATTATTAAGGCTCATAAATTAGGTCTAATTACATGGAATTATACTCAAAATCTCAAGGGTGAGATTTTCAGCTGGGACAAACCAGCCCAGCTCCCACTCAGAGCCTCCCCAAGTTACTCGGCCAAGTGGGACAAACTAAGAATGTGCAGAGATCTGAACTGAACTGATCTCTATTTTTTTCCATTTGAATTAAGTCCGAGCAGCAAGTTCAAGACCTGAGCACTGACTCTGTTACTGCATACAGCCAGATCAGACCTTCCTTTCATGGAGCAGGGGCTTCTGATGAAGGAGGCTGAAGTGCTGAGGATGGTCTCCTTCAACTCCTCCAACTACAAAGAGCAACAGAATGTGTAGAAAATATCTTCCCTGATCTTCAACTTCCTAAACAGGCCCATTTTGCCCCTTCCAGCCTGAATCAGCACTGCAGG
Source organism: Dasyornis broadbenti (assembly GCA_013397935.1). Taxonomy (NCBI): domain Eukaryota; kingdom Metazoa; phylum Chordata; class Aves; order Passeriformes; family Dasyornithidae; genus Dasyornis; species Dasyornis broadbenti. Next base: position 1,172,258 of record VZRN01000404.1, read on the forward strand.
CAGGCCGTCAGCTTGCCTCTCTATGGTTAACATGCCATGGCCCCAAGATGATTTACTTTTCCTCTTAAACTCAGAACATGTTGATTACAACACAAAGGAAATGAGACAGAACTGGATTGGACAAAAGCAAATAAAGAAGCCTGCTTATAAAATGATAATGTTAAGCAGAAATGCTGTAGAGCAGAAATAACCCATGCTCCCTGGAAACGTATTGCTAAAAGCGTGCAGCAGTGACTTGGGGCTACAACCGGCACAAGGAACACGTCCCACTCCACAGGGCACATTTTCTTGGCATTAATTTTCACCCAACACAAATAAAAATGTCTGACTTTACCTTCATTATCTTTCAAGAAGGAAAGGCCCTCTAGCTGCAAACACTTTGGAGCAAAGTCTCTGTTTGTTCTCCAAGTGCTGTAGGAGCAGGACCATCAGCCGGCCTCATGGGGGAAAGGCTGGCAGGGCACAAGTGTCCAACCCCACACTTCTTGTACAGCGTGCTCTGTGCAACAATGTACAGCAACTTTGATCACCCTGCACCAGCCTGACATGATTCCACGCCGGGGCATGTGGCAGTGTCATCCCCACACAACCAACCATCCTAAAGGTGAGTTCTGCTTGGCTTTCTTGGCCAGCTGACCAAGGAACTGCACACTTTTCAGTGTGAGTTGATCCACAGAGATAAAATGGCAGTGAGAAACACAAGCTAAAGTAAAAGATTAGTAAAAGACCAACGTCTATAACATTTTAGCTGCAGGGCTAGCTGTGAGCAGAAGAGCTTTGAGTCTCCAAACAGCGTCTGTGATCGTCATCGCTCCTGACAGACTTCTTGTTCCAATACTTGCAAATCTAAATATCCACAAAATCCAACGAACAGCCTTTTCTGAGACAAGAAATCAGATTAGAAGCTGCCACGTTTGGACACACAACTGTCTCAGGGAAATGGAAATGAGCCCTTCCTGCTTTGAAAGCTGCCGGATCGCTGGCAATTGCTCCGTATTACCGTTACCTACTGCGAGGCTTGTGAAAAGGTCATATGTTGGAATAACTCCAGAAGGCACACAAGATTTCTTGACGGATTCTGCACATTATGCAGGTGAAATGGGTGTTTCATTAGGCAGCAAGGAGAATAGTGAGCCGGTGGAGCACATTATCAAAGGTTAGGTGAAGGACTTGCACCATTACAGGGATGGATGCTGACAACTGCCAGCAATGAAGCAAATGAGCAGATGAGAAAAGCCACTAAAATAAAGAAAGATCAAGAGCAGGAAGCCCCTGCTTCAATGCAGGGGTGTGAGATGGACAGCTCTGCCTGTAAATGTAGCACCATCTTTCTTCCCTTTGTTGCTAGTTTTAATGATGAAGAGCCAAACCCAGACAGCTCTAAACTTTCTGCCATTTGCACAAACTCACAGCTATGGCTAATTTCACAAATCATAGCAAGAGCCCATGTTTCATAACTGCTGTGTTCTATCACCTTGATGTATTGATTGTCTGTCAATCAGTAGTGCTCCATGTGACAATGTTGACTCTCCTGATGACAATGGGCTGCATACACGGCCACGCTCAGCGACAGCAGACTGGTGTGCTCAAGGTCACCGGGCTGCTAACCTGATGAATGTCAGATCAAGTTGCCTTTCTGAATTATTTAGTGAGCATCCTCTGCTGCAGCATGCCGGGGCGCTGCACAGCACTGCTACCTTGGGATGCCACAAGAGGCTTCAGACTCTGCCACCCCGAAATGCTGCCCACAGGGACACAGACTGTCCCCTGCGCTGCACACACTGCCAACCCCTCCGGGACCAGGGACATGGCAGGTCCCCACCACCACCACCGAGCCCATCCTGGCTCACAGCCACAGGCACAATAATAGATTGCTTTCCATTTGCTCTTTCTGACCACAGAAATGCAGAATTGGATACTGCAGTGGGTTTTTTTCTGCTCCGTTCCCACACTCACCCTGTAATTTGCAGAGCAATCTCCACTGGCAGAGCCAATGCTCCCGCCCCAGTGCCAGCACAAGATGAGCCCAGTGTGGTCCCTGGGCACAAGGCGGTGATTAGCAACAGAGTGACAGGCTGGAGAGGGCACAGCTTTGCAAACACTGGTGGGAAAGGCAAGGTGACTGCACAAAGCTGTTAGTGACAGGGAAGGGAAATGACCCTACGTGGTAGGGTATAGCCCCACTCCACCCAGCCAGATGCCTGGCTCTTCAGGAGACACACAGGGATGTGCCCAAGGTATGAGGAAAGCTCCTTGGAGAATCTGAGTCGTGACATACAGGTCAGGACTTTAAATAAGGATGAGCTTCCTGTTTTCTTTATTCTTTTTGAGCAAGGCAGCAAATGCTTCCCCACAGTTCTCAATGCTCGAAGCGGGGATGTCTTATCTCAAAGAAAAATGGGATAGACAGAGAGGCAGAGAGACCATCATCAGATGCAGATCATTAATCCCAAAACTTGGCCTTCTCCACTTTTCCTCAGGGCTGCCATTTGTACCTTCACGCGGCTGCTGCCTGAGAACAACTGAGACAGACCCGCTCCTCCTGCTGTCACCGCTGCTGCCTTCCACTCATTTTTGGCAGAGCCATGGGTAAGGATCTGTGCTGTCGGTCTGCAAGGAGGAATTTAGTTTTTAAAACACCATGAAGCCCAGCAGCAGCTGACGCAGAAAGGGAGGTACAGCCCATACGCACTGCGGCTGATTTTAGAGATAATTTTCTGTATTTCCTACCAGCTCACCCAGCAAGGCCTGACCCCAGCTGGCACCCTCTGGTGCACAGCCAGAGCTGGACAGTGAGGTGTGGCCATGAGCTCATGCTGCGCTGCCCATGTCCTCTGGCAGCACTGAACCACACAAACAAAGGGACGATGCCTCAGGGGACCCAGAGCACTGCGCTGATGTTCCTGAGCATCACTGCCCTGCACCCCAGCGCCCTCCATGTCCAGACACCCTAAAAGGACCCTCAGCTACTGACCATCCCCACCCCAGCACTGCATGCCCTGGTGTGATGTACAGAGCACACCAACAACAGTTTCATCAATCACTATCTCTTCCTCTCCCTCTCCTTTTTTTAAATCACCTTAATGCAAGAAGCTTTGGAGAGCTTAACACAATAAGGCTTTCATAGCCTCCAGCTTCCACTCGGCACTAATATGTTTTTTACTTTTATATGTTGAAATCAAATTTGTAACTGAATGTGAACAATCCAGATGTTCCTATGCTTTTCTCCCCTTTGCTAGCCTGATAGGCTTCTCATCTGAAGACTTTTTAATAGTGTCCTTTAATGATGTCTACAAAAGCCTCATTAAAGCACTCTATCGTAATTTAAGCTAAATAAACTCAACACAGTTATTTCTGTAATCACATATTTTTCTTGGGGCCTTTCCACAAACAATAAAGCATTCACTGAAAATATGTTACAAAGAAAACGCATAAATCTTCAGCTTATCTAGTGGTATGTTTTTCAAAGATCTAAACTTTTGATCAGCAACAAATTAATTTTCCATTTACACAAAATAGAAGATGTATTTTCAGGATAACCAACTAACCCTGCAAGTCTGCACTGACATGTGCCTTGGCAGCAGCTCAGAACTCCCTCGCTGCTGCCCTTCTCACTGCCTGACACTGTCAGGGTCGCTGTCACATCAGATGATTTTTATTTTGTTTTTTGGCTTCAAACCTGTCTAACAGGGTGTTTCGGGTCAGTGGTTATGTCCTAAGGATTTCTTGTCTTAAGTCACTGAGCTCCCCTCTGCACCAGCCATGCACTGCCTGGTCCCACCACCAAAGCTGTGCATCCCCCAGGAACAGGGGCTGGACCATCTCTGTGCTCAGAGGCAAGTCTTGAGCCAGCCCAGTCTTGGACAAGAGACACAAGCCTGGTTTTTACCTCCTTAAACCAGACTGTGCACGTCTTTCCTGACTGCCAGCAGGATTTTCGTGCTTCCCTTGCCCTGGCTAGCACCACACGAGCCCCTGCTCCCAGTCACATGCCACAGGCAGATCCCAGGGTATATTGCAGCAGAGAAGTTTTGCTGTTAAATACCATCCTTTTAATAGCTTCCAAGCAGTTAAAAACAGATGAGAAAGAAGTAACTTGTAGGCCAGAAGGCTTATCACTAAAACGGTTGTCCAAATTATGCACTCAATTAATATTTGTACACAAACCTCTGGCCAAACTCCCCTGACACCACCAAAGGTCTGGGATGGCCATGCTTCTACTCGCAGCCAGGAGACACAGCTGCCTGCTCTTTGCCCACTAAGAGAAAAGACCTGTTTGCAGCCAAACTGTGTTAAAAGCACAGGGAGGTGGTAAATTCAGCACATTTTTGGATCCAGCCAATTCTCTCGTAACATGTCAAGGAGGAAATCATGCACCTTGAGTCACAAACCAAAAGGGGCTTTCGCGATGTCTTCAAGTCTTCTTCCAGTCTTAACTTTCCCAGTGTATCTGCAGACACAGGGAGACCAGATATGGTCAGGAATACACCTGGCTCCTCACCTCCCAGCAGATCAGCGCCAAGACAGGTGCCCAAGTGGGATTTTAGTTCATACCTGAGAGCAAGAAGTGGCCCTGGATGATACTAAACCAGCCAGTGCCAGCAGATGGACTGGCATGTGCTGTTTCAGTATACCCCAAACTCCGCAAGACTTCTACAATCAAACCAACCTTGATTTTAAAAAAACCCTCCAAAACACAGAAAACAATAAAATCATAAACAGTGGCATCTCCATGTAAGCTTGGGCAGTTTCCCAGCCCTCTCAGGACCACAGCCCAGTGCCTTTCCTGGAATGCAGAGAGAGGGCCATCCTGTCTTAGGCAGTGGCGAGGTTCCCAGCCTGGCTGTCCCACTGGTTGAAGCTGATGGAGCTCCAGTGTCCTCCAGACAGCCTGCACACACATGACAAGAGATGTTTGCTATTCTTTCCTTTGTTTTAATTAGTAATAACAACTTGTTATCGTGGCTTGACATTTGTTCATACTTAGGAATAAATTGCTTCCTTGAATGATATGCTGAGATTGTAACAGGCTTTCTGTGTTTGTGTTGGTTTTAGTAGCTCATAACAAACCATGAAATTCATTACTCTTGCCACAAGCACCTACGAGATGTGCCAACCAGGGTGTGATTTATACACAGCTCAACTCATGGAAATTAAAAGGTTTTAATGTTGCCTGCAAGAAGTCCAGGGTTTGAAATTTTATACAGCTGAATTACAGAAAAAGAGAATCCCAAATGCAAGCCACTGCATTGTTTTATCTGCCTAAGGACTCAACATTAAAGTCAGGGTAAAAATAATTCACTAAATATTAATTAAGTGCATAATTTGGACAGCCTTTTTAGCGATAAGCCTTCTGGCCTGCAAGTTACTTCATTCTCATCTGTTTTTAACTGCTTGGAAGCTATTAAAAGGATGGTATTTAACAGCAAAACTTTTGTGCTGCAATATAATTCGTCAAAGCATTCTCACTGAAACGAATCACTAGAGAACAGCCTGTGCCTCGCCATCCTTAATGGGAATGGGCTGTCAGTCATACTACAGTCCCTTTTCTCCATGCCGTGTCAAGCCTTGTACATCAAACCCAATACACAAATCGCCAGCTCCATCAAGATCATTAGAGCCGCTCAGCCCGTCAGGGAAAGGTCAGCGCGTCGCTGCCTGCTCCAAACACAGCATCAATCACAGCCCTCATCAAAGGCAGCCACGGCGGCGGGAGTGTGCAGCTGGAAACCCGCATCCCTTCCTCCTGCAGCAGCCTGTCACCCCCTAAACCTTCTTCTCTTCTTGTAGAACACGGCCGGGCTTTTATCTTATCGTCATCTATAGGGAAATGCGACTGTATGGTCTGCTCTGGGAACAGGGGGATCAGGACCTGCAGAGAGGGATTAAGAGTGGATCAGGAAAGGGCTGGCCAAGCGTGGCCACTGATTCCTGCACTGGCTCGCTCCTCCATGGGGTCCCAGCCTGTTCCCACTCCCCTGGATGGGTCCAGTGCAGGTGGTGCCATGGGAGCAATCCCTCTTCTCTGTGCCAGACTCACACACCTGGTAACAGCCCTAGGGAAGGCTCAAAGCCATCCTGGAAGATGCTGGTTCTTTCCATCATAGCCACACCGAGGCATGGCTTGCAGAGAAACCACATTACCCTGCCAGGCTGCTGCTGGCCTTCCACCAGCCTGAGCCTCAGTCATGGGGCTCCCAGCTTGTGCGAGCCCATGAGGGCAACCTGCCCACAGCTCGAGCACCAGGAGGGCTGGAGAAAACCAATTGCTGGCGATTAACAGGGGACACCAGAACTATGAAATGCTATGGCTCCCACCAGCCACTGCTCATTAAACATGCTGAAATCACGCGCCGTTTCTTCCTCTTTTTTTCCTACCATGCTGTGCTGCACGCAGCATTATCTCCAACGGGCGAAGCAAACATGTTTGCTAAACATGAGCAGACTAAATACATCAGCCTTTTAGAAGCAATTATTGCTGCTACAGACTTAGTGAGTCCCATTGTTCTGTGGCTCAGCCAGCTTCTTTGGAGTGGGCTGTTCTGCAAAGCCAGCGCCCTGTGACAAGGCATAACCCCTCCCTGGGGAAATAAAAAACAGGTGGGCATCCCAAGGAGTGGTGCTTTCTTTTTGCTGAGCATTTAACTTGCAGTGTCTCCTTGCAACAAAAGAACAGCAGTTTCGGGGTCAGCTCAGCTGCTGACTGAAGGCAGGGCCAGCCAGGCTCTTGCAGCAGAAGGTTCAGGCTATTTCTGGAAAACTGTGGATTGGTTAAAGCTGAGAACCTTCCTGTGGCGTGCCCAGACTCGAGGGGATTGCTCTGACCAGTAGTTAGCCTGGTTGCACAGGTACAGGGGAAAAAAAACAAAAACAAAAGAAGAAGGAAAGAAGTCCTCTTCCCTTCATCCCAAACAAACTGGGTTGCTCCAGACCAGGGTGGCTCACTTGGCTGAGACTTTCAGAAATGTGGAGTTACAGAGTCAGGGCAATATCTCCCCTTTCCATGTCCTTAATTCAGGGCAAACAGCTCAATCCCCAAAATTCCTACTCTGTACAAACCCCAATCCTTGCCTTGTGTCAGCACGGAGAAGCGGAGGGCAAGCGCTGTCGGGCTCCCCGGGGTAATAAGCACTTCAAACGTATCTCAAAGAGATGAGCAGCCATGGATGGCCAACCCGACAGATGGGGGAAGGAGAAGAGAAGCTCACGATACCAGCGAGACGACTGTAATTAGTGTAATAAGCAGCAATCGCAGCCCAACAGCTGCCTTTCCCTCCCCAGCGTCTGCTGCACGCGCCGGCGCAAACCATGGCCAAGGATTTTGACACTTGCTGTACTCTGAAAGTTTCTGCCATGAAAAAAGTTCTGACTTTGGTAGTTTTCATTCCACACAAGACACAGATGTGCTTTCCCCGCCTCTCCACCTCCACCTGAGTGAGCAGCACCTTGTGCATACAGAAGGGACATGAAATCAGGTTTAGATTTCATGTCAAATATGATCTTGACTGTGACTTTGAACAAAACTTCGTTTCATCCATATTGAGGCAAACCTGCCATACTCAACTTTCTGAATGCCTGAATCCTCAGAGACGAGCCATTGTACAGAAAATGCCAAAACGTGACAAAAATTGTTTGAAACAGGCATACACAACCATCCTCCACTGATGGATATATGTCCGCTCTCCTTCTATGAAGCATTTCTAAGCTAAATTCCCTTGAAACACAACAAAGTTGGCAGTGAGCATATAGCACAGAAAAAACTATGTTCTTCCACCAGTTTTAGGGGCTGGATCAACATCCACAGTCAGCACAAGGGTTGCAAAGCTGCTGATGTGACAAACGGCGAAAACTTGCTAAATTGCAAAAATATGCTGTGGCTTAGACCCAGACTAATTCTGAATAATTTCTCGTGCTCACACTCCAGGAGGGAATGCTCTTCTTACTTCCTTTCTGCTATCCCTTGGTCTAACTGAGGTGGTCAGGGGAAGCAGTCAGATCCTCCGGGTATCTGCATATTTTGGCAGCAGTTAAGGATTCAGCTCCCCGTGATTTTTAGTGGGTGTTAGACACTCAGAAAGGATCTGCTGCGAAGATGTTTGGAGGTGTGAGCTCTAAGCTCTTCAAGCAAGGGACTGTTTCCTGCCGTGCTTAAGAAAATGAGAGTATGAAGACAACAAACAAGACAAGCTCGGAGAGCAGAAAATATTTATGTTGAGGAAATTTAACCCCTCATGAAAGGAAGAAGCCCAGGCTGGGTGGGAGAGTTCAGGAATAACTGCAACCAGGAGGTTTGCTGAATGTTTCCTGAACGACCAGTTAGGCAGTGAAAAGTCAGCGGGAAGTTAATCAAAACCATCTATGTGGGGTGCCACAAGGCATCGCTTCATCCCACCTAAAAACAGGACAGAGCCGAGGCTGAGTCTAATGACAAGCTCTCTGTGCTGCACGCCTGGCACAAACCACACCACTGTCCTGACTGCCATCAGGATCTCCTTTCTCGTACAAAGGACAGGGGAAAGGTATCAGGAAGCCAAGAGCACGGCTACAGTCAAACCTTTCACTCACTGCTCTGCGGAACGGTGCCAGTGGAAATCAGTGGGGGTTTCAAGCACATACATGGATCACAGAGACATCCACATCAAATCTATTTGCTGATTAGTCAAGATTAGCATTTATTTTATCCAACAGGCATTCAGGTAAAGGAGGTAATTCTCTCTCTGTATATGTCCCTTTTACACTTGTTAAAAAGCGGGACAAAGCTGTCTCCTGATAACAGTAATACTAAAAGGAACTTCCTCTCCACCAGGGGAGGTGCCTGTGGGCACAGCCTGATTTGGGCATGTCACTTGCTGTGACTGGACAGGACCAGCATCACGGACCTTCAGCCCCCAAGCCCAATTCTGACAGACCTGTGCAACCACTGCAGCTTTTGACATGGGCCTGAGGCCAGTCTTGGGCTCACAGTACTTGTCTAGAACAAGGCATCCTAAAATCTAACACAAGAACCCATGTCATCTCAAAGGAAAATTTAATCAGGCTGCTACTGCTTCAGACCATCCATTTACACTGTGAGAAGTCTAATAATATTTCACCAATCCTGTATCTGAGGATGAAGTGGCCAGCAAATAAACATATTTCAACTACTTAAGTAGCTTCACTTAACAAATATAAGAAACACTTTTGATTCTTAGCACCACAGTAATTTGATTCTGTCTATGCTGTTAATGAAGCAAACATTAATACTATTTTATCATCTGTTCTAATCTTTCTGGCATCATTTCATGCCCACAGAAAATTCTCTCCATAACTCAGTACCTACAGCCCATGTTGGACGAGGCCCCTGGCCACAGCTGGTTTCCAGCACTCTGAGAACTCAATCTCTGCTAATCCCAGCCTTTTACATCAACTCAGACTGGAGCAATCTAAAAAGGAGACACATGAAGTCACTTAGGCTTATCTCTCTAATTGCCTGCCTGCGAACCAGGGGTTCGGTGTCAGCCACTTGCACTCTCGTCAGACATGGCAGCCTGAAAAAATCAGACCTAAAATATTTACCGCAAGCATTTTGATAACAGTGAGTGAAACTACTGAAGTCCTGCTTACTGCTGCAACTCCAGATGCAATGCCAGCTACGAGGGACACGTCTGGAAACAAAGGCAGCGTTCATGCCTTTCCCCTGCTGCAGCCCTTTCCAGTTCTGTGGCTGTGCAGCACAGACTCCAATTCTCTCGGCGGCTTTCTTGAACTGCCCAGTGCCAACAGAGGGAAAATGTTAATGAATACTGTCCCATAAATACTTAATGCACTTTTTCCTGCAAGTCCTGCTGTGATTAAATAGCCACCTCATTACTCAGGCCCATCTTTCATTCTTTTTTGTCTTTGCACAAAATACCAAGCGTTGGAATTATACCCATGCAATCAAGCTGCTGGAAACATCACTGCATAAACCAACACTAACAGGGCAAAATCCAAACACAGGTTTCCAAGGAAGGTAAAGAGAAGTCGAATCCTGTTAAGAGCAAATATTTTCTCACAGCTATCTCTTCCCAGGATCAGTAGAGGAAGAAAAGCAGAGGGGACAAGCCTGCAATATATTTTCTTCTTGAGTACAGTTTATTTGGTTTTATTGTCTTTTTCCATTGCGTTTGGAGGTCCTCGTCACAATGGGGTGCACTGCAGGTACCCTCTGAATTCCTGGGTACCACCCTGGGGCTGGCTCTGCTCTGACACCAACCCCTGAACAGCTGCAGCAGGAACTCTGCTGCTCTCCCCCATTGCAGCTTGGAGGGTGTCCATGATTTGTCCGAGGTTACACAAGCAATCCAGGACAGACGTGGAAGGGAGCAGGGATCGCCCAGAGGCATTGCTATATCGGTGATGCTCACCCGTGGTGTCAAAAGCACAGCTGACCACAAGACCCACCACGCCTGCCTTCGCAACATCATGACAATCATTTAGGAATCACGGCACAGAACTATTAGGATTTTGTTTTCGGGACCATTAGAATTCATGTATTCGAGCCCTTCCCACCAACCCTCAGCTATTTCACAAACCAACCCAAAAGCTGCAACTCCCCTGGGAAACCCCAAGACCACAAGAGTAGCGCTGAGAGCCCAAAGTCAGCCGGGGTTGGCAGCACCGGGGCTGGGGGTTTGTGTGTGCTGCCAAACGTGACACGTGGGATTTCCAGCACTGCCATCCAAGCAGGTCCTGGCTGGAGCGAGTGCTGGTGCTGGAGACACGTTTGTGCTGCTCCCTGCGGTTTTGCTTTGCAGGGCGATGCTCTGCCTTTCACATGGGCCACGGCAAATGTTTCCTCTGAGAGAGGAACAGTGCAAATTCATGCCAAACAGCTAAAAATGTAGCAGACTCAAAGGACTAAAGCCTGTGTACGTCAGAACTTTTGGTAATTCCTCCCAAATATATAATTTTTTGGCACGGATGCTTCAGTGTAACTGGAGGGCAAGCATGTAGCTCCATTTTAGCTGGGAGAGTCCCAGCTCCTGTGTCTCCAATTCCTATACGGAAGCAGGCTCATTACGCAATATGTGTTTCGGCAAGTTCTGTGCCAGGGAGGGTGTGAAGCTGAGGGTAATGAAGGGAATATCATTAAGAGTAATAAAGAGTACAAAAGCAGGGACAAATCAGCTGGTCTGCAGCACGGGCTGCTGCCACATGTATCACAAGGAGTCTCCACAGAGAAACATTTGAGTCTCTTTGAGATCCAGGAAAAAGTGCAGCAGCAAAGGATGGTGTGTGGGGAATACTGGTGAGGAACTCGTGCCAGCTGGAGAAGTGGCTTTTGAAGTGCTGTGTGGAGACACTGGGTGGTCAACACAGTGCCATGTGCTAACGCATGGGAAATGTCAAGACCACTGGAGATTAAAAGTTGCTTTACCCCCTTCAGAACTGGTCCTGAAACACAAGCCCAGCCTCAATCCATTTAATACACACAAACAGGGCTTTCAAAGGACCACTTCAACTTATTTTGTCTGTATAATACAGATGCCAGGAATAAATGTACATCTATATCTCATTTCAAATTCCTGCTGCCAGGAGAGTCAGCCCACAAGAAGCACCAACACCCATCTCCTGGAGTCAGAACCACAAATGCTGGCACATTTCCACCGCCAGCCTGAAAGGGCTGGTTGGATTTACAGGTCACCACCTCCACAGGTAAAGTGATGGTGCCGTTTTGCTCAGCCTCTGGAAGAAGCTCACTTCCAGCCCCCTCAAGGCATTTTTGCTGGGAAGGACCTGGTGGTGGCTGGCAGGATGCTCCAGCACGGCCGGCATGGTCCCCTCATCACCAGGCTATCACCGTGCCCATCCCACAGAACCCTGATGCGGCAGCACCAGGGAAGCAACCTCACCTGAGCTCCCTTACTGACTTAGGATGAGCTGCCTTCTGAAAACGGAAAAAAAACCCTTTAAAAGAGAAAAAACAGGAACTTTTCCCCATTTCTCTGGGTGAACACAAACTCATTTAAGGTGTAAGTAGATGAAGTAGCTAATTAAGGAAATAACCAATAACTTAATCAAAATCATTAGAGGAAGCAGCATGCTGCTGCCATTACTTAAATGGTAGCTGAGCAAAAACATTCTTGTGCAACCTGAGACTTCAAAATCTACAGACAGCCTGATCCCCACAGGGAGAGCCTCCCATGTCACCCCATTACTGGTGCCAAAGCCACTGAGAAAACATCAAATCTCCTGGTAATTTCCTACAGTCTGAACATTTAATCATCCCCAGCCACCACTGTAAAAATCCCAAGTGAATGATTCACATGCTAAGAGGAATTCACCATAAGCAGCAGCAGGATCTTCCGTCCTAGGATGCAGCCCCTGCCTGTTTTTGGCAGCGGGGAGAACAAACTCTTTGCAGAAACAAAGTCAAATACGTTGGGCCACATGAATTTTGCTTCTGGCATCTTGTGCTGACTGTGCTCCTCAGCCAGCTGCTCCCAGGATGGACTCTGGGATTTCTCTACCCACTCCCAAGGGGTGTTTGCACACCAGTGCCACATCTCTCTCTAATTACTCCACCAGTTGCACAGACAAAACATCTGCTGAAGGGGAGAAGGAATCCTAAAGCACACAAATAATTTGCACTGCCTAAACAAAGGCAAACAGAGGATGCTGTTAAACCCCCACCCCCCGCCCAGCAAACAGACCCAGGAGCTCTGCCCACAGGCTGCGGGCTCCTCTGCCTTCTCCAGCAGGAATGAATCCTTGTTTCCAACCAAAACCGCAGTTTGTTACTAACACAGCCTCCTTCTGTTTAATTCCTAAATTATCCCAAAGCAATTGAATTCAGCAAGTTGATTAAGTACTTGAAAGACTTTGTTTCCTTCAAAAGAAGCTTTTGTTTTGCCCGAAAGAAAATTGGACTTTCTTCCCCTGGATTCCTACTAACAAAGGCATAAGAAATCCAACATCCCAAAATTAAAATACCCCTTTATCCTGCATTAAACACAGCTGCCAAAGACCCAAAATTCGCATTTTGTCATTCCACACATATCCTTGCAACAGCTGAGAAGACACACAGCATGTCTGGAAACCCAGAGCTGAAGATAAGCTCCAGCCTCCCGTGGGGTTTTACTCTTCACGGGTTTTAAATAGAGTGAAAAAGCAGGAGCAGCTCAGGGACTGGCGACTGAAGTCGTGTTTGCATCAGGGAAAAGTTTTACTGTGTCCAGATATTAAGTCAGATATTAGTAGAGGATCCAGCACATCCCTGCTCCTGCTCCTGGCCCCCGGCAGCCCTCGCCTGTCCCCGGGCTCTGCCTTCAAAGGGAACCGGTGCTCGCAAAGGCAGGCAGGAATCAGGGCTGGAAAAGAAAACCATTTCCTAATGCAAACATTTGTACAGCATTAAAGCCGCTTATACTTTCAGAAGCTATAAATGGGGTGCGATTACTTACCCCGACTAAACAGGCATTCACACGCTGGAAAACCCCCATGGAATGGGTGAGGGCAGAGGGAAGGACAGGGAGGATGGATCCTGGAGCATCCTCGGCAAAGGCAGTGCCCGGGCTGGGGGCTGCCTGTGCCCCACCAGTGGCTGTGGCATCTGGGGAGGGCAGGTCCCCGGCGGCTGCCCCAGCTGCCAGAGTGACGCCCACCGCAGTTTCAGCTTATTGGTGAAAATCCTAAGCCCTGATCCAATCCTGTCCCTTTACCCAAATGTAGCTCTCTGCAGAGCCAACATCCCTTCCAGTTTTGACTAGCGGTATGAAAGCAAAGTTACCTTGCCAATGTATAAATCACACAAAGAGAAGCAATGAAAAAACACCCCCACGCTCAATTTGTTTCTCCCCTTTCTCACTAAAAAAAGTTTCTTATCTACCTACCTGGAGTAACAGCCATGTGAGAGCACTGAAGAAAGCTGGCAACTCTCAGCCTGTATCACCAGATCTAAAATCAGTACGGTAACTACCAGGATGCCAATAAAAGCAGTAGGTGTAGGAAAGCCTACCAGTGCTGCTGTCACATCTGGGGCTGGACTGTAGCACGTACAGAGAAGGTTTGCAGAAACCATCAGCACATGGTTCCTGAAGTTATACTGAATTTCACAAAGGTAACTACTGAATCATAAAGTGCTGCTGGCAAACAGCCTGGCTGGCCAAAACATACGGTTTGCCTTTTTTTTCCATCCTGGTGCAGACTGTAGAGATATGTCTTTCTCTGCTGCGCACAGATCTAGAAGCTCGACCCTGATGCTCACTTTTGACGCTCGGGCTACACTGGGTCTGCTGGCAGCAGCTCAGAAGGCACAGGGCTACAGTGTGGGCAGCTGCCTGCTGCGGGAAGCGACCTGGAAACCTGCACTCATTCGCAAACCACCGACAGGCAGGGATAAAAGCCTCTCGTGCAACTGCACATTGCTGCACTCAGTTACAGATGTGCAACCCTGGAGCAGCTCCAGAGCGTGGGCTGGCGTCTGGGTGAGCTCTGAATGTGCTCACACAGCTCCTCCGAGCAAGGGGGGAGCGAGTGGTCTGCGCTCCAGGTGTCCCGGTGGACAGGCAGCAGAATCCAGATGTGGGCAAGCTGCCCCAGCCCTCGCACAGGCTGGGGATTCAATGAGGTCTATTCATGCAGGAGCGAGCAGGGTTTCCAGGAACGCAGAGGAAGCATTTTGGAGGGATATTCCCATTGTAAGTCCAATATGCCTCTTTGCATGCTAACCCCCACCACCACTGCAAGCTTTAAATATAGAAGTAATCAAAACATACATTAAAAGAAGAATTTAGAACTTGGCAGTGTTGATCTAAGAACCATCCCACTCGGGAGCAGGGCTCGAAGAGCACTGGCAGCCTCGGGGAGGGCTGAGCCTGGCTCTCCAGGAACAAAAGCAGCTTACAAACCAGGTTTGCCACGTGAGAGCCTAATTAGAGACCGAAGCCCACACAGCAAACAGACAGACTACAGAGGAAATTGGAGTCTAATTTACATGGAGAACGATTACTTACTGCAACCAATTAGTGTCAAGCTGACTGACAGACTACCCAAAATATATTCTCCCCACCCTCCCCTGCAAGTCTGAGTTTTCCTTGCTGTGTTATTTAACCTGGAGTGTTCGGTAGGTGAGCAGTAGCACCTCACCACGAGACATGGGGCGGCAAATAGAGACCTGAGCTTCACTGTAAAAACCACAGACTTAAAGCCACCTTTGTACCACCCAGTGCCAGCCTCAGCCGAGCCAGAGACAGCATCAGCAGGGAGCCTTGTAATGTACTCTCTTTCCTGGTCTTAAATCCTTAAATGACACCCTGAAGATCCCAAAATTAATTATTTAGGAGAGGTGTTCAGCCTTTCCTGAACATGTATTCTGCATGGGGACTTTCACCCCTCATTTGCAACCACGTAGTAGAATTTCAGGTAAAGGCTGTGTCCACACAGCCTTTGCAGCGTGCTCAGGCTGTGGGTTTTGGGTCCCAACCCACGTTGCTGGTCTCTGCCACAGGAAAGCGTCATCTCACAGCATCGCTGCTGCTGCTCAGGGCACTCAGCTCCAGGTACCTGCTCATGAAAAAAACATTTCTTTGCAGACCAATCCCCCCTCCCTGGCCGTGCTGTTCCCCATGCACTGGCAGGACCATCACTGCGCTTTGGGGAAATGGGGAATCCCACTGCTGCTGGAGGGAGCCAGTGTGGACAGAGAAACTCCTCCTTGGCTGGCACAGCAGAGGGGTCCCATCAGTGCCTGCACTGGACAAATGCATCACCTTCACTCAGGGCTTCTCTCTTCAGCTGCCCTGAACGGGAATAACTTCATCACGCTTCCCACAGTACAAGCCTGCTGCTAGTTCTGCATAAAACCTGCCCCTCCTCCCTATCAATTAGTCCCCAAACAGGTAAACAGACTTCAAAACCTCCTGAAGTGCACACATGGAACTGACCAAATGCCATTTACCTTCCTTTTACTGTTACAAAAGAAACAACTCATTCTACCATCATTTTTCCCTTCCCAGCACCACGCTCATTATTGACTAATTGTTGTCCTCTCTTCCACACCCTGGCACGTGCATTTGGAATGCACAATGACAACAGCATTTCAATGCAACTTACTGTGCTATTCTTCACAAATTTCTATGTACAGTCTGTCTGAGCAGCCTCTCTGACTACTCATCAGAGAGCTCTTGTGTGCACATGCTCAGACACACAATGACCACATTCGGATATTGGAGACCAGGTAATCAACCCTTCCTTTGAGAAGCACCAATTTAAAGCATATTTAAAGAGTTTATGGGTCTTCTGTACGGATGAGATAAACTATTCTTTTAATCTCTGCAGGCTACATGAATATATGGCATTTTAAAGGAAAATTATCCTAAAAAGAAAACTTGGAGGAAATGATTGGTGAAGTTGTTTTAGTAGCTGTTTGGTAATATGTGGAGATAGCCAGGACTTCAGGTGGGGTAAAGCATCAGCAGGAATCCTTTGAATTTCAGCTCTCTTCACGTCAACGGTGCTAAATCAACTTACAGCACAGAAGCCCCACCAAGAGAGGTAATGCAGGACCATCCCATCTGAGTTTCCTCTTGGTACAGACACCAGAAAGGTTGCAAATCCTGGTGGCTCTGGTCTCCCTCTTGGTTAAATTAGAAGTCTCCATTAATTACCAAGTGGATGCAATGAAAATGCATGTGCGGTCAGGCTCCTCAGAATGAGGCTGTTAATCTGGTGTTTGTGCTCCTGGTGTTTATCTCCTCCACACCTCCCTTCTCCCCCGGGAACTGCCTCGCTGACACTTTATCTGCAGCTCTAAGGACAACACACTCTGCTCGTTTTTAAATTCCCCTCCAGTGCTAGCCCTGAACCAGCTCTTCAGAAAGGGGGCCTCCCCCAGCTGTAATTCCCATTAATTCCTCTTACGATTAACAGGTCAGCTCACTCCACCCTGATGACAGTGGGCTTCGGAAGTCCAACTCTATCAAAATTATCTATGCATAAAATACAATCATCACAGGAGCAAACGCCTCGCTGAGACTTTTATCAGCTGTGTGCTTGCTGCTCGCTGTTGTGCCGCTAATGGCTTCAGAGAGAGCGGGGAAGGCTTCAGCCTCATTGCACTGCAGTGGCTCCAGGCGCAGGAGCCTCTCCTCTGCCAGGCGAGATGTTGATCATAAAGCTGTGGAGGCAATCACTCCTGGAGAGGGGCAAGGGCAGGTGGGAGCGCAAGGAAATTACAGAAACATTCTTCTGAGTGCATCCCATTAGGGCTGGTGGCAATTACGTGCGCTGATCAAGGAGGTGGGCTTTCCAGAACCCCCTCTGAAATTACCAGGAGGGGAGGGAAGGTGACAGAAAGAAGAAAAAAAGGCAAAAAAACAGGAGCAGGAAAATAACCCTCAACAACAGCTGCACACATGCCCCTGGCTGGCTGGGAGCGAGGACAGGAGAGCCGCCTCCTCCCTGCAGGCAACCCTTGCTGGCGGTCACTCAGGGTAGACCCACAGAGATAAAAGGCAGTGAGTCCAGCTGAAAAATGCTTGTAAAACTGCTAATGGTCTCAGGTCCTTTTAAGCCACCTCAAGCAATGCTAAATCACTTTCACTTGCTTTCTGGTGGGATTTGCTTAGGTTTAAGCTCACCATGTTTACACTGATGCACCGCACACCCCCGTGTGCAGGTCAAAGCCTGTGTGGATCCACCAGCCAGCCCACACTGTAGGCATCACTGCCAGGCTCTGCAGGTCATCCTTCCTCTCATCTTTCCACTTTTTTCACTAGTTGCACAGGAAGAAATGAAGAATCCAACTCAACAATATCTTCCTTTCAATATGGACTATTGGGAGCTATTGTCATAATAAAAGCCAGAAGGAAAGGCAAGAACTTTCATTGGAACCACTGTACAGCCTTGCAGTCCTGACCCTGGAACTCCTGACAAGGTGAGACATTACTACGAAATATCCATATTAATCCCAACTGTAAAGCTCTACATTCA
Source organism: Dasyornis broadbenti (assembly GCA_013397935.1). NCBI lineage: Eukaryota > Metazoa > Chordata > Aves > Passeriformes > Dasyornithidae > Dasyornis > Dasyornis broadbenti. Next base: position 1,190,210 of record VZRN01000404.1, read on the forward strand.
GCCAATTAAATTGCCTGAGCGACTGAGTGCTCCTGGAGACCTTTGCACTCTTCTTTTAATTTTTTTTAAAAATGTTCTCTTAGGGAAAGGAATGGTTTCTGCAGAGATGAGCCACCCAGCTCCTTCCAGGCTCACTGTGTGTGTATAAAATGTTCTTGGCTGCTTTCAAACACTGCACATTAATCTGCGCGATGGAGCCTGTCTCCTTCAGTGTTCCATCATTTCTCTTCGAGGCGGGTAAGACAGAGCTGTTCCACTTGGCATCACATCCCCTCCCTGCCCCCTTCTCAGCCTTTTATTTTTATTTTTTTTTCTTTTGTATTGCCAGAATAGCTCACAAGCCATCACCCCTGGCTCATGTGGACCTGGAGAAGAATATATTGCTGCAGCAGCCCACAGATATATGAGACAGCCAGGGTGCTCAGAAACAGAACTGGAAGATTATGGTTTTAGTACTTCAAATTAAGAAAAATACCAGTGCTCCCTTCCTGCAGCTTAGGACACATCACTTCTTTCTCCCCCAGCTTGTTCTTAACCTGGAGGGACAGAAACTGTTTCTTACATTAAGGGCTGCTGGAAACAAATCCCAGAGAGGTCTTTGACTGGTGATGACTGGGATTTGTTCATGAGCAATGTGAGCTCCACTGTCCCACCTTGATAAGCTCTTGCACCCATAAATCAGAGCAACTCCCACACACAAAGGGCTATCTGATACAAAGCCAAGCATTTTCACTAACCCCACTCCTGGACATGGATTTTCATGCCTGCCTGCCCAAAATTTACACAAGTGAGGACGCCTGTTGCTCAGGCTACTGCCAGCCAGGCTCATCGCTGGCTGCTCACACATGTGACCACTGCCAAGTTCTGAACTGCCCACATGCCACCAATGCTCAGACTGGCAAATCACAACATTTCTTCAAGTTTTTATTAAATACTAAAATGCTCTGTAGTTGCAGCCAACAGGCTTCCCCAGAGAGGAAGCTTCAGCTGCAGCCTTGTTCACTAGGAAGCACAACCTTGGCTGTGCCCCACACAGAGGAGGTACACTCGGGGCTGGACTGAGGCATTCCCCATCACAAGTTATGGTGGACACTTCCCTTCTTCACCCCACTCTCACCACCTCCATGGAAACACCCAGAGCCTGAGGAATGGAGCAGGACCTAAGCAGAGATGCACCACAGAACTCCTTCATGCCTGGTGTCAACTGCTTGATCACACCTGGGTTCGCCATGAAAGGGGTGAGCGCCTCTTCCATGGATGGGGCTTCCCAGAAGGGCAAATGGATGCGAAGGATAAATGCTGCCTAAGGATGTATGAGCATCCTAAACCCTGCCAGCTGCTGAAAATCCAGCAGCCGCAGGCGACTGCAGCACATCTCATGCTTTGGAAGCTGCAATAGGAACATCATGCACTTTCCCTCACTTCCAAGCATCCCTAAATCCTTGGCTCCTGGCATTTCTACAGTGATTAAACACACAGTTCTCAACACTGAAACCCCATAAAAACAAAAATCCATATGGGGAATGTCCCCACAAACCAGCTGATACCTGCCAGCAGCTGCAATCTTGGTGCCATCAGAACTGCACAATAAACGAGTTCATTTTACTGGGGCAGGGTTTTTCTACAAAATGGAAATAAAAATTGGCTGGTGAAGATGAACGATGCCTATGAAAGTTTTTTGCTGCACTTGATTAAACACACACAACAAACCCATTTTTTTTTTCTCCCTGAACGATAAACTCAATAGTCTAAATTAAGCCCAGCAGGGTAAGTAAGATCCTGTATAGATTTCAAAAGATACTATCATTTTTTTTTTGGAAAACCTGACTGCAATGTATACACACTGCAAAATCACTTGACTACCTCTGGCACTGAACATAAACACAGGGAAAGCTAAAAATCATGTCGTGTTTTTATCTTGATACATCCAGCCCGGCAAAGTACAGCCGTGGATTGCCATTCCATGATAAACCAACCCTTTGCTTTTGATCACTTTAGTGTGCAGCCATGGATGTGAATGTACATTAGTGTCATAAAAAGAAAACGGGGAGAAAAAGCCCAATCACAGAAGCACACCAACCTGAACCACATGCTTCCCAACCAAAGGGTATTTGTAGATACCAGAATTACCATTTCTCTTCAAGACAACTGATCCTTTTCATGAAAATATAAGAAGCCCTAGAGAAATTCTGGCTGATCATTATTAAATACACAGGCCTCTTGCATTTTTTTTTCCAGGAAAATGACTGAAGCTTGGCTTTAGCATAATCCTGAAGATTATTTACCTCTTCTGTATTTTTTTCCACTGCTGCTGAATAATCAGGGCTCCTTAGAAAACCACTGCCAGACAAACGTCTTTTTTTTTTTTCCCCTTCCTTTCCTCTCTCTTTTACCTGCTTTTATACATTCTTTCTTGCACAGGAGCAGTGAGAAGGCAGGCAGACATGAGAGAAATCCCTGGGGAGCAGCTAGGAAGGGGCAGCGCGCAGACACTGTCTCAATTCCCCTCCTCAGTCCCCAGCTTCCAGACATTTGATGAAGGGGAGCTTGGGTTGCCTTTCAAACTTTTTTTTTTTCAGTAGAAAAATAAAAGAAAGGAAAAAATTATGGCTCCTCAGAAGGCAATGGAAGGAGCTGTGTCTCCTCCTCACAGGAAAGGGCTCCAAAACACTGCAGGGTCCTTAAGTATTGGGATACTTTGGGGAGGGCATCCTACAGAGATGCTTCAAGACAAGAACTTTGCTTTCTGCTTCAGTATCCTCTATTATTTCCCATCACAAAACCTCCCTTCCTCCCCTGCCTCTGCCCTATCCAGTCAAATGGCTGTGCACAGGGAATGAAAACAATTAAATACTCTTAAACAGGCAGGGCTGCAACTGGCATGGTAATGAGGTCATTATGCGCCTAAACGTGCTTTCTAAAAATAAATTACATCCAGGTATAGAGATCTCCTGGCTGCACTGTGCCCAGGGAATTACTGTAATGCAAAATCTCTCTCAGCCTGGTTTGGTTTGGTTATTTCAAACCAAACTGGTCCCATCAGGACAATAACAAGGGCTTGGCTGATGTGCAGTGTCACAAATTTCAGCTCCTCTCAGATCAAGGGGAAGCCAAGAGTGCTCTGCATTACAGCCAAGGATCACCTCTCAACGCACCAGAGCACAGCCAGGCTCAGGCACCTCTGCTCCACAGCCAGGTGCCACTACAGGTCAGGACCAACATCTCATCCCACTCATGTGACAATGCTCCCTGTCACCAGCGGGTGACAGACATTGCCAAGGTCTTGCCTAGGAAGGATCCCATCTGGTGAGCAGACCTGGTTAGAATTACACAGCAGCCGGGGCTGCAGGAGGCTCATTTGCAATAATTAGAAGCATGATGTGGGCACATGGGAGGACATCAAAGGATACCGGTAGCTTCGATGGCACAATTCTCCTTTTTTGAGTGGTCAAGAGGCAGAAACTCCCCTGTGCCTGTGAGCTTCTCTTAATAAACCAAAATTATACAGAATTCTTTTTTTTTGGGGGAGGGGGGAGGTAACCATACAGGTCACTGCAAAACCCACTTCAGGGGAAAATTAAAGGTCACCATTTTTATTTTAACATGTGCAATTCCTAGAACCATTTAGGCTGGAAAAGACCTCTGTGGTCATTGAGCCCACCCATTAGCTAGTACTACCACGTTCACCACTGAACCCTGTCCCTAAGTGCCACGAGAGACCTGTGCTTGTGCATTCACAGACACACACATTCCCTGCTCCAATGCACAGCCATATGGGCTGCGTTGCTTCCCAGGTCTCCCAAACTGAATACAAACAAGGCTTCATGGATATTGGAATCTGTACGAAGCTTAACATTTACTTGGCTTTTATGTAAACACTTACGTGAATTACACAAGTTTCAGCCAAGAGCCTCGGCACCCCGCTGTGCCGAGCCAGATAATTCATTACAATTAAAAGCAGAGAGGGAGGCAATCAGGCTCTCCCGACACTGGCCTGGTATGGATTTGCTCTCCCAAATGGTTTCCAATTTGTCTTCACAGCAGCTCAGCCTCTCTGGAGGAAACCCCACTGGTATTTGCATGGGAAGGCTGCTCCTGCACCCCAAGGCCAGGCTGTGTGCAGCAGGGACCCGGGACACAGAGGTGTCCCAGCCACCAAGAGAGGATGTTTTGGGCTGTGCCTTTGTCTGCTTCATCAGAGTGAGGCAGCACCTGCTGAAACTCACCTTGCAGGCAGGTGAGCACTGCCCTGGGTACAGGTTTTATACATAGAGAGCATCACACCCTGACGAAAGTACTTTGACTGTGATAACAATAATAATAATAATAATTAATAAAAAGGCACGTGGATGTGGTTGAGGATATGGTTTAGTGATGGACATGGCAGTGCTGAGTTAACCATTTTACTCATGATCTTAAGAGGTTTTTTCCAACCTTAAGGATTTTATGCTAAAAGAACCCTCCCGCCATAAGCATATGCATCACCCTAAACTGCAAGGCAGCATCCATTCCCCAAGCCTCTGCCTTTCTCACTCTGTATTCATAATATGCTAAGCTATTAAAACTATCCTAAGGAAAGTGCCGTGGCTTACAGTGCTGAAGACAAGTGGTGTTATCATTTGGTATTTCTTCTTTTGTTATTACAGTGAATCTTCCTACATCTCTGAAAGTAATCCAATTATTGCTTACCACTGGTAAGGTCACTGTTGCTTTGAACAGAGCTTTGGGTAATACTCTGATTACTCTTAAGCAAATATTGCTGAGGCTTGAGCAGAAATTTCAGAGAGATTGAAAATCCATTTAACTGGAAACCACAGATGGGAAAATATTCACACTCTAGTGGATATAAACAACAAAAAGAAGGTATCACTCCTCCGCCTTATTAGAAAAATATTGGTTTATCTGAAATCAACAGCACACATATAATCAGCTATTAAAACAATATATGATTTCTCATACCATATAACCTTCAAAATACAGTAATCATTGAGTCTTTATTAAATGTTCCCATATGGGCTTCCAAAGGTATTGAACTACTTAAGTGCAATATATGGAAAACAGCAAAAGGTTTGTATCACTTTTGGGAATAAAAGAGCTGCTGAAGAAAAACAGATATCAAAGATCAATCTGTAATAAGGAAAGGAAGTTGAAATCCCTTACAGTGGCCTTAGAGATAATTTTTCTGCATGGAGCCAACGAGATAACAGCAAAATCATACAAAATACAGATGGTACCAAGAAAAGGTGTCTATTATAATTCCTTTGGTGCAATTAATCATGAGGTCTTTACTGTCAGACCATCTCCAGGTAATAGCAAAAAAAAAGGGAAAAAAATCCCCAACTCTTTTTGCTATTTTTCCTTAAGAAGGAATTAATCATATTGTCACTGGAAGACGCTTTTTCTGACACTGCTTCACTTGTATTGGCCAACTGATATTAAAAACAAAACACAGCAAGGACTTGCTGTCCTTCTGCTGAAAGAGTGGAGAAACGCTCAGATTAACCCCTGAGTGCCCTGACAGCAGGGAAGGGCCCATCTCAGAGATACCACCAGAATACCCAAACCAGCGTCTCTGGACAGGGGGAAGGATGACAAATTCCAACAGCTCTAGGGATGGCCAGGGCTGTCTGACCCATGGCTTCTCCTCCTCCTCTCCTTCTTGCAACCACATTGTTTGCTGGAGAGTTTCCTCCCAACACCCCCCCAACACATCTCCATCCCTCAGCAGGGATCTGTACCAGGATCCTGGCTGAACCCTGCTCAGCCCTGGTGAGTTTGGCACAGTGACACTCCTACGCCCTTTTCAGAGCTGCATCTTTTTTCTCTCCACACTCTTTCAGCCTCGCGAGGTTTCCAGCACCGCAGGCAGATAACGCCAGGGCAGGATGTCACAGCGTTGTGCCAGGAGTGAGACAGCCAGTGACACGGCCCTGGGGACACAGACGGGTGAGCAGGCACAGTGCTGCACTGTCTCTCTCCTAGGAAACCTGCTCTGCCAGCCTCACACACGCCTAAGTCCCAAGGGGATAGTGAAGAGTAGAAATCGCATCAAGAAAACCTATTTAAAGTGATACCCCACTGTCAGGCAGCAAAGGCAAAATGTGAGCGTGCCTCAGCCCTCCAGATGACTCTATTCCCTCCAGAGAGCTCCCTGCCAGCAAGCTGCCTGCCCAGCACTGTCACAAAGCCTAACCCTGCCTTTGTCCTGCCAGTCTTTGCCTCCTGACTTCCCATCTTGGACCAAGAAGGGAGCAAAGAAGGCTTGGAGAGAAGAGAACCACTGCAGGGCAGCCACTGCCTAGAAAAGACAGCAGGGGACAAGGATGCCCAGGGGATGAGGATGCCCAGGGGATGAGTGAGATCCCAGACATGGCTAATTCCCCACTTATGGCTAACGAGTACCGTGGGGTGTCCACTCACCTCTCAGCATTGGCCTCTCCCCTCTCTCCCCACAGCCAGGAGACAGTGAGTGGCTGCACAGGGATTCAAGCACGTTTGGCAGCAGGAGGTGATGCTGTCATCCACACACTTTAAATGTTTTGTATTTTGAACCTCAGTCCCAATGCCTTTCTCCTGCTTGCTTCTTAATGCTTTCCTCATCAATGCCTGCACCCACTCTGCAGCACAGACACCTGCAGGCTTTTAATTGCTCCTGGATTGCCTTGATTAGATGCTTTTGGGGACCTTTGACTTTTCTTTCAAGAGGTATCCAAGAGACCAGGCCATAAACTCACAGTGTCAATCCAAAGTGCTGGGCTCGGTTTCCTCTTATTCATACACAGCAGCCAAGGCTTGGGCTTGGCTTACACCACCCCATGGCATCCACAGTGCTATGAAATCAGCATGCAAAGGGTACAAAATACTGTCTAGCAGCAACTACACTTCCACAGGGCTAAGGACTCATGCCTCATGGGCTTTTTTCTACAAAAACCTAAGTATGTTGCCAACTAATGCCCTCTTTCCAACATAATAACTATAGCTGGAATTTTTTTGCAGGACAAAACCTAATTTTTCAGAGAAAAAGCAGCAGCCTAAAAAACTGAATACTGACTATTTAAGAAATAAATTGCATTGGTGCCTTAGGAAGAACATGGGCTATTTTAAGCACATTAGACTGTTATGTTAAATATCAGCAAACAGAGGAAGAAAAAACCACATCATTTTGTGCTTCTTGTTAATGGCACTAAACCCCAGCACACAGCAAAGCCCATGGGACAGGATTTTTAAAGCCATTCTGGGAGCTGCAGAATAATCTCCAGGTTAAAAGTGCATTAAGGCAATTATAATCAAAACATCTCTGTCAAGGGTGGATCTCAAATCCATGTCCAGGGATGGGTTTAAGCATGCGAACACAACCCAGCCACACCATTGTTTTGCTGCTAGTGGAAGGAATAAGTTATCCTGGCTGCCTCGCTGGGGCTGGCAGTGGCGTGGGGACCCAGGATCTGCTGCTGTGGGATGCAGGCACTGTGGGGGAGCTTGGCATGCCAAGGGAGCGCAGCATGTCAAAATGCTCAGGCTCCTCACAGCATGCCCCTTCCAAAAAGTGAGACAGGCTGTGACCTAAGAAATGACGGTTGGCTCTGAGATAAATGAACAGATGCACCGTCTGAGGAGAGGCAGGGCAAAATGCAGAGCCAGGTAGCAAGCATTGGCTGCGACTATGCTGGCACAGTCCAGTCTTGATGCTGGCAGGGTTTTCAAGGAAGAAATAAAAGAGTAATAATAATAATAATGATAATAATAATAAACCCCAAACTCAGCTGGCAGACCCCTTTTTACAGACATTTGCACAGATGCTGGAGGAATATCCAAAGTATGTAAGTTTACAAACAGCACCTGATAATGCTGACTAGGTAGAGAATTCCCCAAATAAACTTTAGAGTCAGGAGGACCAAGAGAGGATACACTCTAATCTGCTTTTAGCCAGGGTTGTCTAAATGTGAGGAGCCTGGGGAGGCTGCTAGCAGGAAAACAAAACAGTGGGGGTGGATTTAACACAGAAATCCGAGCTAGCTCATTAGTGTGAAAGCAGTTGTCAAAGAGCTCAGGTCTGCACCAAAGCACCCTCCTGGCCAACTGAGCCCAGTTCTTTAACCCAGAGTGACTGAAACTTCACTGGTGGTACTGTGAAGAGCAAGGCAGCTGAAACAGCCAGCAAACACCATGCATAGTGGGATTTCATAAACCCAGTCAAATAACAAATTGCACAGAGCAAATGCACACTGAAATAATGCCACTCGCAATATCAAGGTTCTCATCAGGGACGAGCATGTCATGAATCACTGCTGAAGCCAAATTTAAAAGGATATTGATGCCCAGGCATCCCATTTGGTGCTCATATAACATATGGCACATGTGAATTTTATAGCTTTTTTATTAATCTGCCCAGAATGCCATCACTTTGCAAGATTTCATGAAATATTAAAATTAATGAGGATAATTTATTTTACAACTCTAGGCAAAGGCCCTGGGAATGATGAGAACCTCCCTATTAAATTCACTCAGGTCTGTGACTCGTAGCCCTAATATCTGGCATCTGTTTGCCAAGTGAGAGAAAGACACGATGTCTTTCAAGCTGGTTATTTGATGGATTGGCCTGGATTTGTTTATTAAGGTTTCTACAATCCATTATCTCTGCAGGAAACAGAGAGGGAGGGATGATAGACTAAGCATGTTTATCAAACCATGTGAAATCTAGAGAGACATTCAAAACAAATCTCTACAGCCACTGCGGGAAAGTGTCGAGCATCTTTATCGACACCCCAACTGTGCATTGCACAGTTGGCTTTCAAAACCCAGCAGAAGGCCATGATGCATAAGGACAATATAGGAAAAAAGCTGAATTTTCATGCCTTGTGATGAATACAACAGTGCTAGAGGCATTTCTAAAGGACTCTGCCCACCTGTGTGCAAAACAGTGTTTGAGATATCAGCAGGTGGCAAAACGCTCGTGCGCCAACGCACAAACCCCAGCAGTGACAGACAGTGTTGGAAAGCAGCCGGGGCCAGGATATTCCCTGCTATAACGATTACCGGGAAAGAGAGTGGTTTCTGCAATGTGTATCCGGAAGATTCAAAGCCAACAGCTGCTGCGAACTTTGAACAACCACAGAATTCAATAGTAAATCTCCGATGAATGGTTAACACCTTGCAAATCTTTTCAGGAGCAGGGAATGGTATCGAACTAGTAGCCTGCTGCAAAACTAGGTGCGCACAAGATACAAAGTCGATGTTTCGACCAACTAATCAAAAGAAAAAAAGGGTTCATGCAAGGTCCCTTAGTCCAGCCACGTGCCCCAAGGGGTAAGGGAATTGATTGTGTGAGTAATCATGTGCGTCTTGGACCTTGGCTACGTCTGTGCACGGAGGAAGAGGCGGCAGAAGAAATCAAGTGCTGCAGGATATTGTTGTGTGTAACAGCCTCGGCTGTGCTCACGTCTGAAAAATCAGTTAGTAATTCCTCTACCTGAAACAGATCATGCACCAACTGCTGCAAAATTTATTATTCCCTTATTTCTTATTGCAAATGGGTTGACTGAAATCCTCCAAGCTTCACAACCAAACAAATCATCCTAATAAACATGAACTGAAGGGAATGGGTGGAGATACATCTGCTTAAATGAGCATACAACTGGTAGTTGCTGAACACAAGGCTATGAAATTTTGAGTCTGTGTCTACGGAGAAGTTTTCCATTAAAAAACATCTTGTTAATACTAAATACTCTTGGACTACTTTTCCACTATGTAAAAAAATCATGCAAAATTACATTCTACTTCCAAGATGCCATACACATGAACAGCAGAGAAACAATATTATGAAAAGGGAAATTCAGAATTCATGCTATTGTGCCAAAACGGTTGCACTGCAACCAAACACACCAACAGCACCACCCATAAAAGAGCCAATATCTGCCCAACAGCAGCCTGCAGTCAGAATCACAATTGATAAGGACAATGATGATGATAGATGAAGTTGGACCGACAACAACTGGCTCTGAATTACACTTAGATTCTATTATTTCCATCTCCCAAGACACATATGCTCAATATATTGAGAACATATTATAGTGACACGTGGATTTGCATTTATTTCAAAAGTACGTGGAGTCACACGAACAGAGCGGGAGCGCGTGCTCACTCCAGCCAAGACACTCATTTATTCTTCATATGCATTTATGTGTGGGAACGGGCTCGTCAGCATGGCTGCTTGCTTCATCCATAATTAACATCTGGATGCCAAAGAGAATAAAAGCTGACACAAGATCCAAGTATTCTAAAACTCTGCAAGCTCTCTGGATCCTTGAAAACTAAAGAAATATCTTGACCTGAAAAGGAGACTTTTCATTTCCAGCTTAAACATGTGCTGAATTGTACAGACATGTTGGTCCAGGGTGTTGACCCCATGTCTCAGCTGATGAGGGATGACCTCGCAAGATGAGTGATCACACAGCACCATAGGAACAAGGAGAGATTTTGCTTTAACAACTCTTTTCTGGGAAATGATCAAGTGGAAACACTCCCATTAAATTAAGGTCGGCTGGAGAGTAAAAAACAGGGAAGGGGGAAAAAACCAATACAGAAGATCTTTCCTGTACCACCAAAATGTGACAAAGGTGCAGATGGCCATGCCTTGCTCCCACTGGTGCTCCCACAGGGGAGGTTTGCTGGAGAAACATCCCTAGAGAGATACCTCAAGTCCCTATTCATCACAACCCAGCCTGGGGCCCTGTTCTCTCAGGGCAATCACAGCGCTCAGCTGGCTGGGATGCAAAATTTTAACTGGAACAAAAGAATCCTGAATTGGCTTTGCAATTCTGTTTCTGGAAACCTCAGAGCAGCTCTGTCCTTCCCTTTTGGACAGCCCCATGCTGCTCGTGTATGTTTTTCACTGAGTCTCCTTGTTTTTACAGGTCCATCAGACAAAATTAGGATCAGGAAATGGACAAACACACTTGGAAAAAGTCATTAAAACACTTGTAATGTTCCCTTAAACATTCACTGCTGTGCTTTACTGGAGGACACCACATGCCCTCTGCATGCTGTGATCTCTACCAAAAGAAGTAATCCTGGTTCTTCCATGCTTTAACCCACAGCAGATCAATCTGGATCACCATGTTATACCTGTCCCTAAAAAAAAGGAGGCATTTCTCCAGGGTACTGCCTTCTCCTCAACTCAACGCCTGCGGGAAGCCCCTCAGCAGACTGGCTGGCCCAGGTGTTTTTACGTTGTTTTTATTTCTTTCCAGAGGACCTGGGTAGGGTTTAGTTGTTGTCTCACCTAACATCAAACCCTCATGCGTCACCTCTGCAGTGCTAGGGCTTGCAAATCCATGAAATGCACCAGCAAGATGCGATTATCTGTTATTATAACCGATCCAGGAGCAGATATGATCCCTGCCCACGCCCTGGCGAGGTGAGGAGCTGAGGCTGCTGGACAGTTTGCTTCCGAGTAGCTGTCAGAGATGAAGGTGAAGTCATCGTGAAGCAGAGGCACTGTGGGAACTGTGAGGTGAGGAGGAGGGCGTACGACTCCCTACAAATCCTCAGCCACACTTTTATGCCAAGCAATTAGGAATAGACTCCATGCACCATAAACATGCTTCTTGTTTGCAAACAAGACTCATGCCACAGCAGAATTTGCTTCAAGGATGTCAACACGAATCTGAGATATGTTTTCTCCCTCTACAAAGACAAGATTAACCATAGTACTTTTGGCAACTTACATTCCAATTAATAAGAGCACTATCTCATGATTAAACCCAATTATCACCTATGAAAATCCAAAGCTTCCTACAAGAGGGGTTTCAGCAAAAGAGGAAAAGAAAGCCTCACTTGCTGTTAGCAGAAGGATGATCCATCTTTATCTTCCCAGATGCTCTGGGCATTTGGCATCACAACCACAACACAATAAATCAATATAAATATATATATTACATATGTTATCTACCAGTGCTCTGGGTCTCCAAATGCACAGGACCACTCATCGACAGCAAAGCTCATGTGTGCTATTCTCCATGTAGTTCATGCCTCCAATCTGCCTAGTGTAACTGTCTTGGGTGATTTAAACAAGAACTGAAAACCTTCCCACAAGACTGAAGCAGCACCATCAAATTTGTAAATACCTCGGGCTCCACAGAAGGATGTTAATGCTAATACAGGGAATCTGATGCAAATGAAAAATGAAAAAAAACCCTCATTACAGAGTTTCTTGTAATGACAGTGCTCAAATATAACCACAACAGTCTGCTTTTGATTAGAGCAAGCCATTTAGTGCTGCTGTTATTATTTGTTGTTTCTATAGTTCCTTGGGCGCACATCACTCTTCCCAGACAAACACGGAGAGAGGGCTCAAAAGCTTCTTTACTGAGATAACAAATCCTGCTGGATTTCAGCAAGGTCAAGCCCATGAACACCTCTGCCCTCCTCCTGCTTCCAACAGTGTTTTCCATACAAATTTGACTTCTCTTTTCTCCTCTTTGGAGGAGTGAGGGTCCCTTACACATCAACCCGCACTGGGAACTTTCCATGTCCTCCTATCCATCAGCAGGAAAAGTTCTCACTTTTATTACATCTGGAAAAAAGTCATTACCACCTTAGACAAAATTGTTTGGGGTTCATTTAAATCTGCATAGGGCCATGGATGCTAAAAAAAAAAGGCCCCAGGTGAGCACCTCAAATTAAGCACATGATCCCCAACCAGTTGCCTCCAAGGTACATCCACATGGACAGTACCCAGTGACCCTTCAGACTTCTCAACCTGAAGCTTTATTGATTTTTTCCTTTTTTTTTTTTTTTTAAGAAAAAACCCAGCAAAACCAAAAAACCTCCAGTAATCTGTCGGGTCAGAGGGTTAGAAAAGGGGAGTCCTACTCTAATTAAGCCGTAGTGGTTAATGGCCCCGTGAGCCCAGATTTTTATCTGGGTTTCCTGGCACCAGGAGGTGCCTTCCTCTGGCTGCAGGAGGTGACACCAGGCACACAAAAGCGGCTGCACAGCTACAGGGTCAGTTTGTGCAGCATTAATGAGGCAATATAGATGATAAGAAATGCATCCAGTGCCTGCATATACCAAATGCTCGGGGGAACTGGGCTGATATTAAACAACAAAACAGTGATCTGTTGTGTAGGGATGCACGTCGGAAAGAATGGTTTCCAGATGGGACCACACCACTGGTAAACAGAGATTGAAAAAAACCTCTCTTTTTAAGTAAAACAGATTAAAAAGAATAGTATCTGCACATACAGTATATCTATAGCACACATAGATATTGCTTATATTTTTCCGGGGAGACTTTATGACAGTTCTCCTTTAATTTGTGCCTCTTTTTACCTAGATTCCTCTTTTGGGCATAAATTATCTTATGGACACAGACCAGGCCTTTCTGCCTCAGAGGAAAATTTAAATGAGAACTGCCACACCTAGTTTTTGCCCCACCAAATTCTCCCGGCTCTGGACGGCTGGGATGAGTTGTGAGGCTGGAGCTCAGACAGCAAGAAAAATAAATGTAAAGTTGTTTCAATTTTTATAGTACTTCCATGTGTAGTACATAAACCTCTATTCAGGGAAAAGAAACCCATTGTGGAACTGGAGGGAGTGATAACCAGAATACAGAGATCTCAATAAATACATCAAACTATCAAACTGTCAGATTTGGCTCTTTTCTTTTTCAAAGAGACCAAACAAACACTTGGAATTAATAAAAAATAATTTAGAAAGGCCATATAATAACGAGGCTGGTAATAAATCACGTTAGCAAAGCATCCCACTATAAACTTGGGTGTTAGAGCAACAGATCCTGGGAGTAAAACATTGTTCTCCACTCCTCTTATTATTAAAAACTTGCTTTGCTGCTACCGACATGTTCTCAAAGCTGTTGAAAAATTTCCTACTCGTCAGCGATTTTAAAGAAATGTTCACCATGGAACATTTCCCATTTCACCATGAAATTCCCACCAGAAGCTGCTCAGGTTGCTGTGGGGCAGGTTGTCCCTGCTCCTCCTGGATGCTGGACCAGAGGTGGAGAGGAACTAGGACACTGAATCCTGAGAATATTTTACCTATTGTTACAATTCCACAATTTGATTTCTACTCTGCTTCTCACATCTGTTTGCCAAATCCAGCTATTTGCTTATCCATTTCACTTAAACACTATTTTCCTCTTTGACATAAACAGTTTATCAGTGGAGAGCTACTCTACACCAAGAGAGGGCTGTGAGCAATATTCCACCCTCTTACGTATGTAAATTCTGTTTATTAATGACAGACACAGAGTGTGACACCTGAACCAAGGCCTGCGAAGCTTTGCGCCCACACTTTGGCAGAAAATCTGAGAAATGTGGGAAGGTTTGGTGGGGTGTAAATCTGAGGGAACCCCAGCTTGCTACCAGGGAACTGTTGGAGCTCCAAGCACCTTGCTATGGCAGGCAAGGCTCTTCATGCACCATGAGCCACCCCAAAATGCAAAACCATTTTCTGCACGTCCCAAGAGGTCCTGAAAAGGCACGTTTTTCTGAGTGGAAATGTCAGGCTGTGGCAAGGTCAGGATAGCTATTTGCTTTGTTGTCACCATTTTACCCCACAGCTGGATGGAACCCTGCCAGAGGAATCAAGTGAAATGACAGTTAAAATATTATGGAAAGAGATTTGCACCGTGGATCAGCAGCTGAGGTGATGAAAAACAATATTCCCCAGTAAGATGGTATTCCCTGAATGACTGACCAGGCAACTCAAACTAGTTTAGTACAAAAGAAGAAAAAAAAAAAACCTATAGGTCAAATTATTTCAAATCATGTCTAACCCTTGTTTACTTCACTAATGACACCACACTCACTTTTCATCTGCATTACTTCAGCTGTTTATCAGAATTTCAATAAAGAGCTTTCTTCTTTTTCTTATTCCTGTTTACTTCCATTTTCTACTTAGAGATTCCAGACCAGCTTTGAACATTGGCTCCACTCTGCTGCTTTTCATCTTGCACCAGCAGAGCTGAGGCCGACTGAAATAAGGTAACCTCTTCACTACCTGCCCCTGGGCAGAGCCCAGAGCAAGGTGCAACTCCCTGGATAAACACCCTGTGAGTCACTTTGTTACTGAAGCTGGGTGCGAGCTAATTAGCTGCCCGCATCTGTTCCTCTGTACTGTACTTACTCAACGCAGCCTCCCCAGAAAGGCTGGCTGCCTCGCAGTTACAGCATTCAGATGTTGTAAGTTCATGAGCCAGAATCAGTAAACATGATGCAATTATAAAAATAAGTTGATGTGCAAAATCAATTTAAAGGGTCCTCGAGAGAAAAAGCACTTCTAGATAAAATGCCTCATAAAAATGCACATAATAGCACCTTGGCTACAGCACAACCAACAGTCAGGATCGTGTTTTATTTCGTACTGGGTGAGTTATACCCCAAGACAGACATCTGATTCTGCCTTTCTCATCCAGCCACATATCCAAGTTCTGCAGCCCTGGATCTGCTTCCCAAGCCGCTTTGACTGGACCACACCAAGCACTCAGCCATTTGGAAGATGGACAGGATGGGTCTTCTCCTGTTGTACTTCTTACAGTTTCCCAGAGTTTCTTTTTAATTTTACTGTCATGTTAATTCTCCTGAAATCCTGTGATAGTCACCCTTAATCCAGCTGTCAGCATCCCAGCTTTTGTTACCTTGCATTTACTCCATGGAAGGTGTGAAGGTGTTTTATGTGACCCAGTCACGGATGAGCTTCTAATTGCAGAACTGTTTCTACTTGCAAACCAATTTCCATGAGGGAGACGGGAAAGCTTTTGCACAACCCTGTGCTCATACATGGTCAGCACATTCTATTGGCTCTCCTGGCAGCTCTCAAAACCACTGTCCACCAGCTTTAGCGCCTGCCTGCAGGACCGGACAGGAGAGGACAAGTCTGCTCACCAGTGGCTTCTTCCTTCTTTCGTGAAGTCTCACGAAATTCAAGTGGTTAAATCTCTAATCCCATCAGAAGGCTCCTGTGAATCATGGCCTCACACTCATAGTGAGGTCATAGTCTGAGGTCACCGTCATGTGTCTTTAGTTGCAAGACAATCTCTTCAGGATGCTCTGCCCTACATATCCAACTGCTGGTGCACAGGCTGAGGGGAGGGCACCCATACCCTTAAGAAAAAGCCCAGCTGCACAGCAGGCACTATCCAAATGTGCACAGGGTGCTTGTAATCCTCTCGAGGAGAGAACAAGTTTAAAGAATCACAGAATTGTTTAGGTCAGAAAATACTTTTAGGATCATCCAGTCCAACCATTAACCCAGCACTGCCAAACCCAGCACTAAACCATGTCCCTGAGTGCCTCTTCTGCATTACTTGCAAATACCTTCAGAGATGGTGACTCAACCACTTCCCTGGGCAGCCTGTTCAACGCTTGACAATCCTTTCAGTGAACAATTACTTCCTAATTTCCAATCTAAACCTCCCCTAGTGCATCTTGAGGCCATTTCTTCTTGTCCTCTTGTTTGTTGCCTGGGGGAATAGGCTTCGTCTCACTTTACTACATCCTTTCAGGGAGTTGTAGTGAGTGAGAAGTCCCCTCTGAGCCACCTGTTCCCCAGGCTGAGCATCCCCAGCTCCCTCAGCAACTCGTCATAAGCCATTAGGAGTGTTCCTGCCTTTAATTTCTACCAGCATCTTCTAAGAGAAGAGTCCTGTGAGCAGCGTAAGGAGCCTCACCTTCCTGGAGCCAGGATTACACCATCCTTGCCCACAACTGGACAGCAGGAAGAGCTGTCAAGGTGTGCAGGGAGACACTGAGACAGTGACAATCTGAGCACTGCTACAGCCACACAGCTTGGGTTGATGTGGGATGCCCTCAGGGCTCCTAGGGCAGGTGCTGCAGAAGAGCACAAGTTTTGGGATCTCCTGGTAGGGACTCATCCCTGTGCCCTTTCCTGGGCTCCAAACAATGAAACAAACTGTCTGAGCATTTGGGCAGAGCGCTGTCCCAGCCCTCATGCCAACGTGTGCCAGATGCCATGACAACTGGTGCACTGAGCTGATGATGTCCGGCCTCAGTTCCATCAATTCACTAGAAAGCCTTTCCCTGGCATTGTCCTCTTTCCCTGCGCTGCCTGCAAGGCAAGGAGACCACTCCAGCCATGGCTCTGCAAGGCCCTTCCAGCCCCTCCTTCCAGCAAAAATGACAGTCTCCCCATCGAGGTGATGCAGCTGGACCTGGCAAACTCTCCACCGCCCTTCTACAAAATCCTCCATTCCCTGAGGAAAACAGAGGTGGGTGAGCTGGGGGAGGTGATGCTATCCCTTTTATCCAGAATGGCCCCTTCCCTTTGCCTCTCCCCACATGGTGTTTAAGGCAGCTCAGCAAAGCATCCTGGACTCGGGGCTGGCTCCCACCCACCGGTATCCACACAGGACCCTGCTTGGCTGGACTGGTCAGCACCATTTTTGCGGTCTCTGTGTGTGGTCCCTGCTCAAGCACCATCTGTCTTGAGTTTAGCACAACAACGTTGCAGCCCCACCAATTAAAACAGGCTGCAGAGTTAAATCCTGAATAAATGCAAAGTTAAGTAAATGATCAGCAGTGAAGATAAATAGCACAGGGATGGGTCTGGCATGGAGGTGGGACTCAGAGGGGCCAGGACACCACAGAAGGTGAGGGCACAGACCCCAAACCAACCCCAGGCAAAGCCAGTCCCCTTCCTGACCCTTAGACAGTGACACCAGGACACTGCTTGCTGTCTTTAATGAAGACTTAACTGTTCATTTTCTGCTGCACCTTGCTACTCCAGTGTCAGGTGAAAATGCAGTTATTATCCAGCCTGCCTGGCATCCTCCCCTTTCCAACCGTGGGCCACGTCATACTGGAGACCAGGGTGGGATGCTCCCAGTGCCTGTTTGAGGCACTGAGCCCTGCAGGTCCTGCCTGCTGTCCTAGAACTGCATCTGCCAAGGGTTTTAGGAGATGCAGGATCTCTATGATGCTCTCAGAGGAGCAGCTCTGCACCATGCCCAGCTCCATCCACCCCAGAGGCATGACAGGACACACACCCTTGCAATAGCACATCCCACCAATCCCACTGGAGAGGTCCTGTTGGCTCCAGTGGGAACAGGACCATTGCTTAACCCAGAGGATGCAGGTGGAAGCTACTCAGTGGGGATAGTTTAGATAAGCATCACATAAAATAGCTGAATCCCAATTTCTGTGCAGAAATGCATCTGCTTGTATTTACCACCCACGTACTATTTTATTAAGACATAATCAAGAATTGTTGCCATTGCTGAAGTTTATTTTAACACATGGCCAACTGAGCCTAAGAAAAACACGTAAAATACATTTTAACGTGCTATTCTTGCCTAATGGTTTTTATAATTTTTTTAATGTGCAATATATATTTATACATTCCAAACATTCAGGGGGGTGTACATTAAAAAATAATATCAGTCACAAGTTGACTGTTAAATGAAAAAAGTACTGTGATTCCTTTGTATTAGTCCAAAACCACTAGTGCTGCATTAATTTTCAATAGGTAGAAGGTAATTTGTGGTTTCATAAATTCTCTTCAAGACATGGTAATTCTTACCTGGTCACAGCTGTCAGACATTGATAGGCTATACCATGGTGATGGGTTTTTAAAACCAGAAATGGATGTCTTGTGAAAATCCTGAGGTATTTAAAAGGCTGAAAAATTCTTTCAGTCCGGAAAAAGCCCAGCTGAAGTCCTCGCTGGGGTTGGCTGCTTTCTCTACAGTTCAGCAAGGCACTGAAACACACACGTAATACTGAGCACAGGAGTCAGTTCTGCTGCCTTTGATAAACCATCCGAGCACGCAACTTTAAGCACACGATTTGCCACATAATCACGGATATCAGGACCCCATTAACTGAAAACCATTTGCAGAACGAGCATCCTTGGGGTTTCCAGCTCCCTCATCCCATTTGCACACGGGTATGGTGCAGGCACCCACCCAATTCCTGCAAGCAGGGAATGCTGCTTGCCTCCTCACTCCCAAATTATTCCCCCAGGCCTTAAAACAGTATCCGGTGGCGCTGATCATCGCCACAAAAGTGAAGTGCAGTAACACATCAAACCACCCTTGGGCTGGCCTGGATAGAGAGCATTCCCCCTGTGCAGGTTGTTCAGAGTTGCTTGCTCCAAAGGAGGAGCATCCTGATGAGAGACGAGGGTGTGCCACCCAGCCAGAGGGATGCTGGAGCCATGAAGGGAGAACCCAGGGCAGCCCAGGCTTCTCCAGTGAAGCCCCTGAGCTCCTGTGGCCCTCCAGCCCATTCCCAAATTGGTTTCTCATCCATACGATGCAGACCCAGCCAAGGGTGGCAATCATAGAATCACAGAATCATTTAGGTTGGAGGAGACCCTTAAGATCAAGTCCAACCATA
Source organism: Dasyornis broadbenti (assembly GCA_013397935.1). Lineage (NCBI taxonomy): Eukaryota > Metazoa > Chordata > Aves > Passeriformes > Dasyornithidae > Dasyornis > Dasyornis broadbenti. The sequence goes on from VZRN01000404.1 coordinate 1,209,589, forward strand.
AATTTAACACAATGAGTCTTGCTCCTTCCACGACGCCATAGAACCAGAACACATCGGGCATTCCCAGGCCCCCAACTCATCAGTGACCACACCCAGGGCTGGAAAAAGTCCTTGTCAAAAGCATGGATGAAGTTACAGCTAAACACCTCTTCATCAGTCCCTGCTTCTCATGCTTGAAGGGACATGGCCCTAAATGTATTTATCCTCACATGAAAGCCCACTCTGCAGAATTTAATTGGATACATTCTAAAATATCAGCTTTGTTTCTTCACCAATAAACCAGAAAGCCGCTCTCTCACATGTTTATTTGAAATAGGGATTTAGCAAGTATTAAATGCTCTCCTCTTAGCTACAGTTCCAGGCCAGGATTTAAATATCTGTGTTACAAGACGGATTCTAGCTTTAAACCGCAGTAAGCACATTCTAAAAATGGAATAAAATAATAAATTCCACGTGCAAATCTCTGCCCTCCTGGTAACCTTCCTGACCCAAATACAACCAATGCTCTGACCGGCATGGGATGGTCCCCTTGCTGTATGCTTGAAGTAAAGGAAGCCAGAAAGCCAAGACAAAAAACACTCCCTAATTTTTGCAGTTTTCAGCTATTACCCTCAAAGGACAGAGGGATGGGGAGGATGAACTCTGAGACCACTTGTGAAGGCCACTCTGCACACACGCAGCATTCTTTATTCGCCATTTACATACTGACTCGCATCCTGATTTGCTGTAAACCATAATGTTACTTCACTGCTGTCTGAAATACGCAAATTCCAGCAGATCTGGCAAAACACTTTAGCCACTGCTTAGCTTCCAGCCCAGCAGTTGCTCAATGGGGCTATTCATGAGCCCTGCACAGACTTTAATCCTTTCTGCACCAAGCGGTGCTGAGCTCTTTTCCTGGCTGCAATCTGGAGTTCCCGGCAGGAGATATTTTCACCTCTGCTCTCCGGCTTTATCTCCTCTCTTCGTGCCGCACATGATGCAACAGCAAAAAAAATCATAGAGAACAGAGAATGCAATGACTTTGATTTGTTTTCAGCGTTGGCCTGAAGGCAGCCATGGTTCAGCACAAGTAATGGGCAGCAAAGGATGGTATTGCTAATACCAGCCTGGCTCACCATTACAGACACAGCAGAACTGTTATTTTCTGTATTTCTAGGACACCACTCATACAGAACACACTCAAGAATAACCTTACATCAGGTACGAGGTTATCATTTTATGATACGCATTTTTAATTTCTATTTTTCAAAGAGAAAAAGGAGAATCATATAGCTTTTTACATCCAGTGAATCAAACTCCTTATAATTAGGGCTGCTGGTTTCCAAGGTAACAAGGATCCAACTCTCTTTTACGTGAAGTAAAAATAAAGAATAGCTCCATCCAGTTCTCGGTGTGGTGTGGGCACTTAAAGCCAGCGACGGGATGGTTCTGCAGACGTGGTGGAGCTTGGAGCACCCAGGGCAGTTCTGCTCTGCTGCCAGTGCCACCATGCTGGAGGAGGGACACACAGCACAACACTGTCTCCTATCCAGCCAAAATCATGGGCACGGGCAAGGTGCAGACAGGGATTTCTCCAGCCTTCCCACTGGTGCCTGTGTCCTCTCAGCCCAGGATTCCACTGCCGCCGCCACCACCACCACTCCTCTTTCTGCAAGAGCAGCATCGCCCACACCCTTCCCCAAGGGCTACAGCCTCCTCTGTGATGACTTCACCTCTAATAATAACTTCCAGAGCCCCATGGACTCCAGAGGAAAATAAACTCAAGTTACTTTTCCCTTTTACACTCCTCTTATTTTAGGAATTTGATGTGGGTGTAAAAGAAAAAAGACACACCTATCATAGCTGGAAAAAAGCGCTGTGGGTATGATGTGACTCTGGCAAGCACAAAAGTGAATCACAGGAGGATCTGCACTGACTTTCTAAAGCAATAATTTGCCTGGGCCAGGCTTCCGTAACAGATGTTGCCGTTTACATATTTAATTTCGTATTGCTTTCTCAAATATATTAAGGGGAGTATGTGTGAGTGTGTAACTGTGTCTGAGTGTGAGTGGGTAACTGTCTGAGTGTATGCAAGAGAGTGTGTGTGTGTGTATGGGTAAAAGTGTGCAAGAGTGTGCAGGAGTGTGTAAAACCCACCAGTCACTTGTATAAAACACGAACCTGGTTTTTTTTTGAGATGGTTTCTCCGTCTTCCCCTGCTTCTGGCAACCCAGAGCCTGTCTCGAGAGCAGCTGAAGGGACGTGGCCAATGGGACAGCCCCTCTCACAGACAGCCAGACTTTCTGCACCCCATATAATGTGGGGGAAGCTCCTGGCCTCCCTCTGTCACCGAAGTCTGGGAGATCATTTCCAATCAAAGCGCCACGGACTTCTGCAGCCCTCGATACGTTGTATTTCACTGCCAGAGGTCAGGTCAGAGCCATCCATGCAGTCAAAAACACCTGGCTACAGCCACAAACCATCCAAGCATCTGAGCTACCAGGATGTCTCTTGAACAAAACAAACCCAATTATTCGCACAACACTGGACAGGCAGGTGTTCACTTCTGCAGAAGAATGCCTGTGATGTTTAAATGCTTTCCAAGAAAAAGCTTTTCCTTTTTTTGCTTTACATTCAACCACAAAGCTTTTTCCTTATATATCAGGAATCTTAATTACAGATAAACTGATGAGAGAATGAGATTGGCTGAGTAAATTTGTAACTGCTGCTATGCTCTAAGCCAATAGGGAAAGAGATACAACTTGCTCGAGTTTCCAAGTACTGCTTTGAGAAGAAACATGGCCATCAGTGCAGCCCTGCTGCTGGCAAGGACCTTGTGGGCAGCCCAGAAAAGTCTTTCCCTCTCTGTCCTCGGCTTCCCCACCTGGATGGTGCGACCTTGCTGAAGGAAGTTACCTGGGCTCAGAGTAACCCAAGCACGGTGGTTCCCGACACAGGGGCACCAAGCCATGGCAAGTGATGCTGCGGATGTCAGAAGTCCACGTGGGCTCAAAGGAAGAAGATAATTTATGGGACAGGAGGGCACCCAGGGACGCCTAACACCTGGAAATCACCCTGGCTTAGAAAGTCCCCAAACTGGAAATACTTTGGATGGGGGAGCGTATGAGAGACCATCACACTGCTCTCTACCCAGCACTGTCACAAACCCTCCCAATTACCTGACTCAATCCCTCCTCTCCACTCTCAGGTTGTGTTCACCTTCACATTCCAAGAACCAGAGTACCTTATAAACCACCAAATTACTGTTTGCTTGTCTGGTTTTTATTTGAAAACATAGAAATGCTACATTTGACAAGTCACTCCTTTTGCTTCCAGACACTTTTCAGACCTGTTTACCCGCTTTTCCCCCACAAGCTTTGGCCAGTTATAGCATCAAGGAATTTTTACCAAGAAAGTTTTCAACCCAAGCCTAATATTAAATAAAGCTCAGATTCACAGCACACCCTACGTAAACCCAGCAGAGACATAAAGTGGCATGAGGCGTTTGCAGAATCCACTTTGGAAATCCACAGAGGTGCTTACAAAGACATCTACCCTGATCAAAGTGATTTATATTTTTCACGAGTGAGCAATTTGCTTACTAGGAAAGAGACAAATTTAATTTTTAATTTGATCCCCATCAAAACAATATTTTCTTGTTGCTATGACAGCTGAAAGGAAAACCTCTTCCCTCGTCAAGAGCCAGCTAACAGCACTGCCGCACGTCCCCCAGCAGCAGCTCGGGGAGGGAACACAGCCATGTGCATCATTTTTGGCTCTCGGTGGCTTTGATTTGATGGGATTTTTTTAAAAGGACATTCTGAAGCCAAGAAGTAGAAAGTCTTTGGAGAGACTGAGGGGAAAGAGCTACAAAACACAGGAGCCTCGTAACGCCTGTGGACTCTCCAAAGCCCCGCGGATCATTCCAGGGACCCTCTGGGTTTCACACCAGGCTCTGGGGAGCAGCTGCCCTGCACCATAACCCAAACTGCACCTCTAATCCAAGATGCACAATGCTGGGAGGGGAGAAAAAAGACATCTGCTGACCATCAGTAGATATGGCAAGAGTCCAACAACAATAACAGAAAGGGCTTAAATACATAACCGTTCTTTTCCTTCCACTCCTCCTCCATGGCTACCATCCTTGCAGCACTGAAGAAGTGCCCTGATGAATAAATATCTTCTTTCCCTTAGCAACAGTTAGCAACAGAGTCAGGGTTTTTTTGCCTTGCTCAAAAGAAACACATCTCAAACTAACATAGATGATTTAAACGGCAATAAATATAGGATGTGGGCGTGATCAAAAATCGCTGAAACGCAAATCGCACTTTTTAGCCTGGGATATTTTAAAGCACGAGCAAAACTGCCAATGATCTGTAGAAAGAGCACAGAGAGGGCAAAAGGGGAGAGTAAAATCACAGCAAGATTTGAGGAGGACAGAGAGATACCGTCCATTCCTCCTGGGCAAAGCTGAGGCCAGGAACAGCGATGATAACCCAAGGTTTGCCTTCAGCCTTGAGTACAATTTGAGTTTCTGCAGCAGATTTCGCTTTTTACAAACTGCAGAGGTCGCATATAGTCAAAAATCTGTTAAAAGCATAACCCCAGTGCACAGCAAACGTATTCTTTTCACAGCTCTATTCCTTTAACAGTTCATTTAAGACGTCTGCCTTGCATTTTTCCATTTGGTGTTGGGAAAATGTTTTCTTTCACCTGGCATAGAGCCCAATTCAACAGAAAAAGAAAGCCCTCCCCGTTTCCATGGGGCCCTGCACCATAAGACATGGGACTGATTTTACCCTTAACCAGGGCTACTTTTGGCTCTGTCACCAGTATTTTGGCCCCTTCCCTTTTGCCCAGGCTCTTTTCTTCCCCTGACATTTAGAGGATGAGTTAACATTTTCCTGGTTCCTTGGTGCTAGCAACAACGGCAACTCCCTACCACCACCTCTGCTCCTCTAAGCCCGAGAGCCATCTCCTTGCAGCCCTTCCCCATTCCACATCCTCAAGCCTTGGTCCCAAAGAACGCAAAGCTCTGCTACCGCCAGCAAAGCGTTACAAGAAATGGATCTAGCCGGGGTTTTGGTGATACCTCCCTGCTCTTTCTCCACCTGGAGAAATTTTCCCGATTTCCATACAAATCACAACAGGAATCACGGCTGGATCACAGAACACAGCTTGGTTTCTACCCAATATCGAACAGTGACAAATATCACTAACTGCAAAACAAAACCACGGCATGGTCCTGCTGACATGGCACTGCTAGAGGGCAGCCTGAGGGTCCAGCAGTTCCGTGGGGAAAATCAACTTCAGGATGCCTGGCTCCTGCGGATACAGGGGGAACGACAACAGGAGCCAGACACTTTCAACGTGTCCTGATTTTATTTCTCTAGAGAGAAATAAAATATATCACAGGTGAAATAATAACTCAGAAAGATAAAAGCATTTGGCTCCTGCTGAGTCTTTCAGGATAAAAAATTGGTTCAATTTTTTTATTTTATTGATTTCAAAGTGAAGCTGGAGATGGCAGAAGGCAGCTCTGCAGCCAAGAAAGCCCAGCTCCCTGGCTGACGCTGTGTAACAGCCACATCCCCTTCTTCACCCTGCTCTATTCCAACAATGAAAACCTGTTAGGTGCTTTTCTCTAATTACCTACTGAGTTCAGAGAACAAGTCCCCTACTCAGTGATGAAGTGAGGAATGATTCCCATGTCACACTCCGTCAGGACACAGCGCTGTAACACACGTCACAGGGCTGTGCCGTATGGATTTGGAGCTAAAATGACTCAGTAGAATGATGCCAGCTGTGCTGACTGAGAATTGGGCTGCTACGTGGTTTTCTATTGTACGTAGATGTCTAAATCCCTAAGCCTGAAGTAAAATAATTTATAAGCTTCAGGTAGAAAAGATCTGCTCCCAAATCCTCGTCACTTTTCAATCCTAGTCTCTAACACATTATATTCTTCCTGCATTTAATGTGCCCTTAAGGTGGGGATTAGGCAGGCATTTGATTACATCTTTTATGTTTATGGCAATGCATTTCCAAACCTTTACAAACGTTAATTAAATGCTACATTTTTACCACCTCATCCTGAATTGAGAGAGAACAGCAGAGGAAAATCTGTCCTCAAACAGGATTTACATATCTAAAGCACCTTTTTCTGTGCAAGCACCTTGGGGCTACTGCATAAAATCACCCTGAGCTGCCTTAAGATGTATCAGTGCAGACATCAAAGCAGCTCTAATACCCAGCCTCACGCAGACCCGCACACAGCTGAGATCACTGTGTTCGCAAGCACGAAATAAAACAGCTCCTGCCAAAAGCAACCATCGATCCTCTCAAGAGGTGGCTGTGGGGAAAGTGAGAGCAGCGGCCAAGCTCCAGCAGTAAAAGCCAACCTTTGCCTTCGAGAAGGCTCACAGGAAGGCATGGTAGCCAAAAGCATGGCAACTTCATCCAGTCCCATAGCCCCTTTTTTTGAGCATTACTGTCCACAAGAGGAAACACTGTTGTGTTCCCATGAAGCTAAAGGGGAGCTGAGCATTCCCAGTGAGGAGGAGAGCTCAGCAAAGCCAGCTCTCCAGAGCTGGGAATGACCAAACCATCTCCAAAGGTAATCTGTCCTCGACTGTAAAGACTTCCAGTGACTGGGAAACGAAATGCCATTTCTCTAAAATCTGGATTCTTCTCTTAGGTTGCAGTTGGGGTCACCCCATCCCTGGCTCAGTGAAAGGTCGCGCACCCGCATACATCATCTCTGTGGTCATTTTGCAGAGGGACACAACTCAAAAGCTGTTTGTGTTTAGCATTTAGGACCCGAGACATTGGTTTTGAAGCCAAATTTTAATTGCAGGTTGGAAATTGGGAGCTTGTCCTGTTTTAAAGTCTGGGTGCAGCAGAAACCATTCTCAGGAGCTGTCAGATCAAAAAGACAGGGAATCTCATAAGACTAGCTGATCTCTGCAGCTTTGCCCTTTGGGGCCAAGACAGAAGAATGATATCAAATTTTTATCAGTTAAGAAACTCAAGCCTGGCTTGAACACCATCACATCTCTGCAGTCCATGGGAATAAATTCAGACTACACAAGAAGACTACTGAAAAAGGTTTAGTTGGAAATCTCACAGGTCGGGTAGCATCAAGGTCGAAGCTGCAGACGCTCCTGTGCACAGACACAGAAAACAATGAATCAGTAGCAGGATCTTTGTTTTCTGTTTTCCTTCAGCTCTCTGCTAATCCCTTCAGCGACACATCCAGTGCTGCTGTGCCTCATTTGCTGCCTCCCCATCCTACAGGCTCCAGGGTGGCACAGGCAGATGAGATCTCTGCAGCTACGGATGGTGCCACCCGAGCTGGCAGGGCACACCAGCTCCCTGTGCCACAGCCAGCTTCAAACCGTTCAAACAGCTCAGGGGGATAGGATTTAAATCATTGATCAGCCTTGCGTGTGCCCTCTGTGCTGGGCTGAAATTTCACTCCTTGGGTTACCATGGTGGGAAGCACCACGCGTGCACGGAGCGTCCCACTCTGCAAACTCACTCATCGCTCACATCCAAACAGCTTCACTTTTCCTGGATCACACAAAGGCATTTCCCAGCAATAACCACGGTCAGGCCAAATTTTGGTCTTCTAGCTGCTATTGTTGCCATCAAAGAGCATTAAGAAGATGTAAAACTGTGTTTTACTTTGCCTAAAATGTCCCGCAAAGGCCAGGCAGATTTTATTCAAAGACTGTTATCACAGGTCTTACACTGACGACCATTTTCTTGGTCCCTGGGAAATTCATGACGTGACTTCCCCGAGGTCAGGATTTCACTCCAATCTTGGAAAGGTTCAGGCCAAAAGGAAAGTTTCGGCAGTTGCTGCGTGCGCTCGGAGGAGCAGGAAGCCAGTGTTTAACAGCACTCGCAGCCCTGCAAAATTTTACAAGACACAACCCTCACGTTAGAGGATCCATTTCTTTCTTCATAAAATATATTGGGCCTTTCCACAAGCTCCTTTTATTGGTCCATTTGGCTACTCACTCCTTTTATGAACTACTCAAGCTCCCGGATCATCTGGAAAAGCCGAGGGAGATGCTGAGCTGAACCACAACGATGTGCCAGCCATCGCTAACAACCCTCTCTGCTTGGGCACTGTGTGCCAGCACACAGGGCAGATGGATTTCATTCCCTGAAAGGAAGCACACAGCATCTTTTTAACCCATTTCTTCTCACTGCCGATGAGGTTTTGGAGTCCCAAAGCTGAGATAAATCCCCCAAACCCAGGTGCCTTTATGCCTTTCACTTCAGACCAAAATCCACTTGGCAGCAAACAAGCAGTTAAGACCGGGATTTGTTTTTAACCAGCCTCCTACATCTCTTCCATGAGGGTCTTTTAAATGATCTAGTTAAAGAGCAAGCTCGCATGGAGGTCCACACACTAACATAACATCATATTTTAACTGTGTGTTTAAATAGTTTCATTTCTATTGACATTGGCTAAGGTGAGTCCTAACGCTTGCTGGTCTCCAGCACAAGGCTGGACAACTCACGAGTGCAGCCTTTCAAGCTCTGCATTGCCACATCTCCTTTAACAGCAACAAAACATTTCACAACCACTGTTCCCCAAGGAGACGGGTGCCTGACGCACTCTGTGTGCTAAGTCCAGCGCTCGGTGGCACGGTCAGCACTGAAAAAAGACCAGCAATGCCTTACAAGAAAGGAAAAGCCAAGCAGCACAAGCAGATACATGCCAGGCTCTACACGTGTGCTCGTGCCCAAAAATCCGCAGCCAGTGGGGCAGAACCAGGGTCCTGTGCTCCAGGCTGAAGGGTTGCAGTTTGCTTTTGCTCCCAATCCCAAAGCTGCAACAGTTCATCCCCAGTAGCATTCTCCCAGTACTTCCCAGCCCACCAGCCCAGGCAGGAGCATCTAACTGGTGGTGGCAGCACCATATTGCTCTCCCAGCCACAAAAACACCCAATCCAGGATTCACCACAATGGGACAAAACGCCTCTTCCCAGAGCCCAGCTCCAGCGGCACCTCCAGAAAAGTAATTATCCAGGCACAATGATAAAACAACATCTTTATCCTAGTGAGAAAGTGCTTTGCAGCACGTGGGCCAGCTTGTATCCTTGAAATTATTCACGTATGTCATGTCTGAGCTGTACCAAGCCCTTGTGAAATAACCAGCCAAGGGTGAACGCTGCTTGCGACAATCCCACGGAGAGGCTGCTTTAAGCCCTATAACAAGGAGCTCTGCTGCCCTCCCAAATAGCAGGAGCTACTTTAAAAAACCTTACTATTGTAATCTTGGATTACTCCCTACCACCCAAACCCATTTCATCATAATTAGCACCCATTATAATAAAGCCCCTCTGGCATTTCCATATTTCTCTGATCGTTACACTCCACAGATACTCTGTAGCAAAATCCACCCAGCTGTGTATTTTGCATAAACTGATTATCTTGAACCACATGGCCTCTCATTCTTGTTACCAGCCCCATATTTTATATAACAGAGTTGACACTTCCAGCCTCTTGCAGGAGCCCTGCTTTGAGAGATTTAGATTAAGCCCAATGCAAGCAGCTCACTAGGGCAAACAGGAAAAAAAAATTGAATTCTTCTTGAATTAATGACTAAAACCTGAAAATTCAGCATGGCATCGTATGGTTTTACCATGAAACACATCACCCAAAGCACGGCAGAAAACCCATCTGCCCAGAATATTTTAACAGCACTACAAAGCAGCCAAAAACTGATCATGGACTTGGCTTCAGAGTTATTTATTCCCTCTTAAAAGAAAAACAAGGTGCACTAAGAGTTCAACTAGAAATACACCTTGGCAGTCTCTGAGCAATCACCTAAAAGGAAGACAGAAAAAGAAAAAAGTTCATTTTTGCTGGAAAAAAACTGATTACAGAAGGTGAGGTGGCCCCAGTCTCTGTGATCAGCTTTGGACAATTAAACACACACCTCTGTCCCTCCAGGATGGGGTCCCTCACTAGCAAGCAGGTGCTTCATCTTCCAACTAACAATGTTCCAGCCAGCATCCAGCCCTGCCACAGCATCCTTGGGGCTAGGGCTACTTCCTGCTCCGGCCACAAACCTCACTATTTTAAATTTCCTTGCACAGATGGTAACTTCTACAGTAGGCGATAAGAACCGTCTTGAGGCCTTTCACAAGAGCCCCGCAACTCCACCAGTTTTGGTGGGAACAAGACTCAGCACTGCAAACTCCAGCACAGAACCTCTAAGCCCCCAGATCTGCTGCTTTTCTAGACAGAAGAACTGGTAATTCTGCACCCTCCAATATTATCCATCTTTCAAGATCTTTCCTTCGCTTGGGTAGTTCCCAGCATACTAAGATGTCCCCAGACTTCGTGCCTTCAAGAAGATGAAGATTGCAACCCTTCACCACCCAAGGCTTCTTCATTTTCCCCTCTCAGCACACTTCAGTCGCCTCTGAAGCTCAGCGTAACACCAGGCTGAGCATTAATCAATACAACATGCACTTCACCTAACTTCAGCAACCACTACGAGTATTTAAGTTTTATATTATGTGCTGGGATTATTTTTATATATATATGCCACCCTGTGTCTTTTTATATACACACTCACACCCCTATATAAGCAAACACACACACAGAGTATTTTATTCCTGCAAACTATAATTTAAGCACAGGGATTTTTTTTTTCCCCTTCAGGCAGCCGGAGCAGCAGCTGAGTAGCACAGCAGCGATGACGAGTGCCCTCTGCCGTACATGAGACAAATGCTTCTTTGTTTAAAAATATTCTTTAAATGCTTGTAACTTTTCTTAGGAAAATATTTATTGAAATTACATTTGATCATTTTGAGCGCAACACGCAATACTGATGCCACCAGATTTCTCCTGTCAGACTGAAAGATTCATGTCTCTTAAAAGTTGCATCAGCAGAAAGTAAATAAGTCTGGCCTGGAACTGCACGGGGTACAATGTGAAAATGTTTTATTTATACACTTGAAAATGGCAAAGGGAGATCAGAACAAACAATATAGCTTTATTATTCAGGCATTTATCAGATAGCCTTCACACTTCAGCAAATCGCACATCTATTAGAGGTACAAGCTGAAACTGTCACGTGGCAATGGGAAATCATTTTTCTATTGTAAAGCAGCATTGTTCCTGCTAGTGGAAGGAAAGATAATATTAAAACATATTCAAATATATGTATTTGAAACCACTACACCTTGTAATAAATTATGCACTTGATATTAAAAATCCAAGCTACGCTGCACAAACCTGACTTTAGAATATTAACTTTTATTGTCTTCTCACATTCCAGTTCTTCTCACATCTGACATTTAAAGGGGCTGCACTTTAAACACGTGGCCTTTATGGCACCAATCGCAGCTAATATGGCCCAGCCACAGCTCTGTGATGAGTGCTCCCACCGTTTGGCAGGTGAGAAGAGAAAGGGAATCAGCCTTGTCCCCACCCTGCTGCCACTTCTTCAAACGTTGTGTAATTTCAAGCAAAAGTCTGACTTTAACAGAGTTGTGGTTTTGCAAATACAGGGATTAAATCATGTGCAAAGAGTCAGGGCAAGATAGGGGATCTCTACACAGGGGTCCACCCCCACCCAAACAGAGGAGTCAAAGAGCTGCCAGGTCTTTTCTGAGCAAACCCTGCCACGACAGGCACCCGACGGCCTGGAGAGGTCAGAGCAGCACTGTCTGCTCTGCAGCCATCAAAATCCCAGTTACAGGCACCACGATGTATTTTCTGCCTCTCTGTGTCACGCTCCCACAGAAGGAGACATCTTTTTTTAACCTGTCTCTGTGCAACACCTCAGCTCTGCAGGCAGGGCCCATCTGCTCCGCAGAGCTCCCTGGGGACACCCCCACACTGCCCCGGGAGGGTGGGAGAGGGACACTGGGGTCTGAGCACCCCCGGGTGCTGGCTCCAAATGCCCAAAGCCCCCAGGTGCTTCCCACAGCCACCCTGTCCCCATCGGTCAAAGAGCTGCTTGTGACCAGCACAGTCACACCAGCACAACTGGTTCCTCATCCCTCCCAGTGACTCACTGCAAAACCTCTCCATTTCCAGCATTTGTATTCACTTCACAGCTTGGATTTCCTAGAGGAGGCACTACCCAGGAAAACAAGCCTCCTCTTACACCCTCCTGTAAATGTGTCCACATGAAGCTGAACAAAAATATTCCAGTTTATTTTTCTAAACAAAATCTTTTACCGGCAAATTTTTTTCCCCCCAAAAAAACGCTGTGGCTTTTTATAACTTTTCATCTTGCTCTTCTCAGGGATTCTTGTCCTAGATTCCCCGTCTTGGTTGAAGGCCAAGCATCACTAGCTGAGCCAGAGGGAATATAAAAGCATCTCTAAGACACTATAGAAAAGAAGAAGAATTGGACTCTGGAAGCCAATTCACTTTTATGCCTCGGGTATTTAAGGATCAAACGTGCATTTGTGAGCTGACACCAGGTAAAAAGGTGGCTTTGAGACTTTATGGCGTCTAAAGAAGCATCTGAAAGCATCTTTTTACCTACTAGAGCACAAGAGAAAACAAGGAGAAGTGACACAACCCCTAGAGTTGCTGCCAAGCCTCTGGGGACAGCCGGGCTCTGGGGCCACTCCTGGTGACACCAGGGGCACGGGGCACTTGCAACCACTGCCCTGCTTGCAAAGCAAACAGCTGAAGGCAGGGAAACAGGAACCACCCAAGGCACGCTGAGGAGGTTTCCTATGGTTACTGCTGCCATGGAAATATTTTTTCATTGGCTTGATCTAAATAATCTGTGGCTCCTTGGCTGCAGTGTGCTTCCCGCAAGGTTGGGTTGGATCCTTAGACCTGCACCCTGTGACTGGAGTGTGACCGCACTGAGCACTGGCCACCTTCAAGCTGGTCCAGGAGCATCTCAAACCTGAGCTGCCTGGGCTTTCCTCTGGACTCCCCGGAGCCTGTGACTTGGTTTCAAGTAGAAGAGGAGGAAAGAAAGTGGAGGGAGGGGAGAAGACATCTTTTACTAATTGCTCACAGCTGTGTCCGAGCAGCTCCCACTTCAGCTGCCAGGAGCTGCAGGCTCGTGCTCTCCCCAACAGGCTCCGGAGCAACACAAACCCCTCATAGGGAGAGAGATTCTCCATCCATCTACAGGCTCTGCATACGGATTTCAATAATTATATTTATACACTCCCCTTATCAGCAAGAGCAGCCATTATGTTTTTTATCACCGCAGCAGCAGCATCCACACAAGGGCAATGGATAGGGGATGAAATATTTGCTGCGATGGCTGAGTACAAAGTGTCTCCCTCTGCAGTGAGAATAATTGTCACACCGAGCTCTCCAAGTGTTAAGCTCTGGCATCAGGGTCCCATGAAGAGCAGAGCCACACCTGGGAAGAAACAGCCTCTCCAGCAGCAGAGACGAGCACCCTGAATTTCCTGTACACCCCTTGGCGCAAACACCGCTGAACTGAGAAAGGTTCTGGCCATTGGGGCTGCACTGATGCATGTCCAGAGTCTGCAAGCATGAGAAAAATGTTCTTTATAGCCATGCTCATGAGGCTTACCCTGAAATTAGTTTTCCTCACATCAGACAATTCTGCTAATGTTACAAATTCCTCCAACATTAGATAGTGACCGCAGAGATGCTAGGAGCACAGGAAGAGTCCGGCTTTCCACGGCCACGGCTGGGAGATTATTCATTGGAGAAAGAAACAAATATCCAAATGAACACCACAAATTGCAAAGCCAGCTGCCAAAGGTCTCAGCTGATACTATCGGCCATCCTTAAACTCGGTGATAGACTTACAAGCCAGACAATGAAAACGCAATTGATTATTTGAAGAGTGACTCACTGGTGCAATAAGGATGGATCACTGGGCGGGGGGAAAGAATGCCTTTGAAAAAGTCTAAAAGACTGCAGATTGACTTTTTAAAGGCAAACAGAAAAGGAACAAAACCAAAGAAAAACTCTTGAAAGCACTGAACAGCCCTCTACAGCCGAGAGCAACAGAGGAGGGCAGCGCTCAGTGGGCGTCAGCAGCTATTGGGCTCTGCATCCCGGCCCCTCCAGCTGCGGATCCCGGGTTCCAGCCTTTATCCCACCAAAGCGCTGCCCGGCAGCTTTTCCTTTCACACCACACCACGCTGGTGACAAAGGTCTGTTGCAAAGCCTCTATTAAAGCAGTAGGAGATTTCCTGGCTGCCCAACACGTGGCACACGCAGCACAGCCCCGGCGGGACACATGCCGCGGGGAGCGCGGATCTGTGCGCTCCTTGTGCCGCCAGCGAGGAGCACCGGCAGGGCAGGAAAACTCAGTCAGGGGATAAGGATGCTGACAGCTCAGCTTTGCATGCCATGGGACCAATGCAGCTCTTCACGTCCCACCTCCTCCCTCTCATCAGCTCAGCAGAGGCTTCAACAAGCGATTTACCCCATTTCCCTGGGCTTGGGTGGACGCACAGGGAGCTCAGGACCTTACACATCCAGCGGCACCGAGCTGTTCAATCAGTTCACCCTGTCCCACTAAATCACAGCGCACAGCTCCCAAATCCAAAACCGCAGCCTCCAGCACCAGCAGCCGTCTGCTTGAAGGAGATCCCACTGCAAGTCCATCCATCCCGCTTCCGAGTTTTGTGGGTCTCTCTCGGGAAAATCCATCTCCAAAGGCTCCATGAGGGAACTGTGCTTTGCCAGTGTCCGGCAGCACAGCCCCATGGAGGCGTCAGAATTTGGCTCACCAGCCAAATTCTGCCTTCGGGATAGCAAACCCCACCTCGATCACACCAGGCAGGTAACATTCTCTTTGCATACCAAGAAGTAGCTGTAGTCATTTGCCAAAAAACTTAGTGCAAAAAAACCTCACCAACTTTTAAAACAATTCGTTTAGAAATAAAATATCACAAACTCAAGAGTTGCTCTGCAGACAGCCATCCATCATCGTCATTCACAGTCACACCAGAAACAGAATAAACCCCACAAAATCAGCCCAAATCCCACGACAGCTTATTAGTGTTTTTTCACACCATTCATTAAAACAGAACAACACAAGACCACTTCAAAACAGACAGAAAATGTACCCACAGTGCCTGTTCTCTAGGAGAAATTCTGCTTTTCTGGCTTTTGCCAGCAGGTCAGTGTCAATGGAGTTGGGCAGAGCAGCTCCAGTTAGAGCAGCTGCAGAGCAGGGCTCTGTGCTCAGCTGAAATTCAATCAACAAGTGTCTCAAACTCCTTTGAATTCTTGCAATACAATCCTGAGCGGCTTGTAAAGGACTTCAAACAGGCTCTCTGGCCTTGCCCGGAAACAAGTACATACCTCACCTGCTCTTTTGTACATCGCATACAAAAAATTAAAGAATTTATTTTAGGCTTTTTGCCAGGGACAACACTGCCTCTGACACTGTAATGCTCTGGTAATGTGGATACTGCGTCTCCCAGCCAACACAAACAGGATACCTTATCAGTCTCGGCTGTTTTAAGTGCTGTTTCAGCAGCAGGGCATGAAGAAATGGAACGCACAAATCAGAAAAAAATGGTAGGGAGTTCCTTAGATGCAATTGTGCACTCAACATTTTGGAAAAGATTGTCCCAGGGCAGGGCAAAGCTGACAGCTACACCACAACCCATCCAAACCCCCATCCCAATGTCCCGGCTGCCCCTTGGCAGAGCTGCTGTGGGAATGGTGGGAGCAGCATGAGCCATCACTCGCTATCCCTGCTCTATCCCTACTACCATGAGGATGGAAAGCTCAAAGAAAAAGTAGACCTGATTTCCCAAACACTTTACACAAGTGTTTAGTCTCGCAGGTGCAAGAAAATAGGGCAGCTGAAGTCACTGATGCCAAGCCAAGTGCACAGTGCAGCATCCCCTGAGCTGAGCTCCTGTGGACACAGCAGCCACGCACGCCAAACTGCCCTGGGCACAGGGCCTGAAGGGCACTGACTGCCACTGAGGAACCTGGCGGGGAATGGCTCCTCCTTCCTGAGCCTGTCACCAAATAATCACACAAAAAGATATTAAGAAAACCTAACAGTTCCAACCACTTTGTGAAAGGCTTTAAAACTGGCAGACAAAACCAGCCTTTGATTTTTTTTTTTTTTTGCATCCCCTCTGCCAGAGTGACAGTATCTTTGGGAGGCAGGTGACTCCTGCCCAACCTTAGGGACAGGCACAGCAGCACCCTTGGCCCTCTGCAGTCCCTCAGGGACTCACCTCAGGAGCGCCGGGATGGATCTGCACTGGGATGGACCTGCACTGGCTGAATTTTGCCCATTTCAGCAGGTTCCCCACTGCAAAATGATGAATTTTCTAAAACCCACCAGGCCAGCACAATTCACCGTGGCAGTGATAGGAACATCAGCCTATTCAAGATAAAGTATTGCTATTCTCACATCTCCAAATCCTTTCAAATAAACATGCAAGGAAGTGTGGAATATCTGAATCCTGAAGGAGAGAGGCACAAAGCCTGTTATTCATGACAGGGAAAAGCTGGGAGCGTGTGTGTGCAAGAGACATAACCTATGAAAAATGCTGAAAACATATGGAAGCAATAATCTGTACTTTTTTTTTTTTTTGGAAGTAGAAACAAATGCCTCAGAATTCGGTGTTATTCATTCATGTGCTGCATTACAAATATTATTGTTTCTGCTCTCTGGATGAGGAGCTAGGCATCAAACCGGAGACCCAAAGGCACCCAGGGATGTGTGCTGGGGTGTATCTCCCATGGGCAGGGTCAGGGCTGAGGGAATGCAGACAAAGGCTGCAAACACACAGAATTTCTCATTGCTCGTGCACAGCAATCTCCAGAGCACTGGGCACTGAACACACAAACAGAACAAACATCCACTGTCACGAGCAACTCCCTGCCTACAGTCAACAAGGCAGAGAACGGAGTCGCAGTGACCTGTCCACCATCACCCAGCAACGTCAAACATCACTGGGCTTCTCATCCACCACCTCATTCTGGGTCACCGTCTCATGACATGCGTCTCTTCTCCTTGTCCTTAGGTTTTTGTGATCCAGTGGTCAGTCACAACCCTTTGGGCTGATCACCTGGGATCTCCAGGCAGATCTCTCCTGAGAAGCTGACAAGTTTGTCTTTGCAGATGCTCCCTGATCCAACAAGGCCAGATGAGATCAGACTTCAGCAGGGCTGACTGCAGTGGATTATAGCAAGATGCTGAGTTATGGAAATTAATAAACAAGTGCTCGAAACAACTGCATGCAGCAGAATTTGTTAATATGGAATATTATTGAATACTACATCAGGTCCCATAGATTTGCCCTAGAAGGTAAGGGCCAGGCACTGTATGCTGTACAAACACACACCACTGAAATTCAGACCAGGATGTGTGACAGCAACACATGAAGAGAAGCAGATCTGTTCCCCGGCAAAACGTGATTCCAAGGGACAAAGACTGCATGACATATGCAAGGAAAAAGATGCTCCAAGAAAAGATGTACAACATAATCTCACACTGAAACTAAAACCCTGGCAAACCAGTCTTTGTCTTTATGTCATGTTTATTACTGCTTTTCAAATGCTTCTGCAAACCAGAAGAATAACTATGGCAACAAAGACTTCTCCAAAGGTTTTCAGACTCTATTTTTAAAATTGTCTTCTCTGTCACAGCATCCGAATTCCTTCCCTCAGAAACCGGCCGTATGCCGCTGCCTCTGCAGGCTTTGCAAACCAGGTGGTGCATCCCCCCTTCCTCAAACCAGAACTCCAATGCCATCCTGAGATCGGGGTGTCCTGCATCCATGCTTTTAGCTGGTGGGTTTGGAGAAGGCAGAGAGCAGGGAGCAGCAAGGTCTGTTGAATTGCAAGAGTATTTTTGCAAGGCTTTCTCCAGGAGCTCCGTGTGCTAAACACATGCCAATCTCCCAACGTGAAGGATCGGCTATTTTAACTGAGGCACTAATGCCGTAATTTTACTTCACCCAGAGTAAATCTGAAATTAGTTCTTCACAGTAAGCTTAACAGCAGCAAAAGCCAACCATTTGTCACCTTTAAGGTTTGCATATTCACACTAATTGCACCAGGACGAGGTTATAAATTCCCTTCCCCGATCCCAGACCACCTCCCTGGAAGGCTTTTCTCTGCAAGACATTATGCAAAAGACACTCCTAATGGCTATTCATTCACCAAACTCCAGTGACAGCTTTATTTAATGCCAAAGCTTGTTAACAAGCTGAATGGCACACAGTTTAATGTAATGCAGATCTGATTAGAAAACAGCAACTGGGCTCCTAAGGAGTTCAATTTTTATTGAATTTGATTTCCCTTTTTCCACACAAAGCCACCTTTCAAGTATTGACCTGTAATAATGAGGATTTGATTGCGTACACCCCATTTCCATCCTCCAGACTGGAGCCCACACAGATGAACTCAGTCCTTCTGCACTTTGCCGACAACCCACCACAGCAGAAAGCGAGGAGACGAGAGGAAGGAGTTGTTTTGCTGCTCAGGCCATGAGAAATTCAGTGTTTTACTGGTTATAGTTTGATAGCTGTGTCCTTATGGACTTCACGCCCAAGGAGGGTGGAATTCAATCTTCAGCCTTCACAGACAAACCACTTACTTTCTCCTCTTTGGGGCTAAATGATTTAAAACTAAAAATTGAATTTCTGCCTTACAACAAGAAGCAGAGATCTGTGGCATGCAGGAGAGAGCTTTGAGGGGGTAAGATGTAGGCGTTGGGCTCTAGTTTAACCGAGGTGTTTTCAATTCCTTGCTTCCACCAGAATAGCATTAAATATGCTGACACTGCTACAGGATAATTCACCCACTGCCTTGAATGTGGGATTATAATTTCAGAGCAAAATTCTGAAGATTCAAAAACAAACTTCAAAAACCAGGGACGTTATTTAATTACTTAACAATCCCCTTTCATCTTCTTTTCGCACATCACCTGCAGTACAGAGACCAAGCTTATTCTTTAAACAGTTCTGCAGAGTACAATTTATTTTCAAGAGGTTTCTCTGTCTCAGGATGCATGCCTGTGCTTCCAGGAATGATAAATTCAACCAACGCTCAGAGCCATCTCTGAGAAGAGTGGCTTTTAAGGCAACGTGCAAGCACAGAAATCTTCATCGTCTAACAAAGCAATTTGCCTGCTTGATGGAGTGCCTGCACAGATCACACCTAAAATCGCAGGTAAGTAGAAAATACACAGTCCAACATAATTAGGTATAGACAATGCCTGTCTCAGCAATGGTTTCAGTGCCTGTAAATTCCGTCTCCCTAAAGCATATCACCAGTCTGCATCTTTGAGGCAAAAATGTCCCATTTACATTTATCAGCAAAACTCTGCTGTTGAAGGATTATAAAAAGCCTTACAAATCTCTAGTGGTCAATTGATCTGGATTTATATCCCTAATCTGAGGATCTCCTTGCAAACCCTTGTTTTCCTCCAGCCTCATTCTGCATGTCCAGGTGAGCAGCCCCAGCAGGCACTGGCTGCCGTCACCTCGTGCACAGAGGGCACAAGCTCCTCAGCATGTTTTCAGCCTACAAAACTACTGTGAATAATTTGCCTGCTTACCTATTCCTGGCATTAATTGACCACTGGCTAGTAAAAAAATGAACGCATTTCCTCTCTATTGTGTTCTGGCAAATGGGCTGCCTTTATTTGGTTTAATTGTGTAATTACTCTTGTATCAAGGCAATTAAATGGGAATGTCTGCAGGAGGGCTCTTAGCTCATGGAGCCCTGGTGTAAGGTAACTTGGTGTAAGGTCTAACCTGCTCAGCAGGATGCAAACCTGGAGCACAGAGGCTGCAGTGCCTCTGGGGCTGACCCCACCCATACCCAAAGGGTCCCCATCCTTCTCCTGCCCCAGGGGACATAACCACTCCTTTCCTGAGAGAAAGCTGCTGGAAAAATCCACAGTGTTTTAGCCAAAATCCCTTCCCATGTCTGGGGTTCCTCCGAAAAGGAGGTGGTTATGTGTAGTCCTGGCAGGCTGGAGCCTCCTGCACGTGGGGTTTGGCAGGATCTGGTCAAGAGGCACAGCGTGCAGTGGGCACAACCTGAAAAGATCTGCAACATCCCCCTCATCTGACACTCCCCAGGTAGCTGGGTGCCCCTTCTGCTGGGCCACTTGGCCTCTGGTGGGATGCTATCAAAATTCACTGAATTACTTGAAAGCTACTGTACAGTTGTACCCTCTGACATAACAAACCGTGAACCACAGCACCTCACAACTCCCTGGAGCAGGGCAGAAATACTGTTGGTGACCACAGCTTTTCTTCTTATCCTGCATTTGAAAGTTCTCCTTGACACTTCTAAGCATTACAAAGCGGCTCTGCAGTGACACCAGGAACCCGGAACAGCCTGGGAGAGCCCTGGAAAGAAGACAACTCTGGGGTGACCTTATAAATCTATTAACGCACATGAGGCAGATTCAGATCATCGGGAGGGTGTCAGGAGACCGTATCTCCTTCAGCCCAGGAGAAAGGGGCACCTTCAGCTCCCGAAGGTCTGAGGTGGGACATGATGCACTCGGATGCGGCATCAGCACCTGCGGAGGGCCAGGCTGGAGGAGCACGGCGAGACCCGCCTGCCGCCATGCATCCCTCAGGGCACACCTTGGCCTGCGGAACCGTCCCACCACGCCCTGCAGAGGACAAACGCCACCAGGAACGATGATTTGCAAGGCTGAACATTAAGATACAACTCAACAGGAATATATCAGTTCCCCTCCTTGCTCTGAACCCGAGCTTTAATCTGGTGAGACACAGCTCTGAGAAGTAGGGCAGAGGCTGGGAGGAAAGCCAAGCACAGCAGATGCTGGAGAAAAGGGTATACCCTGAAAAATAAGGTTAAAAGGTCGCCAAGGGCTCCCTGGCCTACTAAGACTGTGCTCAGCTCCCAGAGCCCACAGCCCAGATTTAATACCACCAAGTCCCAGTTCGCCCATCAGCAGGAACTCATTTCGAGGCAGCAGAACATGGGGAGGGGACAAGGGGCTGACCCAGCACAAGGCCGGGGCTTCCTGTGCTTAGCAGGCACCGGCACTGTCAGGTTTGTAAAGAGACACAACTGAAACAGCCAAAAATACTTGTTCATTCCTACACACCCTCATCCATTTCAACAGCTAAATCTCTGCTTGGCATCACTGACAGGGGATAAATCCAGTCACGGGGGAGGCAGGAGTTTCACGCAGCGGTTTGGTGCAAACCGCCAGAACCCCTTCAGTCCCATTTTCCCCTTCCCACCCCACCCCACCCAGGTTGTCCCTGCCAGGTGAGGGCGGCTTCAGCCCCCGGCACGACCCGGAGCAGCAGGACGAGCCCCTGACCGCAGCGGGGAGGCTGCGAGCTGGTAATTACCAAACCAGTTACCCCAGTCCCGCGTCTGGATCCTGCTGCGCCCCGCACCGGCGGCGGCCACGGGCACACCTGGGGGCACACCTGTGTGAGGCTGGCAAAGCCACCCGTGTCCCCAGAAACCCCATCCCGGGTGGGCAACAGGCTACTGACTAACACAAGCGCTCCCAAAATAGCCACACCTGCGCCCCGGATGCGACGGAACCGCGAGGGACCCGCAAAACCCTGCGAAGGGAGAGCCAGGGTGGGACCCGCCGGGGGCGATGGGCCGGCGGGGTACGCGGGGGTCTCGCCGGGCCTTACCTCCACTTGTGCAGGGCGAAGCCGGGGCACTGGTCCCCGCAGGTGTTGCAGGGCTGGCCCCGCTCCGGCTCCCCCGACGCCGTGAGCTGCAAGGAACAGCAGAGTCAGCGCCGGCTGCGGGACGGGGGGGACGGGGACACGCACCCGGGGACAGGGAAAGGGACATGCCCGGAGGAAAGGCACCCGCACGGCTGGGAGAGGGCAGGGCAAGGGCTGGAGGGGGTACGCACGGCGGGCAAGGGGCACATGGGGGCGGCGGGGACTCGCTCGGCGCAGCCGGAGCGGGCGGCGGGACGCAGCCACAGGTTGGAGCGGGGCGAGGGCCGAAGGGCGAAGCGAGAGAGACCCCCGGCACTCACCGAGCGGCTGGAGAGCCGCTTGCGGGAGCCGCGGCCGAACATGGCAGCGCTCCCGGCGCGGAACCCAGCGCAGCCCAGCCCAAGTGCGCGGCAGCAGCGGCGGCCCCG
>VZRN01000404.1:1231711-1418399 GCA_013397935.1 Dasyornis broadbenti
CGGGAGGGACCGGCTCCCCCCAGCCCGGTTCTTCTCGCCTGGGGTTCCCCCCCAGCCCCGCTGTCAGAGTTACCCACGCTCCCCGAGCCCTTCCCGGCGCTGGTACCGCACTTGGCCGGTCCGGAGAGGGCAGAGCAATGTCCCCGTTACGCTCCAGAGCTCGGGAGTAATAAAGAAGCTGAGCTGCCGAAGGGCAGAGGTGGGATCCGCAAGGCTGAAGGGCTGAGGTTTCCGGTGCTGTGCAGGGGGGGTTTACTGACCCGGGCAGAGAGCAAACATCCAGGGTTCCTGTCGGGCTTCTGATCCCCTCCTCAAGGAGAGTAGATTTCGTCCACGAACACGAGCAGGGTGCAGGAAAAACACTGTCACGGGAAATATATTTGCAGCCCGAGGTGCTGGACCGGGACACAAAGCACCTGTTAGAGCTCCGGAGCTCACGGTTCTCCCCGATCTACTTGTGGGCCAGAAGGGCTGGGAGCCTGGGATCCATGGGGCTGGGAGCTGTGAACCTGGGATCCATGGGGCTGTGAACCAGGGATCCATGGGGCTGGGATCCATGGGGCTGGGAGCATGAGATCCATGGGGCTGGAAGCCTGGGATCTGTGGGGCTGGGATCCATGGGGCTGGGATCCTGGGATCCATGGGGCTGGGAGGTGTGAATCTGGGATCCATGGGGCTGGGCGCTGGGAGCCTGGGACCCATGGGGCTGTGAGCTGTGAGATTGAGATCCATGGGGTTGGGAGCCTGGGATCCATGGGGCTGGGAGCTGTGGGGCTGCCCATGCATCAGCCCACTCTTGTAGTATCTACAGTGCACTACAAAGTGATGCCAACAACCATCCCGTACCCCTGGGGTTTGCAATCAAACATCACATCTGGTGCAAGGCAGAGCAAAATGAACCGTGGGGAGAGGGGGAGCAGCAAACACGCTTCACAGAGCACGGGGCTCCTCGGAAACTCTTCCCAGTGGGGCTGGAGCAGCTTCACCATTAGCATTTCACAGCTTCACCCAGGGTTGTGGTTGTTTGCAGATCCTGTCAGCTCCTTCCGCTCCTTCCCTGCCTCTTTGTTCCCTTGCCTTGCTGCCTCACAGCTGGCTAAAATGGTAACGCTTTGATAATTTTTTTTTCATTTAATCAGTCCTCATTTTTGTCAGTTCTTCAGTTGTATCTTCCTCTCTGGGAGGCTGAAATGAGGCTGGGAGCTGTGTAGCTGAGGTGGCCTTTTGAAGAGTCTCAGGCAAAAAGTTCTGGGGAGATTTTCACTCTTTCCTGCCATAAATACTGTGCTTCCTAAAACAAATAAAACAAACCAACCTAACCTGAGGAAAAAAAACCCGCAAACTCACACAGAGAATTTTATCTTGGAGAAAATTTTCTTTTTCACAGGCTTTCTTCATGGCACTGGGAAAATATTGAATGCTCCCTGCTCTGTTTTTCTGTGGTTGCTATTTTTACCTTTCCAAAACCCTCCAAGCTTCCCTCTATTGCTCCCTTCTGCTAAATTTCCTCATCATTTTCCTTCTTGGTTTCTCTCCCAGTTTCCGACTCATACAGTGGTGCATGAATATATTATAAACTCTCGAGGGAGGAGCAATCTCTCCAAGTACACATTTCATCACACAATGGGCAACTGGTTGCAGGCAGGGGTTTGGCCTCATATTGAAACATCACCTATAACCTGTATCCAATGTTGAATGCATTAATATCGGGGTGCTGAGTTACTGTTATCTCTGTTGAAGGACAATGGGATTTCAGGGAGCGGGCGCCATGCAAGAGAGGGCCTGAAAATCTCCAGCACTTTGGGTGCCTTGCATAAGATTCAGAATGTTTAAAACTCCAATTAAAACTGCTGAAATAAAAGCAGTATTGGATACAGGACTTATAACAAGATTCAACGTGCTGTGGGAAATGCTTTAAAGGTGACCTGCAAATCCTCTTTAATTGCTCTGCTGTTGCAAGAGATGCTGTGCGCCCTCAATAACAGGGCTGGTGAGGACATCTGCTATGAGTTTAAAACAGCAAAAGTAAGTCAAAGTTGGAGGGTAAATTCCTTGGAGGTGTGGCTGTGCTGAATCACAGCTCCAGTCTTGTGATGGAGACACAGGTCCTAAATTGCTACCTAAAACAAGGCAGGCTGGTCCCCTCCCTCCATCCCAAGCTGTCCATGAAGCTACGAAACTTCCCTGTCACCCTGCATGCTTGTATCCTCCAGGCTCGTGCCAGCAGCACCGGGGGTGACCCCTTAATACACAAGCAAAAGGCAGGGGAGGTTCTGAGCATCAAGACTTGCATCAGCTTGTTCAGGAGAAGAGAGAAGGTGAGGGCTCAGCCTGAGAGTGCAGAAGATGCAGACAAGAGGGGTGAGGGGTGCTCACTGTTTCTGCCCTGGTGTGCCTGCAGAGGGATCTGGGGAAATCATGTCCACACAGAGCCATAAAAATATTCAGGTAGCACAAACCCCAGTGAAGTCAGGTCCTTAGGGACTCCTGGTCACCTGAATATCTCATGGGAACAGCAGGTTCTCTCTGGCCTGAGACATCCAGGACAAATGAAGGACTATTCAGGAGTACTCCATCCATGTTTTAGGGATGCTCAGATGCTGCATCTACATAAGGAAACAGGCAGGCCAGAACATCATCTCTGGGATGCATTTGGGAAAGGGAGGGGATACATTATCTCATTGGCCTGAATGCTCCTCTTCTCTTTCCTCCCCCAGAAAAGCTGCCAAGAGTAAAGATTTCTCAGGAAATAAACTCCCACTCCCTTGTTCTCACCATGTGCAAAGGGGATGATGCACCATCCTGGCATGGCTGGGTGGGCAGAGGACAGCAGCACAGCTCCAGCCCTACCTGTGCTACCAGGAGAGCTGCTTTCAAAAGGGGATTTTGCATTATTGTTTTTATAAACGTGGAGATCTTCCTCTTGAGTGGAGGCAGACTCAGCTTGGAGGTGGGGGGTGTCAGATACTGCTGTCAAATAGGCTTAGAAACAGACACACATGGATAATACATGCCAGACAGTTTGTCTGACAAATTATTGTTTCTGCTGTCACTTAAATTGTTCCATACGTCATCTCCCCCTCCCATTTCTGTTTCAAATAAACCTGCTTGGGGATGACTCTTCTTCCAGCCCTTCTCGTGAGTAAACCGATTTAAAACCCAGTTTGCTCCATTCACGCACTGTGGGTTGGACCCATTTCCCTTTTGAAGTTATGGATGGCCAAGAGGAGGGAAATGACAGGGATGCTCTTCATTTCCTGCTCCCTGTTGTACCTGATAATACAGAAATAATTATGATTAAAATCAAAGAGCTCAGGGAAAGAAAAAATGCAGCTCCTGTGTTAGCTTTTGGTCACCAGGAAGGTGGAGGAGGGACTGGCATGGGGTAGATCCGAGCAGGAGAGCAGCCCAGGAAGCAGGGCAGAGTTGTCCTCAGGGTTCTGCCCTCCTGGTGACCTCCATCCCATCTGGGACACGAGCGCATGCCAAAGCAGCAGTGACTTGTGTCCAAGCCCAGTGGGCAGCCCTTGCCCCCAGAAAGAGGAGCTGCAGGTCCACAGCACTAGCAGCAGCCAGGGGATGGCAAATATGGGGACAACTTGTGCCACCAAAGACCATGGAAAGTCTGCCTCTAGCTCTGGCCCAGCAATTCTGGATGGGAGTTAGCTGGCAGACACAGCACTTTTGTGTATGAAGCCAGGAAAATGTGCTAATCTTTCCAGGAAAGTGCCCCTGGCTCTTCTATCCCGCAAACCATGCCTCATATCAGGAAATCATCTCCAAAGTACTCACGTGCAGAGAACTCTCAGCATCTCTTCACCAGCTCTGACACCCCTGTGCCTCTTACGAGCCCTGACCATCAGCCCCAAGGCAGGGGTCTCACTGACAGAAAGCACTGGAGAAAGACAGAAAGCAGCTCTCATTTTGATGCTGGACCCATCCATTGCTCCCCTCCGTGATGTCAAGGTGAATTTGGCTGTTACAGACTGAGTCAGTCCCCTCGTGGTTCCTCCTGCCAGCAGCCTGTGCAGGTGAATTACAGCTCAACACGAATCCTGTCTCCATCTTGTACCCTGAAGGTAGTAAATGTCTGGCTGTTATTAGGAAGTTATTGTCTGAAGCCTTTCAAACAGCAAAAGGAGGGCTTAAAAACACCTCTAAGTGCCACAGCTGCTGAAGGAGTGTGCTGGGGACCAGGCATCTAATTTACTGCATCTTTCCTCCACCAAGCCTCCTTCTTCCTGGGCAAACGTGCCCCCATGAGGGTCTTTTTGGAGGGAAACAATGTTTCTGCTCATTTCAGCTCCAAGATTTGCAATTACTGCAGGCAGAAAAGACTGTGCATAAACCCCAGTTTGAGGTGGGGATATGGAATTTCAATCTGTGCTGTGCATAATAGGAACCCAGGCCGGGATGAATCATGCTATGTGACTTCGGTTTTAAATTTTTTTTGCACTGCGTAGGTTTTTCTGGGGCACATTCCATCAGGCACGTAACGGTCAGATTCGCTCTGAGCATTGATTACACGGTTACTCTGCAGTACACACACTTCGGATGTCACAAATGGCAACAAAGTGGGCTTAGCAACTCAACAAACCCTTCTACAAGTTCTGTAGATCACCATACATTTTCCGAGTGCTCTTTATCACAGCCATTTGACTACTACCGTTTTTGTTAGGTTTCTCTGTTCTGAGGGATTTTGATTAAAACTGTAGTGAGTTATTTCACCTTTTTTCTTTCATCAATACAGTCATTTGTAAATATCCCAGGAATTTTTATTTTTTATTGTGTCCTCCCACCCTGGAATGCAAATGGCCATTATGTGCTCCCCAAGGTATCTCCAAATAACCCTTCTCCTTTTAACCTTAGGCTTTTATTGTGTTAGTTGCTAGGTAACTGAGTAAGATTTATAGCCATCTATTGTTAATTTCGAAGGCGGTCTTCAACTTCCCTGTAAATAGCATTTGGGAGTTGGAGTCCACACCAATAAAAACTTGGAGCCCATTCCCACTCTGTGGAGAAGAGCACCTGCTATGAAATGCAGAGCCAAGTGGACACATAAACCTTCCCCCTCCCCAAAAGGGGCCTGTCCCTCTCCAACTGGGCAGGCTGAGGTGCTTGAGGGACCCTGGGCACCCTGGCGCTGCTATGGCACAGTGTCAGGCTGTGCATCCCCCTTCCCTCCCTCCTGCTCCTCTCCAAGCCCCTCCTCATCCTTTAGGCTCTTGCTCCCCGAAATGAAATGACAGTGCTGCAGCTTTCCCAGAACTGGGTTTCTCTGCTGTCAAGCTCAGGAGTCCCTCGGTGCAGCTCTCCCAGCCTCTCTGACAAGGGGTGGGTTCATGTGGTTGCTTAATGCCTTTCAATTTGCGGCTAAACAAAGC
This sequence comes from Dasyornis broadbenti, assembly GCA_013397935.1. NCBI lineage: Eukaryota > Metazoa > Chordata > Aves > Passeriformes > Dasyornithidae > Dasyornis > Dasyornis broadbenti. The sequence goes on from VZRN01000404.1 coordinate 1,237,096, forward strand.
AATCAGGTGGGGCTCTGCCAATTTGCACACAACATCCTTGCACTATAGCAACAAGTAATTTTCTACTATCCTCCCCTCACTCCCTGGAGCTCTCTTTTGGTCCAGCAGAATTATTTTGTTTACACTGTAAATTCACACTTCTGCCATGCTACTTTTACTTTTCAGGAACATTTATGAAGATAAGGAAAAACAAACTGATTCGGGGTAAGTGGTGGTGTCAGCAGGCACGGCAGGAGGTGAGATGGCAGAAGTGAAGCCATCCTGCCCTTCCCTTGCCATGGCACTGCAAGTGTCACAGATGTCCTGCAATCATTCACATTAATCATTCATTTACCACCCTGCAGGTGGAAATGTCCTTTTAGTCATGTTTCTAAAGTTGCTTTATTGTCTCTTTTCATTGGGAGAGAAAGAAAAGGGTCTTTTACCTACTGTTTTACAGGAATGAAATGTGCTTATAAATAGGGGAGTGAAATACCTGGCAAAACCAGGATGCAGGTGGTAGCTCAGATCACCAGAAGTTAGATGCTGGTCCAAGGGAAAATTCAAAAAACTTTGTCTATGGTCCCTGAGACGCCAGAACTTGTTTCTGTTCTGGCCACCAGTGTTGTCAGGTTTTATATTGGTGCTATTTTTGCCTGCTGGAGACACAAGTTCTTCAGCCAAGGCAAACAGCCCAGGACCTACTTGCAATCAAAAGCTTCTGATTCTCCCAAGTTAAATGCTACCATACATTTAAGTTTCTGAAAAGCTCAAGCTATTGGAAATGATCAGATGGGGAAATGCCATTTTTGAAATCTGAATGCCAGTCGTAACTGGAAAGCTTCATGTACCACTTGCACAGTGTGGAGGGAAGCTGAAGAGGAGGATATATTCGGGTTTTCTTGGGCTCCAGCCTCTCTCGGGCAGGCAGGCAGCTCTCAGGGGTTATTCCAGGTGAGCTCTGCACCAGCACAAGGCACACCCACTGCATTTTTCCACACAGAGCAGGATGAAGCTGTCGGTGTTGACAAGAGCTGTTGAAATGACTTGAGGACACCCCACTTTATGCAATTCAGTCAGCAGAATTTAGAAATATCTCTAAAAAGTGGGTCTGAAGGGTATCACCTCTCCATTTGCCCTACCTGAATGGAGCAGCAGCTCAAGTGTGATCAAGAGTGATCTGCTGGGGTTTCCTTAGATCTCGTGCACCACAGATCGGGGTGGACTGTCCCCCTGAGACACGTGGATTTGAGCAGACATGGCATGCTCTGGGATACTCTGGGAGGAGAACAGTGAAGGAGGGACAAAGATAGCAAAATGTTTCAGCCACCGAAGAAAGGCCACTGCCTGCTGCTCCCACAGACAAGGCTCAGACTCACCGTGCTGCTCCTGTGCTGCCAGGAATCAAACCTCCCTGGCCACTGCTGCCCTGCACCTCCTTTCAGCAGCTCATGGTTTGTTATTCCACATCTCAGTTGTTGCCAGCTCCGCTGTGCTGCGCTTTCTGAAGCAGGGAAAGATTGCCACCAGTGCGTAACTGCTTGTTCTCAGCTCCGGCAAGGCATCGGCCTCAGTGGGAAGTGCAGAGCTGCATTCTCCCTCCACTACACACCTGGATCTTGCTCCAAAGGGCTATTCCAACCTGGGACTAAGCTGAGAAACTTCCTCTGGGGAGTCCAAGCCATGCACGAGGCCACAGCTCCAGCCTCTGGCAGCATCTGGTACCTGCTTGCATCCTCTGCTGCAGGCGGCCTCACCCCCATCTGCCGGGGATGAGGGGGGTTTTGGAGGCACCACTTGTATTTACCCCTACTTGTATTTACCAGTCACAGCAACTAACCTGGACATGTCTTTTCTTGCCATCAGTTTGCAGGGAGCCATTCCCACTTCCCTGCTACCGGGAGTGGGAGCAATGAAAGCGTTTCACAGCCCGTGCTCCTTTCTGTGTGGGGCTGGGGAAGGCAGGCAGCGAGCAGTGAATAGCTTCAAAGAGGAAGGTCAGCAAGCCAGCGAGCAAGGATTAGAAAAGGACAATGCAGAAAAGACCTGATTAATTTAATTGCTCATCTGAAATGTAGTCGCAGATTAAAGAAGGATGAAGAAATTATAAGCATATGAATGGAGCCAAGTAATGACTTTGAGAGAGAATATGCAGAGCCCTGCCTCCCCCTGCACCCTCTGTCCCACATACAAAGGGTTTTGTATTCTGAGATTACTCCAGACTTCTGGCTCTTCTCCTCGCACTGTCTCCTCAGAAATGGAGACACTGACTACCAACAAATGTTTAAGTAGCTGCAGCTTGATCTTGCTGCTGGCAGCTCAGACTGAGCATTGGAGCCAGGCATGTGCCAAAGCCTGTGAGGAGATGTAATGTGGAAACCATTCTGCTCCCAGCAGAACTGAGGTTTTCCTGGTGGAAATGGATTGATGGGCACAGCCTCGGCCTCTGCACTTCATATCCTGCTTTGAAGGACCTGGATCAGCTTCACAAAGGAGAAATGCATTTCTACCTTCCCTTGCTTAAAACAGTACCTACATCAGATCTTCCTGTACTTACAGTCAACAGATCACATCTCCAAACACTTCAGAACCAATATTTATAAACACAGAGAGGCAGAAGTGATTTAATGGAAAATATCACAGGTTTGTTGGTTTTGTTTTTTTGTTTGTTTGTTTTTTTCAATTGGAACAAAGAAACAAAAGAAACCTCCTCAGGAACTTAAGTATAAAAGGCAGTTGGGTTAGGTCAAAACACTATTCTTGTTTTGGTTTTTATTTCAAAATCTGTGCCTTATGTTTGTTAATATAAAAGAGCTGAAAAATTAAGCCAACTTTGAAGTGGAAACTCAGGCTCTTCTGTGAAGGCTGAAAATAACTTAGCATTTTTCATCTCGCTATTGCAAAGAGAGGTCAGAAACTTGTCAACTAAATCTGCTTCTGGAAGGCTACAATTCCGATTGCCTGGATCACTTCACAGGCAAAAATACTTGGAAAATATTGGAGCGAGACTGACAGGCACCACTTTCGGTCATCAGCTCCTTCCTCCTGCTCAATGCAAGCTGGAGAGCTGCCTCCAGGAATTTTCACCGCAGAGGGACTCATCCCCTCCCACTACGTGACCAACACTACAAAGGTTTGTGACTTCTGGATGAACTCAAACACGTCTCTTACAACGACCTGATTGAAAGAGTTCGCCATTTGAAGAGTTCAAGAGATGGGAGAACTTAACACATGGGCTGAGCCACTTCAGCTGTTAATGACTCGTGGGTTGGGTTGAATTCCTGTGCCTTTGCCTGGTAAATGGGAGAAGTGTCTCACCTCTGTGCTCTTCCCCTGACAGAATGCTTTCTTCTGAGTCAGCCCTCAATCATCTGTTTGAGAAGTTGTGTTGGAAAGACACACTAGACCAACTCTGGAAGTGCTTCAGTGGAGAATTACCTTTTTTTTTTTTCTCCTTCCTTGGTCTTTTCTGCCTCTCTGTACTCTTCAAGAGGATTTTCAAAGTGGCTATGAGGAAAAAGTTTTCTAGCAAATGTCCTGATTTAGGACTAGTTCCTTGAGATGTGGCTTTCCAAATGCCTTCAACAAAACGCATTTTATTTTTCTGTAGAGGAAAAATGCCCATCATTGGGGCAGAAGGCCAAAGAGGTAAAACAATCACCTCTGTCTCTGAAACCGTACAAGGCTGAAGAAGAGTGCTGCAATTTTTATAGAACCTCAGCACTAAGCACACAGAACCTAAGCACTAAAGGTGTTAAAATGACCCTTGCGTTACACAGGATTGGAAGGTTAAATACTATGCAGGGTCTGTGTATTAATTCCACAGCAGCCCATGTTTAAAGTCTTTGTAATCATTTATTAAGGGCAACTGATATAAAAGAAAATTGGTCATTTAAACTAAGAATTGAGCTTTTGAAATACTGCATGTTCTGTTTTCTGCATCTGACAGTGTTTCAGACAGCACAACCAAGAAATCCTCATTTGGGCTGAAAACATAGAAGCTGGAAAAGGCTGGAGCTGCCCTCACTAAGAGATCTGCAGCATTTTCTGAGACAAAGCATGAAGCACATATAGGGGTGGACAGAAACTGTGACTTCTTCACTCTTACCTGTAGTTTCTGGGGCAGTGGTGATGTAAGAACGGTTGCACTTTGTCACTGGGAGGCGGTCGCTGCATTTGCTTCCTTTTAAATCAAATTTCTCCTACCTGAATTTTCTCATCTATTTGATACTGTCTTTTCTAATTTAGAAAAGTTGATTTTTTTTTTTTTTTTCACATTTCTTTACATAGCGCTGTAAGTGGTGTGGACCAGGCCCATTATCCCAGCTCACCCTTCAAAAACATTTGCAAAATGAACTGTTTGTCTCCCTTATATCCCAAGGCAAGGGGTGTCCCTGGTCATTGAAGGCAGCTCCAGCCAGTCACCAGACACGCCTGAACAACGAATGGGGCACCTCTTGAGATGTGCTTGTGCATGTTTTGCACCTTGGGGCAGTCCTCTCTGGACAGAAGTTGGTGAGCATCAGTCTCTCCAACCAGCAGAACATGAGTGGATGGTCATGGCCATTCTCCAAGATGGTCCCTGGTCCTCAGACTCCAAAGTGGGTTTGGGGCAGGGCTCCATATAAACAACATTCTTCCTATCCCTCATTCCTTCTGCATGGGACAACCAAACAAGGAACCCAAACCCTGGAAATAAACACCAGCACAGAAAGGAATGTTTATCATTCAATGTATTATTCCCTTGTGTACAAAGTATTTTGCCTCTATAGTAGCACACAGGTATTGAAATACGATGGCAAATGCAGCAAGACCACACAGACATGTCTTACAGGTCTTTTCATTTCCTTTTGAGTATTAGCAGAAAGAAAAGAAACACTGTACAGGAAAGTGCTTGCAAAAAAATACCCCAGTTTGTAGAAAAATAATGGCATTGATATACAAAACCCAGAATTGTTTCCTGAACAAGAAATGTCTGTGTCTCTGGTCCTCAAAATCTGCTCTGTTTAATGATGACCATTAATGACCACAGGATCAGTGCTCTGTCATTTTTTTCCCTTATAGTTTATTTCATATTTTTTAGGTTCTTCTAGCTCTGTTAATAGCTGTAGAAATGAATGTATACAGGTCAAAATAGTATTTCCTTTTATAAACAGTGATTCACTTCATTAGAGAAAATATAATATGCCTGTACTTTCTAAGCACCACTGTTTCTTTCTAAAGTTCATAGTGCAATTTTCCCTTTTCCCCTATAGAAGTTATACATAAACAATTATCATTAGAAAATCACTATTCCATTATTACTCCTTTCTCCTTTCCCTTTTTCCACTTCCTCTTTCCCTTTTTCCCTTTCCCTTTTTCCCCTTTCCTTCACCACTTCCTCAGCTGCGGGGCTGTAAGACAGCCCTGTTCGCCTGTGAGATGTCTCCCAGCTGACAGGAACGTGTCAATCCCTGACTGTCAGGCTGACAGGTTTCACTCCAAAGGCTGAACAGAGCCCGGCACACACACGGCTTGTGAATCCAGGGATCGGATCGTTTATCACCATTGATCCGACTGTTTTGTACCAGACTGGTTACACATCCTTTGGGGAGCTCTGTAAAGACTCACACAAGATCCCGAGGCTGCTTTTGGTAAATGCTTTGCATCCGAAATGGAAAGAGTTATCTGGAGTAGCAGATAAGCCTCTTTGGTTTTCCAAACTGCTGGCAATTTTGTGCTGAAAAGCTTCCTTTCCTTGTACTTTGTGCTCCTGGCTGCTCTGACCTATAAGGTGAAAGGGCAGCATCTTCCTATCGCTAAGTAAAGTTGTGGAGAAAGAGATTAGGGACATAGTCTATGACTACAACAATAATCTGCTCACATCACCCCCATTCAACGTGCTACAAAGCTCTGTTAAAGCATGACATGCCACAGCAGAGGGCTATGTACAGGCAGAGCCACCACACCTAAGGGAGATGGCTCCTCAGCTTGATTAAAAAAAAGCCAACAGTAAATGTCTGTCTGTACATGGGAATGAGGAGAGGCAAGGAGCACAGATGCCTTACCAGGAAGATCCGAAGCAACACAGAAGAAGGCGTAAAGCAGCTTGTTTTTGAAGGGGGGGCAGAATCATCTGTAGGTACAGAGTGATCTTGTTGAGGCAGTGAAGCCTCCCTTTGCAGATGGTCTGGGAGTGAGTAGGAAGCCGGGGAAATGCTGCAAGTGCCTGCAGTGGAGTCCCCTGGCCAAGAGAAGGGGTGGCTTGGCTGGGTTTGCTGTCCCCATCCCTGGGTGTGCTGTCCCCATTCCTGGGGGTGCTGTCTCCATGGTCCTCACCAGCCCCACGGGGAGGGAACACCACAGGGATGCTTTCGGCTTCAGGTTAGGATTTTGTAACAAAATCTGTAAGAAACTGCATCTCTTCTGAGCACACAGCCCAGGGAAACATATGGCCTGATCAGCCTGTCTGGGATGAGTTAATACCCCGCTTCCAGATGGAGCCAGGAAGCACAGTGGCACATGCAATTAGGAGACAAAGATATTTTTTTTTTTAAAAAGTGAGTTCACTTCAGAACCCTACGAAAAAGGAGCTTGAACTGAAGATCCATCTGCTGAAATTTTCCTGAACCTGGGGTAGATCTTGATTGATTTGAATCGCCTGACAATTTTTCTGCTTTATCCCCTTCTTCATTGATAAAGGCACTGGATTAACTAAAACTACAGAGCATTAATAAATATCATGTTAGCACCAAACCAGTGGTTTAGCACTGGCCACAGAGGTCATGTGAAATTCAAAATATACCTAAAAGATAAAGATTGCTAATGCACTGTATTCATTGTCATATTTTCCTTGACTGCTGTCAGCCTAATCCCTAAAAATAAAAATTTAAGCACATCTTGTCTATTTTCCTTATATAAAGACAGATTGAAATGCCAAAAATACCCCTATGCAGATTGTGTAGCACCGTGGAGGGCCAAAGCAGCCCATAACTGAAGGAAAATTACTGATTGAAAGTAAACAACTGAATACAGTGACAATAAAGTATCACTTGTCACAATGCTACATATAATGTAGAGTATGCAAAATGCAGTGGTTTGACTGCAGGATTGAACAATAAAAAATAAAAATAGTAAAAGCAGCCTTAATATAATGATTTTACGTACAAAAATATTAAATCAAAATAAATAATCCCAGACATAAATATTATACTGTACATTTGGAATATGCGATCTATGTACACATATACACAGATATAAAAGTGGAAGGCAGAGGTATTGCATCACTATCCTTCATCCATCTCTTGTCTCCACTGGCTGCTCCCAGAGAACCTGGAAAACACAGAAAAGGTGCGCATTAGAGTCATCCTGGCCTCTGGAACCTGTCACTAGAGAAACTGGCACAAGAGCAGAGCAAAAGTGGGTGCCAGCGAGGTGGGAAGCGCATTTTCAGGTGACAGTGCTATATCCATAGGGTTGCTGGGGGAGCAGGGGATCCCACCAGGGTGCTGTGTGGGATGGGTGGCTGTCACCAATGCACTCAATGTGTTTTTTGCAAGCATTGCCTGATCTGCTCCTTCAGGGCATTTTGGGGATGGTTTCCCTTCATGCAGAAACAGCTGGGAACTCACCATTGCTATAACACCTGAACGTTGAGGCCTGTTCCAGATGATGGAGTGCACTTCCCACAGTAACCACCACATCTTCCTACTACTTTGGTACCGTCCTGCAGGCAAAATCAGAAATAACAGCTCAATAAGAGCTCAGGGATTCCACACTGCAGAAGGGCCAGATCTGGGTTACTCGAGCCAGGATTTTTAATAAAAATGGCTTGGAAAGAAAACAAATGATGCCTAAATCAATCTACGAAATCACTGCTGTATTCAAATATATGCAAATGTAATTCTCTTCAGTGCTACCAGGTCAGATGGTGGACACAAATACGAAAGGGCAGTGTTGATTTATCAAATTGAAAGCTGCCCAAGGTGAAGGCCATTTGCAGTGTAAATCAAGGGTATCTGCTTTCTCCAGTTTGCCTCACAGTGAGTAACAGCAACGAGCGGAAAACTCCAAAACCAAACTGGGACAGTAACAACTCCTGACCTATGCCTGAGCATGGAAAGGGCATGGGCAGGGTATTTGCAGGCAATACCAGGAAACATCCATTTGGAAGAGAAAGGCCTGGAGTGGCTCAGGAGACAAGAGAAATGGGAAAGTGACAGGGTGAGGTGATGCCACTTGCTCAGGTGCCAACCCCTCCGCCCCTTCCCACAGCCAGAAGAGGAAAATGTGGAGTGGTCCTGAGGTTGACCTGGTCTCCAGGTGAGCCCCACAAGCAGGGTGCAACTCTGGGCTGGAGTCAGGAGATTAATACCTCCATCTGGCCTTCCTTATCTCACCTCTGCAGAGTCTTTCTCCTCTTGGCCATTACAATGGGCAGACAGTCCTTGAGGGGAATTCAACCCTCAATTACCAGAAAATTGGACTTAAGCACAGAACAAGCTCGCACAAAGCATTTATTTTTAAACAAGCTCCACCCTGCCCTTGACATTATTGATCTGTGACTGCAGCAGGCTGCTATCATCTCTTCTCACTACACGGTTCTTTCTTCTGCTCCTGCAGGCAATTACGCCCTTGGAACAGCACTTGACAGATGCCACCAGGTGATGGAGGATTTTTGAGCACCCCTGTTCCTTAAAGTTTGTTTTAATTCTGCCAGCCATGATGTTCTCTGCAATCCCAAAGTTGACGCTCTCCTTTTAGAAGGGGAGAATAGAAAAGCACCTGCTTGAACTGATATACAGGGCCTGTGTTGGTTCTCTTCCACCTGTAGTGTGGTCAGATCAGTAGCATTAATTCTCCTCTAAAAGCACCAGCACAGAGGAGACTCAGACTCCCCAGATCCAGGGAGCAATACAGGAAAGCAGTACAGGAGAGGATATTTTACAAATTGCTGTTTGTTAAATGATTATGGTGACTTCCTTTGGGGAGTTTTAACACGGGCAATTGGGATGACTCACATGCAGTAACAGCCAAAAAAGCAATCCTGTGTTTCTACCATTTCTGAATATGACACAGAAGCAACAGAGTGAAGAGCACACAGTGACTGCAGAAGGTGTTAATAGGCAGGCAAATTAAGCAGTACAAGTACAAATTTGGCTGCCTGGCTTACCCTGAGGCTCCAGCCAGCAGAGCCACAGGCAGTGACAGGGGATGGTGCCCCTGCAGCACCTGGGTGTGACTCCAGACTCTCCCAAGGAGACAAAGCCAGACCAGACCATTTGGAAGGTCTGCATCTCCCACGCTTTATCAGCGATGTTTTGGGAACAATTCCTACTCAGGGCACTTGCCTGGCACCAGATCCTCTCTGCAGGCCCAACCCTGCTCTGCAGTCCTGACCCTGTCCTGCTGCCTTGCCCTGTGATGAACACTCCATGCTGGACGTCTCAGGCAACTAATTAAGGACATGTCTGCCCCACAGCACACAGCGCTTTCAGCTTCACGGTTAATCAGCCTCACTAATTAATTGCAGTAACTCTGATCAAGTTAAACCCATGAGGGCCTCCCCCCACTACAATTATGCACAACACTTTAATGTCAGATATTCATTTTTTGTTAGTCTCTATTGGAAGATGTTGCCATGAATGACAATGTGGCAATTAAAAACTTCTGATGAGCAGGTATAGCCATAATTAAAGTTACAACTTACTGGGGATTTCTGAATTTCCGACACTGCATAATTCCCTTGTGAGAGCCACTTGGCTGTGCCTGTTAGGGACAGGCCTGTCCCATACAGGTCTATGCTGAAGCGACCCTGAAAAACAAGAAGAGCCTGGTTATCCCAAAATGCCGTGCTCCAGACTCCCGGCATGCCACGGTGTCACTTTTCTAACAAGACCTTGCCAGCAATGCTTCCCTTGTTTTCCATTGCTCTGATCGTGATCAGCCCATTGTACAAATCACAGCACGGCTCACATTAGGAATTTCCTTCTCCTTGGCGGCTGCAGAGAAGGAGGGGTTTCAGATTGCTTTTGAACTGCCTTTTTCCCCCGGGTTTTCACTCCTTTACCCCGGGTTTTGCACTGTTTTTTCCTGGTTTTGCACTGCTTCTTCTCTGCCGGCTGAGGGCATTCTTGGCTTTTCAATGGCAAACTGCAGAGCCTGACGTGCTCCAGCAGCTGATGGGACCTCAGGGATGTGCTGCAGCTGCTGTCACTGCTCCCTCCTCAACTGGAGAGGGCACACTTGTCCTTATTTTCCTTATTTTCCACTGTTGTTTTTTTTTCTTCCCCAGACTAGTGAAATAAAAACTCTTCCATTTGCTCATTTCTTTAAAATGTTTAATTCCACCCTTTTTCAAAATGCCAAAGATGGATGGAAAATTAAGGACTCTGCCAGCATCCAGTGCTCAGCCCCCCAGCCCTCCCCTCACCCCCATGGCAGATCCCAGTCCTGCCCATTTCTGGAGCCATGGAGGGATCCTTAGGACACTTCCCCCGGCTGACCCACAGCCCAGCATGGCCATGCAGTACAGATGGCTGCTAGCTTTGCTCCGTGCACTTGCTGCCTTGGGAGTGTTGATTTTCTGTGAGGAGCAAACTGTCTGGGTCAGATGGATGGATATTAACATTCATGAGCATTCCTGAGGTAAGGAGTCAATCCCTAAGCCGCTGAGCTGTGCAGAAAAGTGTCAGCTCTGAAAGCAGGGAGGGAAGGAGATGGAGGGGTTTGCCCTCTGCCGTCTGCTGCTGCGACTCCCTGTTAATGCCCTTTGCCAATATGGCCCACCCAATACCTTGGACTATCCCAACAGATCACTTATCATCCCCCAGCCCCACAAAAGCTAGGTGTGATGGGGACAGCAATCCATCTCTAACACAGTGTTTTTTGTCTCCTACAGATGTTCAAATGCTCTTCCTGCCCAGCATTTCCACCAAGCCCTGTCATGGACTGATCCCCCTGTCTTCAACTATGCAGGCAAAACCCAGTTCTTCCCCCACAGCCTATTTCTTCTTCCTTTTCTCCTTTACTGAGGCCCTAGGGAATGTCCTTTAGCCAGCCACTGGTCTGATAACATAGAAAATGGAAACTACTTTCTTCACAAAGGGAACTTTCTCCATCACTTTCTCCATCTTCACAAAGGGAAAAGTTTCAGATGGCTGAGATAAGAATGTGCCACTCAATGAAGTTGCGCTGCTGCGATCAGCAGTAATTAACAGAGGGCCTGAACATAACAAATGGCACCAATTCCTATTAAATGCTCTTGTCAAGTACCTGCGGGCATTTGGCAGCACTGTAGCAGTCCCCAGCAGTGGCATAAGGAACAGGTCGTCCGTCATGTGTCCGTGCAAACTGTAAATCAGTCGCTGTGGAGAAGAGTTGGTGAGTAACAAGGAAAGAAAAATGCGGGGAGAGAGACTAAATAAATGTAAGCATGCTCTTTGCTAATGTTTAAATTCACCAAAGCTGGTTTTATACATTAATCTTGAGAGTCAAGACTACTGTATTTTTTAATACTAAACCTCCTGATTTATCCCACATGTGATTCCCAGCACATGAGCACTGAATTTAACAGGACACTTACACTCAGTATTTACAGCTCAGTTTAAGTCCGTTGGTGATTTAGGAACAAGGTATAAACAACAAAATTCGAACCCAGGACTTGGGGTTTATTTCTCTATCAAAATATTCCCCACTTTCAAGAAGGCTACAGCACCTTCTACATCTCTCTTTTAAACAAAGGCAAACAAGGTCTCTGCTTTCCTGGCTGCCCCAGTCCAGGGGTCGGGTTTTCAAAGGGAATTGGGATATTTTGCTCTGGAGGGATCTGAAGTAACTGAGACTCATTTAGATGGGGATGTGAGATAGCTCCTGCCTGACAGAGGTAGGTGCCCAACTTCTTTTGAAATTCAAAGGGAGCTGGTATCAAATTCCCCGAGGGTGATTCCTTTGAGATCTTTACCTAGGAGCTTTTACAGATTATTAGTAGCTTTTTACAGATTGATAGACTGGGAGGTCTTGAAAATTAAGTGATAAAAACCACTTATCAGATAAAGAGTCGTTTTACAGGGAAGGATTTTGATTTGCTAAAAACCACTTAGCTATTTACTCAATGAACTCCCAACAATATGTTGTATTTTTAAAACATTTGCTGGAAACTGATAGCAGTGGAGTCAGGGGGACTGAAACCATAACCCTATGGGATGCTACAGGCTTTCTGGTGGTGGGATGGCCCCCAGCTCACAGGAATGACAAAAGAGACAATGTGTTACTCCTATTGCATAGCTACCCTCTCTTTCTCCACTGCAAATCCATGTCCCCAGCTCTCAACACGAGCTATTTCCCCGTGGTCTGGCTCTGCCAAGAGCCTCCTCTGCCCCGGCCACAGGGAGCAGCACCCCCACCCCACTGGGATCTCCTGGAACCTCTCTGAGTAAACTGGGGGAGAGTACAGCTCCTCCCTGAGGCTTTGTGTCTGAGTCCAGTTTGAAAATAGGGGATCAAATGAAATAAAATCCTTCACAAAATACACTGGCTGCTGGGAGCATGCAAATACTCATTCTGCAGAGCTCATACTCCAGCAATTGCCTTAATATTTTCCTGTTTCACAGAGAAATAACATGAGCATGTCTGATGTACTCAAGCTGCAGTCTCCAAGTGTAAAGCAGCAAACAGGTGACCAAGTTTCAATGCAGCTTTTAACAAGAAAGCTCAGGAGCATTGCTCACTAGAGTACTACTGCTTGCTTGTAGTTACAGCTATATTTGTGTAAAATAAACATTTTTTTTTTTTAATGGCAAGCCCCTGTTTTTACTCACTTATTATTTGCATAGTGTTCAGGTCCAGCCTTACTTTGCTGAAGGTGGAAAACCCAGCTGCTGTGTAATCTTTCCTACACTGGCAGTCTTCTCGTCTGCTCCCGTTATACGGACACTCGGTCGGGTTATGCAATCTGAATCAAAAGAAAACCCTTTCTACTCATGACTGGGAAATATTGCCATGGAAAACAAAAACACTGTGAGGCTCATGATTACAGGATTTCTTACCTGTATCCATACACCTCTGAAAAATTCTCTGCATCCCCGTTTACAAGGGTCACATACTCCTTGGGGCTGTCAGTCTGCATCCCAGAGCAATACACCTGAGAGAGAAGCCAGAATGGTGTCATGTGCAAAGGCATCACTGGGACAACCAAAGGCAGAAAATCCGAGAGCGGGAGTGAAGACCACGTGCAGGGTCCTCTTCAACATTTAGAAAATGCTTTAACTATCATTCTGTTGCTGAAATGCACCTTTAATGTCTTTCCTTTGACTTGCAGGAAATATTCACCATCTTCAGTGACACCTTTGAGATTTTTAACGTCATCGCAACTCCTCGGTAATTCACCTGAAACAAAACAAAAATACTTGTAGTCACTGAACAACTGTACATCAAAATTTCTTTTGGAACACTGTGAGGCTTCCAAAGCATCAAAACATCTTGTTTATTTTTAAGAGGTTTCCCTGAAGTGCCTTAGTGCTTACTTGGATGGCTCCCAATGCCTGGAAATACTGCAGATCTCTAGGAGTTTAATGGGAAAAGATGCTGAAGCCATAAGAAAGGCAAAAGAAGGTGTAAATCAGCAGACTTACAGTCATGGACATTGTGGCATGCCCTCCTCTCTTCGGGTTTCAGGTCTGCATGGCACAAGCTGCTGACCTGGTCATCGTTGGTCAAACACTGCACCGAGCGGTGCATGACCCCAACTCCACAGGTGACAGAGCACTGCAGGACACAAGACAGAGATTCCTGTTTTATCTCAAGGATTTCTGGGCTCCAGAAGAAAGAACAGAGACAGATGGTTTCCCTTGTATCAAGAAATAGCAGCAAAGACTCCAATCCTGCGAAATGTTCAAACACAGGCTTTATTTTAATCAAATGAGTAGTTCCTTTGATTATTAATCCCTTCATGATTACCATTGTCATTGATTACTTCAAGACTGCCATACTTTGCTCAGCGTTTGCACACTTTGCTGCATGAGGTAGTTTGTTAAAGTGAACCATGTGTTCAAGTGAAATCGTTTATTTTCACATTAGGAAGGTCATACAAGAAAGAAATGTTTGCCAGAAGTTCTAAATGGTAGAAATTCTCTCCTGGTGGCTGAGAGACATTGCTTAGTCATTGACAGGGATATCTGAAGAAACATGACATAGATTGTTGTCTTCTCTGCCAATTGCACCAAAAAAAGGAACCTTGAAATCTTCTTTTCCCTCGCCTGCTGGAAAAATGGCTAAATCTGGGCAAACACTGGGTCATCCTCAAACCACCCAGATCAAGGGCAATCCTAAGGCTGAAAATGCACAAGTTACTGGAGTTCCAAGCAGCAGCTCATCCAGCTACTGAGTGTGGGCAATGGGATGCGGAAGTCTCTTGCTCCCCATCCACACCTTTTTCTTTCAAGTACTTGAGGAATGGAAATCAACACCTTCTGCAGGTAGAAGGTTAGGTTATAAAGAAAATGAAGCTGCTCATCTATTTAGAAATGGTTATTCTAAAGGAACACACCATGAAGAAGATGGTCTTCAATGGCTCATGGTGTTCACAGCTTTTTTACTCTTTATGAAGTCCAGTTCCATAAAACTCAGCTAAAGCGCTGAGTAGGACTCTTTCTGTCCATCAAAGGTGATGGCATTTTACATTAAATCCCTTTGAAAATCAGAGCTGAGAAGGGTCATGGCATTTGGTAGTCACTGGGACATTCAGCAGCCCAAAGTGAGGAGAAAGGTCTTGCTCTCTGAAATGAATGCTCTTTGCAGTGAAATTGGATTAATGAGTTGGGTATTTTGCACTTAAATTCTGAGGGAAAGTATCAATTAATTGAGACTGTGCTCTTTGCTGTAACTCCTCAGTGCTGACTCACAGGCAGGATCTGAAGCTTCCTATGGGGCAGGAGGAACTTAGGTTTCAAATGGCTTTGGCAGTTACTGTGACAACTTCCACTACATTTTAGTTGGCTTGACACTCATTGCCTTGCAAAGGTTTGACAAATTCCTACAAATGCCTGAGCTGGGTTAATAAATCAAGTTTATGGGAGAAACATCACATTTCAAAGAATGTCAGAAGCCCAAAGAAGTGAAATGTTATCACCTGAACTAAAATTTGATCTTGTAGTTCAGGCCCCAGAAAAGGCTCAACACAAATAACTTTAGCAGAAAGGCCAAGTTCTTTCCCCTGACCTGTCCCAACATTTGTAAGAGGGAGGGGGAGGAAAAAAGAAGAAAAAAATCCTTTTAAGGCTCAAATGATGAGTGTTTTGGCCTAATGGTGGCTCCCAAGTCTTTCTCATACACCTGGCCAAGTGGGATTAACTGCAGTTGCCAGTGACCCATCAATCCTTCTAGCACAAGGCTTCCAAACCCTTGTTTTCTGCAATGACCCTACTTTCTATGCATTCAGCAGGGCCACCAACATGGCCACAGATGTTGGCTACATCCCAATTTTCATGGATGACTCTACTTGTAGCTGGCTGGGTCTTGCTCATACGAAGGGGTTCAGTCTGAAGCACGGAGCCTTAAACACAGCAGGGTATTCAATGCATTAAATTACGCAGGTCTAAAACATTCCCCAGCCAAACCTTCAGTCTGTGTCCAAAAAAACTCCAGGCTGTTCCAGCCTTTTTGGCTTAAAAAAAGAAGTTTGCCAAACTTACACTTCCCCAGTTGCCGACACGCCAGGAGGCTGAGACAGGGCACTCCCCGAGGTAGCAGGGCTGGATATTGGGGGGCTGCGTGCCGGGACAGTTCACCATGTTCTGGTAGCCGTACTCATAGTGGTCCTTCCCGGTGTAAATCTCACTGCAGGACACGAGGCGCTGCCTGTATCCCTTCCCACACGTGACGGAGCACTGCAGGCAGAGGAAATACCGGTGAGCACCACGTGCTTCAGCAAGGTTGCCCAAAATGGGGGGAAAATCAGACCTGTCAGCTTTTAATGCAGCAAGCTGCTCCAAGGGATCACTGGTATCTGTTTAAGCCACTCATGAATATTGTAGGTGGCTACTACAAGTGAGCTGGTGCCTGACACTGTCTTTGAGCGCGCACTTCCTCTCTGGGCTGGATCTACAGCTGCTCCAGGACTCCCTACTCCAGGCTGGCTCCTAGGCACATGGTATTTCTTCCCAAGCACAAAGAAAGGAGCAGAAGATCCTTGAGAACTCGGAAATGCCTCTATTACTTAGTTGTTTTGGTTTGGTGTTGTTCTTTTTTGCTGTGGGATACACGAGATAGAAAATGGTCAAGGTTGACCCTGAATTGCAGGTACTTATCAGCAACAGGAAGAATGGGAAATTTTTCGTCGTAATTAGAGGACAAACTGTGCTTCTGCACTCCTCATCAAAAGGCTGACTGGGACCTGGGGAGAGCAAAGGCTCTGGCTCTGTAAGCCACCTCCACCTCTCTGTCTTCATGGGCCTGAGTGCTCCCAGGTGGTCTCCCAGGCACTGGGAGTGGGTACAGGGTGCCTGGGCCCCAACCTGACAGGCACCTCAGTATTTCTCTTAAGAAACCACCCAGGAGACCAGGCTGCTCTGAGATGTTCTCATCTCTCCATGTTTCTCCCTCCTGCACTATCTCAGGTGGCTTGTCTCTCCTCCCCCTCAGTCCCAGCATGTTTTCTTTCTTCCTTTTTCTTGTTCTTTCCTTTTAATCAGTGCTGTGTCAGCAGCTGCCTTGTCATTTCCCTCTGCTGTTTCTCCAACTGGAAAGTAATCCTTCACTGACTGCAGAAGGAAACAGGCTGAGATTACCCCGGGTCCTCCCGCATGCGGCGCCCACCGCAAGGAAAACTCATCTATTTTCCCTGCTGAGCCCTCTCCCAGCTGTGAGGGTGAATGTCCTGCCTTCGCTCACTCTGGGTCCTTGCCCCTGCCAAAGACAGCACTGAGGAAGGATGTGCCCTCATGGTCACATCCAGGCTCACCTTTCCCCCACGATGCTCACCTGGACCCTTGCACAACTCCACAGGTCCCCAGAGCTCCCCAGGATGGGACGAAAATAAAACCAACCAAATAAATGGAACAAACCAGCACAAAAGCAAAGAGGGTGCCTGCTGAATGCACTGTGCTTTGCCTCCAGATAATATTAGCTAGGACCCTGAGCACGCTGCTTTTAGTCTTTAATATCCTGGTTCTCTCCCACAGCACTGCTCCTTTCTATCCCAGAGGGAGACAGAAACAACCCAAAAAATAATAATTAAAGCCCTCAGCGCTGCCCTGCCACTGCTGATTTGAGTTGCAATAGCTCAGCAAGGGCAGTGCTGAGAACAGGAGAGCACGGCCTGGTGCAGGGATGGGGACGGGGACTCACCTCTGACCACTCTCCCGTGATCCAGATGTACTCGCAGGGGGGCAGCCCGCAGCTCTCCATCTCAGGGGGGCGTTTGCTGGCCTCGCAGTAGCCGCTGTTCTGCAGCTGCTTGTTCTCATCCACACAGAACACCTTGCGGAACCGGGAAGCCTCCCCGCATGTCTTCATGCACTGTGTACAAGAAACAACGGCTCATGCAATCCTCGAGGGACTCCAGTGAATGAATCCACATCCAGAGCCAGCCCTCCTCCCAGCAACCCCTGTAAGCTGTCACAAGTATCATATGGGGACAAATTTTTGACCAGAACCGTGCTATGCCAGATGCTGCCTGTGACAAACTGCTCCTGACCCCTGGAAGTGCTAACCCAAATCACAGGGGTAGGGAGAGAGAAGAAACCAAGGTAGCAGGTATTGGGATGGGACAGATGTGGGGTCTAGCTGTGATGGGATCAAGAGAAGCAGGATTGGGCATGCTGGGCCAGGAGATGGGGCAAAGGGAGAAGAAAGGGGCTAAGCCCCATTATTTCAGCCCCACGTAAGTACAGTTGTTTGGAAAATGACAGCTCAACCATCCCCCTTTCAAAAATCACACTGCAGCACCTTTGGCTGTGGCTGGTGTGGGGGGACCCCCTTCCCCAGATCTCTGTCCTCGCATGGGGCACATAGAATCATCATAGAATAGTTTGGGTTGAAGCAGACCTTAGTGATCATCTAATTCCAAACCCCTGCCGTGGGCAGGGACACCTCCCACTAGACCAGGTTGCTCAGAGTCTCACTCAGCTTGGCCTTGAACACAACTCTGCAACTACAGCAGTGGAGGCAGCCCTGCAGGTTTATTCTCTTTTAAACACTGCCCTGCCTGATATTAAGAGCAACCCATGCCAGCCAAGCACAACTGCTCCCCAGGGCCTTGTGGAGACTTTAAGGGCTCAGTTCTTTCTTTGCTTGTCTTGGAAAAACCAGCCTGACTGTGAGGCTGTGTTCCTGGGAGTGTGGCTGTCCTTGGAGAGCATCTTACAAAAAACCCACATAAAACAAAATAAATCAGCGTAAGAGCAGCTGTCTAGATAAAACCCTATTTTCTTAAAGTTATTGCCTGTAATGAACTTCTAACACTTTCAACTAACTGGATTAACAAGGCGAAAAATGCATGAAAATAAGCATTTCATAGAACATGTAGGATATGTCTTCCCCGTAAGGAAAAGGATAAAACATTCAATCAGACCATCCCTATCTGGACAGAAACACTGTTTGAAGTCACCTAGGCTCGGAACACTGTGCCAGTTTAATCTAGTTAGAGTCTCACCCCCCAAACATCATTTACAGCCTCCCTGAAGCAGCTCCTGCTCTCCTGGCTGGCCCACAATTAGCAAGATCTTAGTGGGTTCAGCTAATTGCAAAACACAGGCACTGTCATGGCCCTGTTTCTGTAATTAGCTGTCAGAACCCAGACTGTAAATTATTTGAGAACATGGAAAAATCAGATCAGTCTGTGGCAGGAGCAGCAAACCAGAAGAGCAGCAGTGAGCACAACATCATGTTGGGTGTAAATATTTAGAACTGGGGCAAGGTGGAAAGGGATGGGGAAGGAGAGGCGGCTCCACAAAGCAGCATTTATTCCGAAGGAATAACTTAGGAGCTCTTAGGCAACAGTCAACATCGCAAAATCTGCAGTCTGCCAGAAGACCCCAAGGGCTTTATGTGCTTTCAACCTTATTTACTCTCTTGCTTTGAGTCCTTGGAGTGGAAGCTCCTTCTAGGTCTGTGCTGAAACATGACGATCCTACAGGGACTGGAGGAATTTGCCGGAGTGTGATTTCCCCAGAAAGCAAACAAAGTGAGCTATATTTGCCCATCTCTGATTATCTCCCTATTACATAAGTAAAAACTGACAGGAGGTCATTGTGTGTAAATATGGCACCACTAGAGCTCCATGATCATGGAACTTCCCTGAGAGCTCTCCAAGGACATTTTGGGGCAGTCTGAACCCTGACCTTCCTGCTCCTCTCTAATAAGGGACTCCTGCACAGTGGGAGGGGGGTTATGGGATGATAAAAATTTCATTCCTCTCTGGTTTGGCATTTGCCAGCCCAGCAAGGGGTCAGCAATATAGGGTGAATTGTTCCATGGTCCCTCATAGCCAAAGGAGGCACCTTGAAAGGAGTGGGAAGAAACAAACCTGATTTTGTCTCCTCCCCTTAATGTGTATTCCAGCCTAAATTTGCAAAGCACATAAGAGGGTGACCCATCTCTATGCCATCAAGACATTGGCAGTGAAGAGCTATCACATCAAAGGCCCATCCTCCTTTAAAGTCATTACTTTCTGACGCTCCCAAGCACATGCAGCCTGATTTAGGTTTGTCTGCAAATAACAGTTGTGTGGCCAAAAAAGCCTGAGCCAGCTCTGTGCATTGTGTCACCACCAGTAAATGAAAGTTTGATTATTTGTATTTTTTAGGAGTAACTGGCAATTAAAGAATCCCACTGAAATATTAAATGTGGCTCAAAGACAGTGAGACCATCATAAACTAAATCAAAGAGAAACACTGCAGAGGTTCCAATCAGCCACCCCAAGGTTATAAAACATTATTCATGTAGAAAGCAGACAGTTCACCTAGCATGAAAAGGCTATCTTTCCTTTTAATGCAGTGACAGATTTTGTATGAAATCTCATGCTCAAGACTGATTTAAATCTCACATAAAACAGTGGGGCCAGAGTATATCAGCTATTGATAGCAAAATCTGAAAAACAGGTCAGGCATTTGACAATATTTGTCTCTTTCGCCTCATTTCCCAAATTCTAAACTATTTTCCTGGCAGTTCAAATTAAGGACCATTTCAAGCACTTCTGCAACTGTTTTAGAAGAGTAATAACAATAATTAAAATAACCCCAAAGGCACTGCTTTGCAAAAGCATTCATTGTTTTCTTCTTTTTTCTAAATAACAATCTGACACAGAGATGAAATGTACCCCTCCATGCCAGGAACACTTGAAACATGCTTTGGGTAACTCTGCAATGCAAATCAGGCAAGGATGGCATAATTTTCCCCCAAATGGCAAATGTCAAAGATTCAAGAGCTGTGTAGCAGCTTCCAGAGCCATGCATTGTCCTTCCACAGAGACTCATATTACTGAGAAAAACCCTTCTTTCTCTCAATTTTCCCTTTTGCTTTGTGACTCAGGTCTGAGTTTTATTTTGACATTAGCAAGGCTCTCTCTATTGACTTTCTTCTCCCTGGTGAGGGCACTGAGAACAGGTAATTAATGGTGATACACCAACAGAGTAATAAATGGTTTCCAGTAAGTTTCATATTCCTTCTCATTCAGGTCAAGACCAACATTTTTTCTAAACAACAACAACAAAAAGGAGCAATTAAAAAACCCCAAACTCTCTTGACAGATTCCCTTTAAAGATAAGAAAGCAAGAACACAACAGCACTGGGATGTTATTTAAATCACACCTTCTATGTCAATTAGGGTTCATTGCTGCTCCCTCTCAAAGAATACCCATGCAATCTGTGCCTCCTCATGGAAAGTGCCTATGGCCAGGGAGGAGGTGTTATTCCTTTTTTTCACTGTGTACACCAGAACAAAGTAAGAAGTGTTCGGAAGAAATGCTTGGAGTCAGCCAAAGGAGCAAGCTCACATTGGGTAGCTCCTGCATTTTCCCATTCATGGTTACTTATGGGTGAGGAAACCTCCAGCCCTTAGTAAAGCTCCCTTGGAGAAAAAAAACAAACCCTCCACAATATGTTCAAAATTTCCCCAGTGCAATGTGGGGTCCTGGAAAACTTCAGAAAACATCAGCATTTGTGTCGCATCAAGAGCTTGGAAGGGTGGAGGCAGGCAGGAGCCTCTCCAAACTAGTTTGAAAAGTTGCAAAAGTAAGTGAGAGAGGGAAAATTTTGGTTGAAAGTTTGACTTGATGATCTTGGAGATCTTTTTCAACTTAATGATTCCAAGAAAGGATGGGGCAGGAGCTGTTGCTTTTCAGGGCTGATTACACCACTAGGTAAGGACCAGCACTACATGCTGTTCGGTGACCTACTTTGCTGCCATTAAATTTATTAGCTGAAGAAATTAAAGGGCTCTGTAAAACCAAAAGTTTGTTGCAAGGAATTTGCTGGAGCCCCCTCAGCTGTTGCTCCATTTCCTTTTCTGGCTGGGATGTTTCCACCGGGTACCACTGTGTGACCAGCCCAGCTCTGCCTCCTGCTGATTCCCATCACACCTCCCTGTGTGCTGGGAAGCAGCTGGGAAAGGACACAGCCCCCTCTGACCTCCGGCACTCGTGGCCGGGTTACACAGCATTATAAACCCAATTTCCCAGCACTGCTGAGATTGGGGAAAATAAGCTAACTTATGTGTCTTGTCTGCGTCAGGCTGAGGTACCACAGGCAGGGGCTAAAAACGAACAAAACCACAATGAAAAGAATGATTTTGGTGCCTGGTTTGAACTGTCTCTGCCAAAAGCTGCCATGCACTTGAAGGTTGACACAGCACCCTCTTGGCAGTGCACAGGAGGGCTCTTCCTGCTCAGAGTCCCCTCGTCCTCCTACCACCCACCAGCCTTGAGGTCACCCACTGTCCCACTGCAGGAGAGTTGGAGGCACTCCCTGAACCACTGGAGCAGCAGCTTTATCCCCAGCTCCACTCTCAAGAGCTGGTTTTGATGAGGACTGATCCTAGTCACTCAGAAAAGCGGCATCTCCCGTGGGAGACTTGATCCCAGCACCGCTCATGGCTTGATGTAAGAGCACAGACCAGGAGCTCAGCAAAAGGAGAGGGATGTCAGATGGAGCTGGGGTAATGGGGCAGGAAAGAGGGAATTACCACTGCTCCCTAATTCCTCCAGGCACGGGGCTCAGGCTGGAGCAGCGCGGCAGGGCTCTGTCTCCTGGAAGAGACCCAAACCCGCCCTACCCCAAACCTGCTCAGTATTTGCATAGGTCTCAGCCAAACACAGGGCAGCACGAAGCAATAAATTAACCCTACGGAGGCACTTCTCTGCTCCCCCTCCCAGCCAGCACGCATGAGCCTTCCCTCTCCCTCCTGTTTTTTTTTTGGCAAGCCCAGGTTGCAACCCCAACACCCCGACCCTCTGGCAGAGCTCCCCGGCCTCGATATCCAGCATCATCCCACGGCTGAGAGCACAGGAGCCGTGACCCCAGGGCCGGGCGAAGGGGGGTCCCCGCTTACCGCCTGCCATTCTCCGGCTGCCCAGCGGTGCGTGGGGCACGCGGGGAGGTGACAGTCCCGCTGCGGAGGTGGCCGGCTGGCCGGGTCACACTCGGCCTCCTCGGCTGCCTTCGGGGTGCTGCCCAGGCACTGCACGGAGCGGCGCTGGACGCCCCGGCCGCAGGACACGGAGCACTGCAGGAAGGGACAGAAGGTGAGTGGAGCTCCCCATCACGCCCACCACGGTAAGTTCAGGGGGTTTGCTCTCTGCTCTGGGCTCCATGGCATCGAGAGCGATGCTCTACCAAACTTCCAGGTGAAGCTTTCCATTGCACAAGGGAAAATTGTCAGTCTGAAGCCAGTTGGAGTTTTTTGCTGTTGGCTTCAGTGGGGTCAGGACTTCCCGGACAGGATTTTTATTGCAAAAATCTCCTTTTATTGCAAAATAGCGGCACAGCTAAAGCATCCTGACAAGCCAGAGGCGGCCAGGCTCTGAGCATTGCTCTGAGTATTGCTTCTCAGGCACTGGTTCAAAAAAGTAATAGTTCAAAATACATCAAATGCCACAAAGAGGGTGGACTTTAATGAAAAGCAAACTTCCATTGTATAGAACAAAGTTTGTAGCTGTAGAGAGGGAAAAGGTGTGATACAGCTGGGATTTTTTTCAGCATGCATCTAAACATGCTCATGCACCAAGGCAGGGAATACAGTTAGTTTGTGAAAACAAGTATCTTTCTGAAATTAACTGCATTTCACATTTCCTTCATTACACTGTGGACACATTTCTCCCAGCTTCAAGGCACAGCAACAAATGCAGGAACTTCTCTGTTTCTTGGACATCTTTAAATTATTATCTATACTGAAATACTATTAACAGCTTTGTTTTTATTCCACACAACATTTCTCAGTGTTCTGATTGCACACTAATATGTTTAGCAGTACTTAATATTCCTCTGGTACAGATTCCTCCTGGCTAGACCTTAAAGTACACTATATAGACTTGGAGTAAAGAGAATTTGCATTTAGAAAAGAAAGAATGCAAAAATTAAAGGTATGTATTGAAAACACAGCTGAATTAACAACTAGCATAAGCAACCTCATTAATATATCAGGAACTAAGAAAATAAATTTACTGCCTGTTATTGCAATACTCATAAAAATGAGCCTTCTTAAGGCAGGGAATTAAGTGGTGCCTAATAGGGAAGCAATTCCCTTTTCTGCAGAGTATTCCTCCATAATGCTCTGTTTTATTATCCAAATGCCCCATAAAGCCAAGAGAGCTAGAGAAAAGCTGACTGTGAATATTTGTCTGGCTTCAGATATTCATAGGAGGGTGGGAGTATTTTTGTGCAGCTTTTGAAATCAGCAGTGGGATTTCTGTCACTGGTGTTGCAAACGCTTCCCATATGCTGCTTCTTCCCTGGGATTAACAGTGCTCTTTGTCCTACACATTCCATGGGGGATTCCTAAACTGAATAAAGGCACAAACTTGGAGAAACATATACACCAGGATGCCTACCATGCTCCAAGATACCTTTTGGGTTGTATTTATCACCAGCATAACAAGCACATGCCCAGGTATGGATAAAGGAGCATCGTGGCTCTTTCATGGGGGCTGTGCTGTCTGTGACACCTGAGTTTGGGGAGAGGATGGTCCCTGGGCTGTGCCAGCAGCTCTACCTGATGCTCTATCTGTATTTTTAGACAGGGCTGGATTTCAGCCTGTAGCTGAAGTATGCAAATACTAGACAGCAGAAAAAAAATACTGGTATTTTTGTTAAGTGAAAGGTAAATGGCCATAATTGATACCACTTAGGAGATGCAAACATATTAAATATGACATTTTGGTGCAGACATAAGCACATTTAAAACTTGGAGAAAAAGCCTTTTCTATCCCCTTTTGATTATTACAGATATATTAAAAATGCTTTGCTGTAGGGAAGTAGGTTCATAACAATCTAGAAAAGAATTAACCACCCTCTGAATACAAAACATCCAAAGAGAAAAAAAACCCGAGAGTGAAGCACCAGCACAGCCAGTGTCCGACTGGGATTAATTTTTAACCATTCCTGTATTTTTTAATCTTAATTTTCTGAGTAATTCCTTTTTCCAGATGGCAAAAGACCCCAACACCTAAAGATATATGCAATAGGTCCTGTGCGTATGTGGTGACACAAATATTCACTTTTATGGGAAAACCTCGCCTTATTTCTCATTTTGCTGGTTTATTCAGGAGAAAATGCAGCCAGCTCACATCAGGTCAGATATGGGATTAACTTTCTGAGGCAATTAGACCTTCAGAAAGCTTGGGTTCTTTTGAATAATATCTAAGTGCAAACTGATCATGGTTCCTATTTACAGCAGTGGCACTGGTGACAGGGAAAGTGATACGGATTTTTTGTGCCCAATTAACACCCTGATCTACCGTGTACTCAGAGCACCAAACCCTGACTTGATTCATGGTCTTAATGAGAAGTTCAGCATCTAAATCCAGTTTGGCTCCAAGGCAAGAAATCTCTGGCAAAGCCTTGAACACCCCTTACAAGGGACCCAGGGCCAGCACTCCAAACTTTTCGACAGCCCCAACTCTTCACCTGTCATAGGCAAAAAAATGCTGCCAGCACCAGCGAGGCTCAGAGATCCATGTCACAGCATTTCACAGGTCTTTAAAAAGCCCAATTTGTTATTGCAGAAAAAGTGTTTCTACCCATTTACTTTTTCCCTAAGCAAGATGCCGGCAGGCTGAGCACATCCAGCATCAGGAACCTGGGCTGAGGAGCTACTCCTGAAAAAGCCTATTCTTAGCCTTATTATTACCATACAAATATTCCTTAATTGCCCAGTCATAAGAGATTACCTGAGGCCATAAATCACCTCATCCTCCTATTAACTTGGGTTCCTTTCTCCAGTTGCATAAAATTAACACCCATCATGCAGCGGAAAGCTGGGAATTTTAAACCACTTACTTTTATCAATTAATATTAGTGCATTTTAATGCAATCGACAGACCATTACATTATTATGTTTACAATTATTAGCTGTAAAAAAATTGCTTTCAGTAACAGTCACTTTAAATAAGGTGCAAATTGGATAGCACAAGACTGTCTAATGGCTTCGCTTTCATTTCAGTCTGGCTCCTGTATAAAATTGAGGTTTCAGTCCTGAAGGTAATAAAGGTAATAATATTGTCTTAATTTCCAGTATGGGAGCAGTACTGTGGATTTCACAGGCTGGATGCTCCCATCCTCAGGTAAAGAACCCAGACCTCAGTAACTTAACCTCCATGGTGAATGAATGAACACTTAGTCCTTTACCCACATAATGGCAAATACTCCTATCTGTGAACCCAAAGGTAAGGATAAAAAAAACCCTAATACAAGTCTGAAAACAATCACAGAGCATTAATGGGTTTATTGTCCTTTTTATTAGTGGACATTAATCAACAGCATGCTGCCCTAGTTCTAACATTTGCATGCATGCCCGTAGAGATGCTAATGGTTTGTCTTTCAGGGAACTGGAATACAGCAAGAATGGGTGTTTTGTACCTAAATCTGGAAGTCAGAGCGCAAGGGAACACAATGTTTTACAAGTTAACAGTTCATTTAGTCTCAGATTTTCAATAATTCCGCTGATTAGCACGCTAATGAGGTAGAGGGAAAAGCAAGGTTCAGAGTTACAAATGTGATGCAGCAGATTCAAGGTGATGACAAAGACATTATTTCAGGAAAACAAGGATTCAAGGTACGGTTTCAATAACTCCAAGTACTTTCTCATTTCCAGCAGCCTCTGCTCTATGCATCACTGTCTGACTTTTTAGTGAGGGAAAATCAAGCAATGAGTTTGTTAAGAAACAAAGGGAGTGAAAAACACTTTTAATGAACAGCTCTGATTATTCTTTAGGCTTTCCCAGGAAGCTGATAATAAATTTAGTTTCAGATTTCTCAAAACTAAGGAAAATTTTGCTGGAGATATGATACTTAAATGACATAAAAACCATGAATAAATAGTAGATTCTCTTTAATGTTATATACTAATGATGTTTCTGGCAGAAACTTAAAATAGACAACACGGAATTTGCTTTCAGATAGACACTAAAAGCAAGCTGTCATGTTTTCATCTGGTACAAATCAGTGCTTCTCCACTCCTGTCCATGAAGCTACACTGTTTTACACCAGGATCCGGCCCAAAACTTTTATCCCTGAATAATTCACGAGGACAGAAGTGATTGGAAAACCAGGCTCTAACCAATTTGATGGAAGAAGAATACCAAAGGGGGCAAAAGGGTACACAACATGTCTCACCTGTCCCCAATCTCCTGCTTTCCACTTCGGACATCTGCCCCCTCTGCATTTCTTTTGCACGTTGGGCTTAGCAAGGTGTTTACAATACTCTTCTTCTACATGCCTCCCTTCCTTTGACAAACAGTACACACTGCGGTGCTTTTGGCCCCTTCCACAGGAGACAGAACACTGTAAATATAAAGTAACAACAGATCAGCTTTCACACCCATACAGGGGCCTCGGCTACCCAGGGTATTTTCTTTTAGCTGGACCAAAAAGCACCTCCCCGGGTCCCCAACAGTCTACACAAAGCTTGAGGCGAGTGCTGACACTTAATATCGCATGATATTCTTGGTCAAAGCCCCAAAAATGCCAGTATCAAAACAGAGAAAACAGCTGACATTCAGCAGGGATAACAGGCTGGATTCTTGGCATTGCTCCAGTGGTTTCAAAGAAGCAGAGTCATCTTACAGGGATCAAGGCAGGAGCCCTCAGTATCTGCTTAGAAGAACTTGAAAGGAACCATTTCCATTTACCTTGTTACAAAGGGATGTCAAATATTGGTAAATCAGGAGGGTAAAGTGTGCTCTGCACCTTCACAGAGGGAAATAACTGCACAAAGGACAAGGCAGAAAAGTGCAGCATTTCCATGTCCTTGGTACAAAAGCTCGTGTTTGTTTAATCAGTGTGGTCTTTTTTTTTTCTTCACTGAACAGACTGAAACCAGGACATGCTCATCCTTAAGATTTATGCATTTTGAAAACAACTCAGAAGGTGGCAAGAAGGCAGAGCCTGGAGAATCAAAGCAGAAAGCAAACCAGCAGGTATGTTAGCTGCAAGCTTTGTAGTGAAGCAACTAATTTCAACCTCCCTCTGCAGGTTCACTGAACTTTTTCAAATGTGACCACTTCTGGCATGCAAACCCCAAGCAACTTCACTTTGATTTCAGATTAGTCTCCTCCAAAAGATTTAGGAATCAAAGGGGTCTGGAATCACGACAAGAATTTAATATGACAGTTTCATGTAGAACAAGCCTCTTACTCAGCATGATGCACCCAGAGACTCAGCTTCAATTTCTTCATTACATGCTATGTCATAAGCATACTGGTTTAATCCTTGAGTGCAAATACACTGTTTTAACCATCTCTCCATACAAAATGTTCTGCTTTCTTTTCAGAATGGAGAAGACATGCAGAAATGAGGCTTCGACCTTCATTTTGGAGCCACTCCATCAGTGGCGGAGTTCATATTTCCCAAGAAATACATTACAGCTCCAGCTCTTCCCAGCCTATAAATACATTCGAAATTTTAAAAATTTATACATATAGCAGCTCTGGAAGATCCACTAGAATAGAAATTGGCATATATATTGACACCTGTGAACATTTTATATTACAGCCCTACTTACAGCTCATTCAGCCCACAAAGAACCAGCAAGAGAACAGTAACTTGTTCCTAAATGGAAAAGTTCAGACCAATGTGGAGAGAAATGGATGTAGCTCCTAAAATCAGACATTGATGCTTAAAAGCTTATTTAAACAATGCCTTGAAAAAGGTTGTTTTCCTGCTGCAAGAGTGTTACAGATTGACAAAAGATCGCTGAGGGCCTGTGTGATCAACAGGTTTAAGAGCCATTAATGATGCTGCTCTGAAAGGCTGAGCAGGGGTTGCTGCCTCTGAGTTTTCCTGAGCCCAGATCCAATTTGAAGATAAGCCAAAAAGCCCAACGAGCAACATTCAACCTTGTATTGAAAAACAGAGGAAATGCTGTCTGTTGTAATAAAATAAAACTTTCACGAGTTACCCAGATCCATAAACTTCACTATTTTTTCTTTAGCATCAACAGAAGAAAGATCAAGCTAACGTTACCCTATTTTTATAAGCCTTCAAATTTCATCAGAAGTTCATTTTTTCATTCTCGCTACTTCTCTCCCCAGGCAACGGATGTCAGCAGCAAGACAGAAATGTCACATCCTACAAAACCCAGTTGTAAACTTCTAATACTTTCATCCATTTACTATCTTCAGACTACACACCAACACTGATACTTAAGCAAAAATTCAAGTGCTCCTCGGTAAACCCTCTCCACGCAGGTTTTGCCTCTCTACTGTGACAGCCAAAGCTGAAGAGTAGATTTACAGCATTGATCAGGACTCTCTCATGCCCTGCATCCCAAGCTGGTACAGCCCACAGCATTCTTCATTCAAAAAATACATGGGATCCCACCGCTTATCCTAAAGTAAGACTATCCACATTGTGCAACAATGCAAGCACATTTCTGGGGACCTGAACCTGGTTGATAAATGCTTGATCTCACAAATAATTTGGTACTAGTTATGTCCAAAATTATTATTCCCCTTCTACAAAATGCTTAACTTTGGCATGGAGCCTGATTCTGACATTTATCTGGTGATCCCATGATCAAACAACAAGTCTGCGTGCAAACCTTGGTGCACTCAGAGGTTGAGGCATAATTTGCCTAATTTTGTTAATACTTAAATGTAATTCCCAAGATGCTGGAATTAATTGTGTCTATGTCTGCTTTTAATATAAATCAAAGTTAGGCAGCTGTGCATTTTCAGATCTAAACCACCCGTTTGCTTTCATGCACGTTTGAGTTATGATCTCATTTGCACTGACAGAAAAGAAAGGTTGGATAATCCAATGTAACCAAGTATCAGAGACTGAAAATTCCTTTGCAAAGAGTCTACTTAATAACTGCCATTTAATTCATCTCAGGTATTCAACTTTTATCTGGCACATAGATTTTAAGCATATGTGAGCCACATGCAAAGCATAATTTAATAGTGGGCTGCATCACAATGCCATGTGAGTCAGGGAAGTGCTCTACCCAACTACCACCATCAGCCTCATCATTTATTTTGGCTCCTGGAGAAACTCTGCATTTCATTAACATGATTCTTCGTGGCAGCAAATGCTGCCTGCTTATGGTACCTACCAATAACACAACGAGGTAAGCTGTGACCTTGCTTTCCTCAAAACATTTGACAAAATCACTGTCTTCACATTCCTCTTTTTCTTGACTTCTTTCCTTTCCCACGTGCCCCACAGCAAATGCTTCCAAGTACTGGGATCAGACAGTGGCTTTCTGGAATAACCTCACCGTATCCAAGCCTCTTCAAGTCAACAGAAAAGTTTCTACTGGTTTTAAGCATCTCTGATCCAGCCCTGAAGGTGTAGCCAGGTATTGTATGGAATTTTTTCACTAACCAGTTTCCTAGAGTCAAGGACATGCATGTGGGCATGCCCGTGGTCAACCCGCCTCTGCCTCCACTCAGGTGTGGGAAAATGTTGCTCTGAAAGGCTGTTTGCAGCCTGTGATTGAGGCACAGCACCAAACAGCACCCCTGGATGAACCTGGGAGGACAGCCAGGCATGGAGGAGGGTGTGAAAACAACACATGGTTGTGTTTCTATAAAGAAACCACCAAAATATTCGTGGCACATAAAATAGGAGAGAAATAGTATTTCAAAAAATCAGCTATAGCCATCACTCTAAAACTCTAACAAACCTTCCTCCTGTTAGTATCTTTATTATCTCCTAAACCCACCACAGTCACACCTGGTACTTTACATGGAGAACAAAAACAAAAGGACTTTCCTAAGAGTATTAGGATCAAAGCATTTAGCACAGATTTAAGGGGTTTATGTTTATTGCATGGTTAGTGTTGCTAACATGCCAAGAACTGGAGACTGGCATGCTGCTGATATTTTCAAATAAATATACTGTCTACTTTAAACAAATGCAAGGAAAAAAAGTTTAAATAAATACGACAAAAGTATTTCCATATCAACTATTTCCATAAGGGTCAGAACACGATGCTAAACATCTCCTGCAATGCCTTGCTCTGCTCTGCTTGTGTTTTTGTTTCCACAAAAAATTTGTTTTCTGTTTCAGAGTTCAGGAATGGCAGTGATCATTCTGTTTTACCAAGTACATGCAAATTGCTTTAAAATAACGCTTTCTGCATTTCCTGGTCTGATCGTTTGGAAGATGAAGGTTCATTAAGACCTCTTTGAAACGGAAAGGCTGCTACTTGATTCACTGGGCTGGCAGCAGGAAAAGAACCAGAATATGTAGCCTGAAAGCTCTTAAAAATTTGTACAAAATTTCTGGTGAATTTCTAGTAGCAGGGTCTCGGTCCAGCACCAAGAGAACTCAACAGCC
This sequence comes from Dasyornis broadbenti, assembly GCA_013397935.1. Taxonomy (NCBI): domain Eukaryota; kingdom Metazoa; phylum Chordata; class Aves; order Passeriformes; family Dasyornithidae; genus Dasyornis; species Dasyornis broadbenti. The sequence continues at coordinate 1,268,044 of VZRN01000404.1, forward strand.
CTGGGCACAAATGAACAAATCTTGCTGAGAAGAAAGAGGCAGCAGAGAGCAGTCAAGAAGAAATGGAATGACTGCTCCTTGTAAACTTTGTGCATTGAAGGAGCAATTCCACAAAGGGCAGAAAGGCATATCCCCAGCAAGAACCTGGGAACACTCTCCCCTAGAAGTGAAAAGCTGCAGAAAATGCTGTCAGACCACTTTTCAGACCCACTGTACAACAGCCGACGATTTGGGAGGTATTTGAGATAATGAATGCAAGCTGTGGTGATCACCACATGAATTCCCAAAGATAGGTATGCTCCGATAGCTCACCAAGGGCAGGGCTGGGAAGGATTAGACTAAAAATGGCCTTATCAGATTCTGCCAGGAGCAACTTTTTGGAGGAAATTAAAATCAATCCCTGTAGATTTAGATTTCCCCACATTAAGGATTTTATGGAAAGTCAGCAGACGTAAGTAAGCCCCGGTTCATCCTTTCCAACAATCTGAGACGAAACATGCTGGATGAAATAAAGCAGAAAAGCAACAGAGCCCTCCAATGCTTTACACCCATTTTCAATTATGACTGTGCTCCTGGATGTCAGAAAACTCCTCCAGCTACAAGCAGAGCCCAACAATGCACCCTCATAGTTACTTTTCAGCATCCTATTAGTCTATGTCACCTTTTACTACCACTTACACTGCTGCTGTCAGACACTGAAACCACATCCCTGTGACTTCTGTATCTCTGAAGTCTCTCAAGCACAAAGGACATCAACAGACACAACACCAAGCAAAGCCTGGATCCTTCCTCACCAGCTGAACCTTTACTAGGAGTCTTAAAATGCCAGAACCTTTGTGTGCTGTCCAGCAACAGAGGCTTTGTGGCATCCAAACCAAATTAGCTTCACAACAGCAAGGTATTTCAGCAGGTAACTCCTTTGGCTTCAGTGAGACAGGCTGAAAGCAAGGCTGCAGCACTTCAGGAAATGTTTAGGAGATATCTGTTGCTGCTCTGAGGCCCTGTTCCTCCCACTGATCTGTTTTAGCATTGTCTCATGCCTGGCTGTGATGGCACAGTGAGAAATTCATGTCTGTGGGGTGAGGACACGTGCAGAGCAGGAGTCACCCAGCTTGGCCTTCCTTTCCTGACAAACTAAGGAGCAATAACTTAAGGCACATGGGTGCTGAGAGTGTCATGGTGATTTAGCTGAGACATGGCCAGAAAATACATGTGATTTTTGTACATCTAAAAAGGAAGAGGGGTCTCTACATTGAAAGGAGGGCAAACGGACAGGGACCTGAGAAAAACACACTAAAGCACTGCACTACAGTTTGAAGGAGGCTTTAGAAATGTTTAATCCATGCTGACTTCCCAGAGAAGGGGGATGATTGAAAAAAAAAAAAAAAAGGCATGAACGTTAGGGATTTTGGAATGTATAGTCTGAGTGTGTTTGTGTGCATTGTCCAGAGCCCCTGTGGAAGTGTCCTGAGCTGGAGGACAGCCCCCAGTGTGAACAAGAGCAGGCTTTGCCCCAGTGTCCCCAGGGAGCTCTCCCTGCTCCCGGCACAGGCGAGAGGGAACATCCATGCTGGCCTGCCCTGTCTCGGCAGTGCCCACAGGGTCTCCATCCTCCAGAGGCTCTGCTCTCGGCTTGGAGCAGAGGCACAGAGCTTCCCAAGTCATTATTTGCAAAAGGGAGACATAAAACAATCCACTAACTCTTCACCTTCCCACCACCAAACTCAGCTGCAGGGACTGGTGAGCGACCTCAGATGATGTCTCATAAAACGTTAAGAAAAATCAGGGGGGAAAAAAGGAAAATATCTCAGAGAAAAGGGTCCAATTTGATGTATTGCTGCAGCAGAAGAAAGAGCTGGTGTGTCCGGAGCCCACTGTTCCAGCACAAATTGCCCAGAGGAAAGGACGCTCTTGTGTTCTTCAACTCCTACAAGATTTAAGGCCCTGAGTGCCAAAGTCAGTAGAATAATTTCCCCAAGCTGAGAAACCTCATAAGATATATGGGAAAACATGGGTAACTGCAGCAGGAGAAGCCATGCATCTCCTCTTCTGCTGCATCCAGCCAGTAAGCAGCACCTTCTCCCTCTCTTTCCCCTGCCCTGGTGTTACACCACGTACAAAGACTGCATCAGGCACAGAAATCAGCAGGGCTGTGAGCACACAGAGATCTCCTAAAAGCTGTGTCCCTGCCCTGCTCCACACTATTTACCTTGACCAACAAACAAGTAAAAGCCCCATACAGCTACTGCAGGTCTCTCCAGGGAGGGAGGCATTAGATGGCATTTCCTCAAATTAGGAGGAGTTGTGTGAGCTACCCAAGGACACCAGTGCCATGGGATGTGGAAGGTACTGATGAAGCCTATTTTCCATGCTGAGGCACTTTCAGGAGGGTACCAATTGAAGCAGCAAGGTGCCTCAGCTAACTGACACTTCATATTTTTAGTGAACAGTGGTATTATAATGCCATTTAGATGTTCTATTCCAGAACAGGAATTATCTGTGTTGGATGGAGCGAAACACAAAGGAAAGGGCTGTCCAAGGAACGGCAGCCCTGTTTCACAGGTGTGCATCACACTGCGGGGTTGTAGGAGCACTGGGCTGGTGCTTACTCCCCCATTTTATAAAGAAAATCTTGGCTTAATGCACTAGGGATAAATACTGTCATCCTGCATACGGTCTTGGGCATCAGACAGATGCTGCTGGCTCACTCACCTCCCCTGTGAGCTAGTAAAATTAAAATATGAATAGAGCATTAAGTGCCTTTGGAACAGGACTGAGTACATCATTTTTTCTTAATAACTGCACAAATCAGTCACTGGGCAAGTTAGAAACACAGTAAATCTCTTCGTGCTTAGTGTCCCTCATCGTTATACATCCTTGTTTCTAAATCCCTAGGATGTGAGCAACAGCAATGATTGCAGTGTGGGGTATACGGTGTGACTCTGGAAAATGGGCAAAACCACAGGCAGACCTCCCAAAGCCCAGCTCAGGGATCTGCCTGAAGATGCTGCATTTCACAGCTCATCCTTGAAAGTGTGTAACTGCTCCAGTGTGTCCCCTGCAGTCTAAGGCATTCCTGCACTCAGAGCCAGTGCTTTGGGAGACAAATATTCCCAGCAATTGTCCTTTTATTTATTGCTTTATTTCTCCTGTGTGGGCATGTGCAGAGGTGCAGGAGGTCTATAAGGCTTTATGGGATCAGCAGCCAGGGATGGGCCACTCATGACACAAAGAATGAAGCCAGCCATCGCTGAACTGCAGCCTCCCCACTTCCTGTTTGAGTTCAGGCCTAGAAAATGATCATTTCATTGAGAAAACGTGTTAGAGAGGAGGTATAAAAAGGCAGCCACAGAGGAACACCAAATGCAGCCGAACAGACACAGCACTTTGGGAGGAGAGAGGCATTTTGCAGTAAGCTGGGACAGAAGCATGGGTTGGGCTGTACATGGTAAGAAACATCAGTGAATACTGATGGAGTTACCTGCTCTGAGTGGGAAAGTGCACTGAGGAACTTGGGGAAAACATGCACTGTCTGGCGGCAAAGGGAAGAGAAGATCATTAAGATACCTGCAAATAACCTTTGTGAGTCTAACCACTGGTTCAGCTCCTGTCTGCCCTGGCAGTGGCAACAGGAGAGGCTGTTGAAGGACAGCAGACGGGATTCTCTGCAGCTCATTTCCCAGGAACTTCCCCAGCATTTAGTCACTGGATTAGGGAGGTTAAAAGGGATATTGCTGCCCAGTCCTTTCACTTCTCCATCAGACTAAAAGGTCATGAAGGGTGTAAAGACCAATGGGGGCCTGCAAGGGGGAGTGGATTGCAACAGCAGAGCTTTTAAGTTGCAGGAAATCAGTTCTGTGAGGAGTTAATCCACAAAATCACTGAAATGCTGGCCCAGTGTTAAGCACACAGTGCCCCAGGGTAGTCCCTCACCTGTAGGGTGTAGCTGGTGGGCTTCCATGGTTGTTTTCCTGCTAATGGAGCATCAACACCAGCAAACAGGAGAGAGAGAACTGGTAACAAAAGTGTATCTATATATTTCTCCTTATTTAAAGAGGAACGGAAGTAGCAATGAAAGATGGTGATAGTAGGCAAAAAATAAAAATGGTAAGGAAAACAAAAGCTGGAGCTTTTAGTGTAAAAAGAGATGAAAAAAGATGTTCCTCTACTGGGCAGCTGGGTTTCACTGGCTTTGCCCACCTGTGATTGCCTTGGAGCCACCAGCTGTGGGCCCTGAGGCGAGGAGAGAGATGCATGAGCATCCATCACCACCACCTCAGAGGAGCAACAGGCTGAACCTCTGCAACAAAACCCCAACAGCAGCTCAGTAACGCTGCTGTCACAGCAAATTCCTTTTCTGCAGAGGAAAGGAGGAGAACCAGCAGAGTTATATACACTTGCAACCAAATCTGTCCCTGGTTATCACTTCTGCCTTAGCAAGACCTGACATCCTGCCTGCTGAGAACATTATCAGAACACTGACACAGAGAATATTGCTGTTGAACAGCCTATTTTCAGCCAGCTGCGTGGAGAAAGCATTTTGTAAAGAACACGTTGGGTCTTTGACAGAATTAAATACAAATAACCCAAAGTTTTCACTGACACCAATTTTAAGATTAGAATTCCTGAGCACCAGCTGCCTGACACAGATGTTGGCCAGGCAGTTCTTCCACTTCTCACCCAGTTCAGAGCCCCTTTAGCCATCAACACCACCAGCTTCCTGCCAAGGGAATAAACCAATGCTGTCCTAGCCCAAACCTGAATTTACATTCACAATAAAAGAGTTTGGAGCTTGGCCAGTTAATATTCTTATTATTTTACAATAAGCTTCTGATTCTTCATTAGGGCAAAAGGCCCTCAAAGACTGACACCAGCACCTCTGCCTGCAGGATACAGAGCTGGGAAGCACAATCTGCAGTTCTTCAGGCACTGAGAGCTACACAAGCACTGCGCCAGCAGCTCGAACTTCAGATACCAACAGTGATGAGTACATGACAAAGCAGACTACTTTTAAAATGATAATTAAAAAAAAACCAACCAAACAAAACCCAAATAAATCTAAACCCTACCTGCCCATTTTCCAGAATTCAAAGTCAAATGATCCCTGTGTGGCAAAGCCTGAAGGACTCACCCAATTGAACCAGGGTGCTGTGAGATATTGTTTTACCTTATCTATGTCAATTTACTAACTTGGAAAGAATGAGAAGCCCACGACAAGTTAATTTAGCATTATTAACAAATTGTATCAGGACACAGCTGGATATTAAGGCAAACTCAAAATATCAGACATTATTGCAAGGAGCAAATCTGCTCCAAGACAAGAATTTTAAGGGAGGTTACACAAATATTTTATATATGTGATACATATACTGGTATATTTATTAAAGCCAAACCTCGGGTTTTAAGTGAAGCAATGGGTAATTCTCATGGTGAACATTTCCCTCATTCTGGAGAACATGGTGAGACTTCCTCTTGGGATTTGAGAGCATGTATGGAGAGAGATCTGCATTCATACCATAAAGCATTCAGAGGAGAAAAAACACTCTCTGTAATCTGGTGGCAGTCTGTGCACGTTTTCTAAAGCATGGTTTTAATAAAAAGGTCAGGTCTATCATATGTGTACAATTCTGCAGTGTGTAAATACATATTCTTAAATAAGCAAGGAAACAAAAGTGTCACCTCCTCTTAGTCCTCTTTGAACATACATTATAATGACAAGACACCTCAGCAGTCCCCTGTTGTAAAATTATCATTTACACACACAATCTGTTTATCCATTTAATTATCTCTTCCAAACCTGGATTTAACCAGCTAGATATTGATCACTTGTTTACTGTATAAAATACCAGTGGAATTTTGCCCGAAGACTGCGGGTTGGATGCTTCAGACTCTCTCTGCTTAAATTTATATGTATTTTATAGTACTAATTTCATTGAAACTTGAGTAATGCTAAGACAGTCAGATGATTGCAAGAAATTAGTTATCCAGACTTTGTAATTCATACACTGTTAACTGTGTTTGTTTAATCATTGAGAACGACAATTTCTGTTGGAGAATAAAACAAGTGAAAGAAAAGCCAGTTAAAAGATGGAACACTGCAGAACCATTTCAGAAAATTTAGCAATAGTTACCAAAACTAAGTATATGATCTGAATTTAGCAAAAGACTCAAGAAATCATTATACAAATTCATATATGATTACATTCTACTTGTCTTTAATTTTCACTGTTCAACATTAACATTAAACATCGTAAATGTATGCAATATTTATATAAAATTAAATAACAATATTTGAAAAATAAATACACTTTTACATAAATACATAAATCCATATTGCTGAAAAGTATCAGCTAATACCATACTCTTGTTTCAAAAGTGACTAAAAAAGTATGGTAGTGTCACTCCATCCTAACAGATGAAGTATGTACAGCTACAGAATGATGTTTGCAACCGATGACAGAGCTAATGCAAATCCAGGTGATACCACACTAAAGGAGAAAAATTTGGCCATTACTACCTACAGTAGTAGCACGAGGTAGACGTACACATGGAGCGTTCTGCTGGAGGGACACGAAGCCCTGGGGACCCCATAGATACTTCTCAGTCTTCGAACAGCTCTGGGGTCCCCTACGTCAGAGCCCAAGGACACCTCAGTAAATGAGACTGAAAAATCCCATCAGTTCGTGGCAATGACCGCGGCTCAGCCCTGCAGCCCTTTCCCCAGGGCTGTGACTCTGTGCCAGCTGGGAGGAGACACTGCAGGCAGGACTGGGTGTCCCTGCCCTTCACCTGTCTGCCAGACATCCCACCCGCTCCCACGAGAGCGAGCAAGGGGGACAACCCACTGAGCTTGATGGGACAGAGTGGAGCCAAGAGAACTTTTCCTGGGTGAAAAGAAAACAACCCAAAATCAGACTAGACGGCTGCCCACTGCGTTTCCAACACCGAGGAGCAGGTGCAGCCCTGGAGCCTGCTCCTGAACAGCCACCAAGAGGCTGAGCGACACCAGAATGAAACACAACTCTGTCCACACCTTTGGCTCTTGCAAATGGTCCAGCACAGGTAAACCAAGGTTGGCAGCACCTCCCAGCTGGCAAATCCTGCGGGGCAGCCAGCACACGCATTGCTACCTCTGCTTACCTCACCTCGCTCATCCTTAGCACCAGCAAGGTTGGTGGACAAGGGGTACGTTAGCACCTCAAATGAAATATTCCATAGCACTGTCTCTTGTACTGGTGAAGCACCGCATAAACACCAGTTCAGCAGTTTTATGGCTGTTGCAGAGCTCATTGAGGTATGATAAAAATATTGAGGAGCGTTACGGAAGGCATCCATGTTACTGAAAGCACCCACAGAAGGAGAGCAGGTTTTGGCAAGGTGACTTTTCAAACCATGACAATTAAGGAAGTCCAATACATTAAAAAAGAGGCCTCTTTTTTCTTTTCCTATAAAGTGCTTTTGAATCAGATTTTTTTTTTAAAATGTCTTCAAATGCTTTTATAACAAAATACACAATAAATGTTGACATCTGTTTGAAGGCCACTCCAAAATGGACAGGTCCATGGTTTTCCAGTGCTCCAGAAGTGCCTCAGGTGGCACTTGCTTTGGTGCAGGATTCAGAGCAGAGGCTGCTGCTCTGGGCAGGGAGAATTTCAAAGGTGTGACACCCAAAATAGCACCCCAACCCTGCAGTTCAGGGCTGCTCTGCCATCACAAGAGCATCTCTGTAGCAGACTCCTCCAGCGGCAAAGGAGCAGTGTAAGACACCACTGCTCCAAACACCATTTCGTTATTGGGAAACTCCCAGGGTTTTAAGCCTTCCAGCACCTTGCTGATCCTTTGCTTATAGAGCAGCAGCTGGAGATTGAGCTAGACAATCACTCTCCAGAACCAGAGAGACGCACAAGAATAGCTTACAGGTAACTTTGCACTGTACATCATAGTCATACTATATACACAGGAACAGAAATAAAGCACAGGTTCAAATGCACATGTTTCTATATAGGTCTGTGTGTGGGCAGGTAGGAACATGCACACACATCTATACACATGTGTAGACGCCTGGGAATTGATGCCATTTAGCACAGTCTCCCTAGTTATCTTGCTTTTGGCATAGAACATGCGACTGGTAAACCAGTAGGTGCACAGTGCAGTATTACCATCAAAGAGCAGAACAATTTAACTTCAATGGAAATGTACTGCTTAAATGCCAGGTTTAAATCCATTTGCAAAAACTCAGTCAGAACCAAGACTCATAATGCACAGCATTTGCACAGTGTAATAAAATGGACAAAGGTGGCTACTTAGCAGAAAGTGCCTTTTAAATTAAAGGACTTGAGCTCCCCTTCCTGAACAGGTGTTATTCTGTGTATAGGTGTTATATTGTAAATAATCCTCTGTAAGTGCAGTTTTAAGGCATGAAGCATTAGCACCTTGGTTTGAAGCAAATTAAATCTGTTGTTAGGGGATATCTACAAAACGGTTCACAAAGAGAAAGAGCTTATGGTCGTACCGAACTCCAAGGACCAGCACTCCAGGCAGCATCTCTAGGACAGTCCTGCACATTGCACTGCTCTCTGTCTGGTGGCTTGTCAAGGATTTCACAGCTCAGATCTGTAAACCTTTCTCCATTAGGGCGCTGGCACACCACCAGCCGTGTCCTTGTCCCTGCCCCGCATGGCTTCGTGCACTGTAAGTCAGCAGAGGACAGAGCAATCACTGTCGGGGCAGCAAAAACGCTGCCAACTGGCTGCTTGAAGCACTAGCACCTCAAAAAACCAATGGTAGTTTCTGTTCCCAACTAACCCACTCCAGCCAAATACCCCTCACGAGCCTCGGATGGACCTTCAGCTGTTTCAGCTTCTCTCCCTATAAAGTTGTTTGTGCTGCTCCACCACGACATTGTCCAACTCAATGTGGTACTGAAAGTTTACGTCTCCAATTGTTCATCTCAGATTAATTTTCAGAAGGGAGCAGTGCTTTTTTTTTTTTTTTTTTTTTAAATGGCCTTCAGTTAAACTAGGCTTCTCTCAAAAAAAAAAAAGAATCTTCATTTTTGTAAAACTTACTTTTGCCTGGGAAGAAAGTTTTCCCATGACAAATGGAAATGAAAACACCACTCAGCAGTTGCTCAGGTTTACTCATTTATCAGAGGCTGCCCTTCAAGTTCCAATCTTTCTAATAAATGTCACCACAATACCCCTCTCTTCTCCCATTTTTCAGCCACCTGCTAATGAAAGCCTTGCCTTGGGCAGGGAGCCCAGGATGGATGGTGCACTCACCTCTCCCCAGTTGCCATAAGCCCACTGGGGGCAGGGGCCAGATTCGCATGATCTCTGCTCCATGGGTTTGCTTTTGTCATCGCAGTTACTTGCAGTGTATCCATTTTCATCCTGGCAAACCACGACCCGCCGCTGGAACCCCCCTGCACACGTGCTAGAGCACTGGAAGACACAATTGCCCATGGCTTCATTGAGTCCAGGAATAAGCTTGCATTCCCAGCTCCTTCCCAATGCCTTGCACCGTGGGAATGCACCACCAGAAATTTAATACAGCTAACAGGCATTATTGAACTACAAAAACCAGCTATTACTAATAGCAGTGCAATGACTTAGGTGCTGACTAAGCAAAGTAAACACCAGCCTAGTTTTAAGCAGGTGAATAATCCCTGCTGCAGTGTTTGACATCCCATTTGTGCTTAATTCCCTTTAGAGACTTCCATGATAAAGCATTACATACTGGTTGGAGTGAGAGGAGCTGGCACTGAGGCTCTGCTGTGCTTTGGTAACAACTCTGCACAGCTGTACATGTCCCAGGAGATACCCAAGAAGCAGAGGCCGGCCTTTGCCTCATGGAAAACGATGCTGTTAGCTTTCTGCCTAGAGAGCCTTGGAGATACAAGGTGTGAGAGGCTGACAAGTGATGCCTGAGCTCTTCTGCACCATTTGCTTGTCTGAGCAGAGGGCAGACAGTGGGGAGAAAGGTCCCTCTCTCTTTTCTCAAAGTCAGCACACAGGGAAAAGACTGGAATAACTTGGGAAAGAAACAAAATCCAACAAAACCCAGCAGTAAGAGAATCAGAGCACTTACAGCACCCCAGGGGCCAATCCTCCACTGATTGCCTCCCGGTATATGTGCACGGTTTCGGTTCGAGCTGCCCCCAGGGTGCAGTTTGAGGCGATGATCTGGATAGGGGAAAGGATGGATGGGCCTGCCGTAGTCATGGCTGTTTGGATGACAAGGAGACATGGAGCAGTCTTGCTCTGTGGCAGGGAGGTCGTCTGGGTCACACTCGCTCCTATCCACCAGCTGGTCACTGTAATTGATGCAGATCACTTGTCGCGTTGCCTTACCTTGACCACAAGTCACCGAGCACTGCGTTACAGTGGGAAAAGAAGACACAGTCACATTTCCAGCTTTGAAAACCAGAAAGACAGCTCTTGCTAATGTTTAACAGCAGAAAACCCAAATAACCTCACTTATAAAAGTGAGACAGATTAATGAAACACGTTTCCAGCAATGAGGTCTCTTGCGAGAAACAGCGTGATGCTTACAGAGCTCCACTCCAAGGCTTTCCACTGCCCGCACGGTGTCACGGTGCACATTTCTGTGGCTGATGGCTTTGGAAGGTGGAAACAAGCTGACTCATCGGCCACAGCGCCCTGGTCATCCCGGCAGCTGACGTATCTCATCCGGGTTCCCTTCCCGCATGTTGCGGAGCACTAGGGAAGAGCAAAGAGCACTCCCTAGGAAGTTTTCTGACATAAACTGCAAGGACTTTGGAATGAAAAGTTGGCCATATGCACTTAAAAACATCACATCGTCTACTGTAAAATAATCCTGAACGTAGAATGACATGTGCTTACCGGTGTCCAGGATCCAAATCTCCACTGTGTCCTGTGAATGCCTGATACGGCTCTCTTGGCTTCGGGACTATTTGGATGGGGAGGACATACAGCTACTTCACAGTCCTGTACAGGAAATACATGGGGGAATAGTGGAAAATAAAGAATTTGCAGATGTTTTGGTTAAACTACCTCCTCTTCAATGTAATTATGAACAACACGCAACATCTTGAAACTCTGTGACCTGCATGCTTTGTGCTTCCTCCTTGCATCCTCTTGGTGAATCAGCAAAACTCGGTCTCAATATCCTGAGGCCTTCATGTGCAGAACCCTCTGTGGACTTTTGACTTATTAGGAACTCTACAATAGGGATCCCCATAACCATGTGCCATCTCCACGCATTAAAAACAGATGTTTTTGAGGCAAAAGATGAAAGTTCATTAAGAGTTCTGGCATGAATACACATCTGCAAAGCAGCAACTTTATCTCCCTTCAAAGCTCCCTTCCTTCAGCGCGAGACCTGCAGCCCACACAATAAAGGTTACGCTGCTGATTGCAGCCCTTTGATTCCCTGCAGCCCAGCAGACCACCTATATCCATGTGCTGATCTCCACCACACACCAAGCAATGTGAGGTTTTGGGGACAGGCATGTCATTCTGCTCGGTCTTGGTACGGTGCCTCACAGGAGGGCTCTGGTCCTGTCTGGACCTCCCGGGAGGTCTGGTGACAGAAATGATGAACATCCATGACTTTACTCCACTGAGGAGTCCTTGCCAAAAAGGAAATTAACAGTGATTGTCCCTGCAAGGGGGAGAGCAGCTTCTGACAAACGGCAAACACGATTTCCGCTTTGCTGTGATTTCACTTACACTGGAGGCGTGCATGCCAAATGATGGCTGACGACAGGTGGGTTTGTTACCCCTTGACTGTAGTGCAACTGGTCTCCATTCATGGGAAAAACAGCCCTTTCCCAAATGCTGTGGCCTTAGTTAAACTCTCTGAGTTCATGCAAGACTGAAGCTGGGCAGGGCATCTGCACTACAACTCTCCTAGATGACAGAGTGATGGTAGTGCTCTGTTTCATTCAGCTCCTTCAGACACCTTGGTCATATCCTCTGCTTGAAATGGGAATTTACATGTTTGCTTCCAAGTACACAGAATGGAAAGCCTCTTCAGCAAATTTACAAAGGGTGTGCAACATTTCCCAATTTATCTGGCCAGGAAGGATGTGTCTGGAATTGTAGCTGTCACAGACACTGTCACATGCAGTAGGACAAGACATTATGGCCCCTCACCATCATGTGTATCACACAGCAACAGTCCTGCAGCCACGTGAGCCCAGACTGCAGCCAGGCATCCTCGACTCCAGGCAAGCCAAAGAAGGTGTCTGCTGTGTCAAGACCTGAACCTCTGAGGCCAGTAAATACTGTCTCAACGTTCTGGTCTCTGGTTGTTACCCATACTCATCCACTGCAGCTTCTTTAGCTCATGCGCTCTTAGAGAGCAGCTTTGGTGCTGCATTTGAACACACCCTCACATCCCATTGTATGACTAGAGCTCTGTGGATATAAACCACAAGCAAAGGTAATTTATCTTCACCTCACAAAGTCCTGATGCCCTCATAAGTTGTCTGTTGCCTTTTTGGTGCTTCAAAGTGTAAGGTTAACCACATGGAGAGGGTCTGGATGGGAGCTCCCTGAACACAGCTTCTCTGTCCCACTTCTATCAAAGCAGAGTGCTGTGCTGCACCTTTCCAAGAGCCATGGAGCAGCCCAAGGTACTGCTCTGCAGGGCTGGCATTCAGGGCAAGGCTTTGCTGCAGCAAGATGTCCCCTGAAGCTGTAGCCTGGATGCCTCCATGCACATGCTGGGGAAAGATGGAGACAAGACAGCAGGATTTACCTGGGTATCTGTCGGCCTGGTTGCAGCGTTACACTCGTTGTCATCCACCACTGACACATAGGTGCCCACAACACACTTCACTGCTCTCATCTGGTAGCCTTGGCCACAAGTCACAGTGCACTGGGAGAAGACAGACAGGAGAAAAGAGCACTGGCTCTGAGTAGCTGCTTTGGTTAGAAAGTATTAATCAGCCCAGTTTGTGTTCAGGCACGTAGCAAGAGCAGCAAAAATAAAAGACAGCTTCCCTTCTAGTTTCTCTCCACTTCATGCATTTCAGCTTTAAATTAGGTCAAAGTTTTAACTCGCTGTGCCCACCAGTGCCTCACACGCTTCACTTGCTTCTTCGGGAATGAAGGTGCGAGCACCGAATGATTTACTTTGCTGCACACACTAGAATCAGAGTCAGGGAGAACTTGCATGATATACTTCTTTGAAACCGGTTGTTCAGCCCCATGGTACCATGAGCAGCTAATGAATAATTTTACTGATGGGAAATATGTCTGACTGGGACAACTGGTCTGGGTTTGTTGCTGTTTTTTTAAGTCAAGAGCTAACAGCTTTGTGAAAAAGCAGATGCCAGAACACTCTGGCAGAAATGAGTAACTTGTATTTTAACAGAAAAAAAACCCCTCACTAACCCAGAAACTGGAAAACATTAAAAGCAACAGAAGTTATTCAATGGGAGCAGCTTTTCTGTGAAAATTAGGCCATGTATTTATGTGCCTAAATATGGATTTAGGAGCGTAACCTTGGAAACCCCTTTTTTTGAAAATCACGGCCAATTTAGTATGACAGAGATTAAATTTAGCACAAAGGGCAGGTACTGTTATTGCTGCCTCTCTGCTGAACCCAAGCGAACAGAGGGCTGCTTTGGTGTGCAAATCAATTAACACAGTTACGCTGCTGAATTTGGATGAAAGGGCAGCGCCCAGCCCCAGCCACCCTCACCCAGGTCCCCCCGGCCAGGAGCCCCACGAGGCTCTGCTGTACCTGGCCCCAGGGCCCCACTTGCCACGAGGCACACTCCTGCTGCTGGCATGTCTGCACTGACTCTGGCTTCGTCTCGGGATCGCAAAACCTGTCGTTCAGTCGATCTTCTCCGAACTGGCACCACGTCTGGCGGTGCTTGTGCCCTTTTCCACAGGTGACTAAGCACTGTGAGGAGAAAAGCATGAGCTCAAGTGGTGCTGGGGATGTGCTGCCAGCTCAGTACCTGCCCTGGCACTGGAAAATAAACCTGGAGACCCACTGCAACCACTGCTTAAAAACCCTAGTGCTGAAACGCAGCTCTTTAGCAAACATGTCCTGGAAGACAGGGGAGTGTCTTGTCAAGAAGACTGTTCTCAGGAGCTGGTCTAGAGCAGGGGCTGGAGCATGGAGAGCTCAGCCAGGCTGGGATCCTTCAGCATGGGCAAAGTGGGACCACAAAGGCTCTTGACTTCCAGCAGCTGTGAAACACAGGGCAAAGGCACAGCACCACCCTGCGGGGTTTTAGCTGTGCACAACAGGGTGCTTCTGAAAAACTTGTTCTGAGTATGCATGTTAAGGGTCTTGGCTTCTGCAGGCTGTGAGCGCTTCTTCCACTGCCCTGGCATAGCTTGGACTGCCACCAGCTCAAATCAGAAGACACATTTTGTAGAGAACAATCCCTGTTCCCATTTAATTGCTTTCATTATGTCCTAAAAGAACATGACTCACAGAAACAAGAGAAATTTGGCCACAATGGAGACGAGCATCCTTTGGAGACTGTTCTCCAGCACCCCAAGTCCTGCTGCAGGGACAAACCTATCAAGATAGTTTTGTTGCATTGCAAAAGACACCAGCAGCAGTGGAAGAGGTAATAAACAGCAGAGAGAGGCAGAGCAAAACATCAGCAGGATGAAATCCTGCCCTCCAGTGACAGCCAGAGCTGCCAGGGCTCTTGAGGACAATCTCAAGGGAAAATGAGGGCAGAAGGTATTTTTCTTCCCAAATGTACCACAGAACTGTGTCAAAACCGGGGAGAAATCACTGCAGGATTGGAGAGGAATTAACCCCCTGTGGCTTTGCAGGGAGGAAAGTGGCCACTTGACCAGTGGTAACATTGCCAGTGACTTTGCTGCCTGTCTGAAGCCTCCCTGTGTACAGGCTTGGGGAGACCTTCTGCAGGAGGCACCAACAATCACGACACACGAGCAGGGACAGAGGCACCTCTTTGCAGACACCAACCCCTCAGGGTGGAGGACCAGTAGGGTGAGCAGCACCTACCTCGGACCAGTCACCCATTTTCCACTGGGGGCACGAAAAGTCACTGCATCGCTGCACCGTCAGCTTCTCCTGCTGGCTGCACTTGCTGTCATCCAGGACGTCATTGTAGGTGTTCACACACATGGCTCGCCGCCGCCGCGTGCCCCCGCCGCAGCTCTTGGAGCACTGCGAGGGACACACGCCCAGTAAATATTTCCTGCCGCTCTACTGCTATTGCTTCCTCCCTCTTTGCAGTCACTGTGGAGAGACTGCAGGAAACCTCCACAAGAACAATTTCTACTTTAAGTAACAGGTTTTTACTTTATGTATTCCTTTAAAAAGCCAATCTCGCCAAGCTTAATAAAATGTTGTGGCAATGTGTTTCACAAATTCATTTCAGGTTATAACCCCATTATTACTTTTACAAGTGTTGCCTTTCAGTCGTCCTAAATGGCTGCTGCTCGTTCTCATTTTGGGAGAGATTAACTCTCTCTGACCAGCCAGCCCCCCTTCACTGTGCCCTCCCTGGAAATCTCTAGGCTCGTCAATCTCTTGGTGCCTGCATTAAGGAATTTTCTTATTCATGCAAAAGCTAAGATGTGTAAAGGAAACAAATTTCAGTAGTCCTCTGGTGATGGCAATATGTCCTCCCCAGCCCCCAGCAGTGGTGATGGCTTTGATGGCAGAAGACAGCTAGCAGGGCTTTGTGTCATGAAAACAGATGCTTAAAGTACAGATTAATTGCAGTGGAAAGGTAAGGAGTACCAGGCTGATTCAGACTAGAGTGTCCTTCAGAGAAAGCTTTGAAAGCAGAACCACTGTGGTCGTATTTTATACATACTCTGTTTGCAACCTAAACAACCCAACGTTCCCCTGTGCAAGGAGCAGCATTCACTGCGCCATGGAGCACCCCTTACCTCAGTCCAGGCCGAGTAGCGCCACCCTCCCACGTTACAGTCTCCAGTGCACTTCTCCCTCGTGCTGGGCTTGGCCTGGCTGCTGCAGAAGCGGTCGTCCACCTTCTCAATCTTGCCCTCCAGCCGGCTGTACTTGGAGCAGTAGATCTCCAGGGTGCGGTAGCCCAGCCCGCACTGCGCCGTGCACTCGCTCTTCCTCGCGATGTGCCACCTGCGCCGAGGACAGCAAACATCAGCCGTGGGCTCTGCAGGTAACGTGCTCAAGGGTGTTTGACAGAAATAGGCAATATATGCTCTTGAACAGGAAGTTTGGGCTCTGTGTCACACTGCCCAATGCTTTGGGACTTCCAATTAAACCCGGCATTGCTCCCTGAAGGGAAGGAACTGTCAGCAGGTCTCTCTTGAGCAAAACAAAGACAGCAAAACCACACTGTGACCCTGTGGGACCAGCCAAGGTGGTAAGGGGGATTCATGGCCAAGCAAGAAACAGTGCTGTGAAAGCTTTCTGTCCCATGCTCCTCTGCAGGATTGCCACCTCAGCCTCTAAAAAGCTGGAAAATACAGCATCAGAAGATGACCTGCACAGACTTGAAAGGTGTTCCACATGGCAGGACACCCACAAAGCAGTTTCAGCTCTCCGAAGGACAAGCAAATGACTTGCTACATGACACTTGAGCACCACAGGTATCAGCAGGGATTAGAGGTGCTCCCTCTCGACAGACAGATTTTCACCCTGCTGCCTCCTCCTTGGGATGGACAAGGACTGGTGCTGATAGCCCTCAAAGACCCATGTGGGGATACACCACTGCTTCACATCAGCCCAGCTCTGGAAAGAGATGCTGGACATGAGGCCTGATCCAGGGAGGTGCTGGAGATCCTGAAGCCAACAGGAGCCCATTGCCCCTCACACCTGGCAGGAATGGCTCCTGCAGGAGGAGGCAGTGACATTGTCTGGGGGTCATGGAGACGCTCGGGCTGCTGCCTGTGCCTGTACAGGGAGCACAGAGCCCCGCTTCCAAGCCGAGAGAGCAAACTCCAGCACAGCCCAGAGAAGAATAAGATCAAGGGGATTTGGAGTCAATAGCTCCTGACTGGTGGGAGCCTCACATCCCTGCATGCTTTTCAGACTCCTGCGTTTGCCCTTCTCAAGTTTCCAACCTGTTGCAATGGCAACAGCTGTTACCGCGACAACCCGGCCCTGCAGAGCCCCTGCACAGCCCCGCTTTAACAGGGCTGGAGAAACCCCTTGGGAAACTCCGCCATCTGAATTGCTTCACCAGCAGGCGCTTAATGCCACCATATTTAAGTCCCAGAAAGGAAAACAGATTGCTTTTTAAAGGAAAATGGGTTGTGATGATTTAGGCTGTGCTCCATCAATTCCAGCTTGCCAAGAATTGTCTTGGGACAGTCCCAAACCCATTCTACACTAAAGCTTATTCTTTGCTTTAAATAAACAATGATAAATCCACGTTGTAGTTACGTTTTTGATTTAAGTATATATTTTCCCCTCTTTGCAGGCTATATGTAGAATGGTGCTGAGCATTTTTGATCCAGGCATATACAAATTTCAGGTCCTGTATTGCACAGGGAGATTTTTCAACATTAGAGAATTTTTTATATAGTTAGCCCTAATTGAATCCAGCAACAGAAATGTAAAAACACTGAAAAGTGCCTCTCAAAACAGCAGTGGTGGATGACAATCCCTCTCGGTTGACAAAGAGGCAACTACTAATCCTTTTCTTTTTCAAAATCTAATACAGGCTGGTGAGAAAGGGAATTACGGTGAGAAGCAAAAAGAAAGAGGACTAAATAATAAGTACACAATGTTACTTATATACACGGCTGAGCAGAGTGCACCTTAATTCACATTCTGTGTTACAAGGCTCAGTGGTGGGGTCAGGCTGGGGAATTCGATCGCATCGCTGGTCCGACACCGTGAGCTGATCCGACTCTCTCTTGCACACGGGTTTCCTTCTTCGTTCTCCTGCACAGAGAAAACCAGCACTTGGTTCGAGTTGTGCAGCAAAGTGATCAATTCAGTTATTTCTCTTACACCCTTCATAGCAGCATTTAAGAGATGCTTAGGTGTGGTTTTCCACCTCTGTCAGAAACAGGGAGGGCGTATAAAACTAAGTGAAGCAGAAGGGGTTTATTGCAGATGGGATGGACACAGACAGAGAGAGATGCAGCATCCTTGCAAGGATGGGCTCTGAGAGAGTATTTAGCAGGGTGGCCACTGGCAGGTGGCAATGACTGGATATGAGATCCAAAACCCGACACTGGTGCATTTTGCAGCCTTAGGAAATGTCACATGACCTTTTCTGTGCTTCAGCTTCCTCACCTGCAAACCAGGTTGTGAGGCTCACCTGGCTGGGAGGGGTGTAAGGTGCCCTGCTCCGAAACCCCAGAAGCACCTTGTAGGATGTTACCTACTACTGCAGACCAGGGAAACAACCACACCCACAAGGTGAGAATCTCGAAGAAATCAGAGAGGAATATGACAGCACTGCTCAGACCCTAAATGAACCCAGGACAAAACTAAGCCTTTCCAAGCACCCACCTTGGCAGAGCTTACTGCAGGGCTGCCATGGGCCATGCTCATTCCAGTAAAACTGCTGAGGTTTGTCCTCAATGGGGATATTGAATGTGTAACGAACGTCAGGGTTGTACAAATTGCCCACTGATAAAACCTGAGAGAAGGAAAAATGAAGCACAGTAAACCAACAGATATCACTGCCCACTATCTTTAGTCCAATAATGCTGGGCAGACTTTTCCATACACACAACATATACTTCACCTGAAGTGTTATTTCTTGCTCAATCCGATCTGTAGAATTAATCCTTTCAATAGTATTATCGGAGCCGCTGTATTCGATCACAGCATTCCCAACTTTGATTTCCCTTTTAAACATACTGACGACAAAGTCTCCATTTAATATAAAGTCTCCTTGACTGTTAGATAAGGCTGCATAAGTGCAAAAAACAAGAACTAAAGAGGCAGAATTAACTCATATGTACATAACAACGTGGGTCATGTGCTCTCAGTGCTACTTTCCCTTGTGAGTGGGGGAAAAAGCCCACTGCCACTCTCAAACAGAAAGGATGTAAAGAGAGCAGCAGAGCTCTTGCAGACATTGTGCCTTCTCCTTTTTTCCACTGGAAAACCTCCTAAAAATGAAGGCTGAATGCCTGAAGTTGTTGCTAAACAGCTCACCTATAATCCAGGGCAGAGATATTCAAAAGGCACACCGGGCTGGCTGCTGCACAGAGCACACAAAGGCTGTATCCCCTTATATAGCACTGAAATAATCCTGCCCAAACCTTTCCATTAGCTGTGTGGATAGGGTGGCATCCCTGGTGTTTTCAGGTGTGTTCTTAGGGTAAACATACCCTGATTTCTAGTATATAATTACAGGGAGTTTGGTCAGTATCTCCCCCTTTCTCTCCCTCTCCCTCCTCCCCCCATACTTTTTATTATTCCAAATCTTAAGGTATGTGAGAGCACTGGAGGCTTAAAGCCTAAATGCTTTATAAAAGGAACAGTTTCCTGAAAACAGCAGTCTGCTGCACAACTTCACACTAATGCGATTATGTAGCTAATTTCCTAAGTTAGTTTCCCCACCATTTCACCCATCACAGCTATGTTACTACAAAGGCCCTGTACTGAAAAATCTAAACTTAACACCAAAACACCAAAAGGAAGGTCCTTCCATCAAATGAGGAGAGATAATGAAGCAAAACACTGCTCAATAGCAAACAGTCATAGAAGGAGAAAACCTCACAAAGAAGAGGTGACACTCAACCAAGTTCCACACTTTGGAGGCTTTAATGTTATTAAGCAGTAGTAAAACTCATTAAAGGATTCCTTCCCTTTTACTGTATCTCCTGTAACAGTAGGTACATCTTGAACTTGATGACAACATCAAATTCCTCCTAAATTGTTAAGCAACTACAAGGTTCACAGTAACTGAGGGCCCAAGATTTCACACTCAGTGAGCTGCAAAATAAGTGGACACATGCACACTTCTCATTTGCTACTAGTCAGGCCTAATGTGAAGGGATGCTTTCCCAGCAATATTAAAGCAACATTAAAGAAGGTTTGACTTCATTGCTTCCCAAGAAGATTAAAGGCCCTCCAAGAAGAGCTGAGAAGTTTGGGGCTCCTTCTGGGGAGAACACAGAATAGGCACAAAATCGGCAGGACTGTTTTTTCCAGGAAAGAGGAATAATAAAACTTGCCTCCCTCCCCCAAGACAGAAAACTTGGAGACCTCAGTGAGGGTTTTTTTGGGGCTGATGTGCATTCATGCTGCATCACCTCATCTTTTTGCCTCAATGAAGGGTCTAGCCACATGGATGGCATTCCAGAGCAACTGCCAAGGCTGTCAGCGCTGCCTCCCTTAGGTGCATGGTAGTCTCTGGTACTTCTGTCTCAAGTGAGTCCCTCAACCTTTGATGGGCTACAGGCCACCAGTCAACTCCCCTTTTTGACATACCCAGTTACAAGAATTTGGTGAGATAAAACAAGATGAAGTGCCCTGTTCAGAGATGTAAATACAAGACCCTGTGCTACTGGAACACAGCTAGTGGTGCAAGGCACAGGGTGTGCAAAGACGAGGACCAGAGATGCTGAGAGACCCCAAACAGGACTTCATGGCAAAATCGGCCTTCAGCTGGCAGGTGTAACATCAGCTGTGATGTTCATTTGTATAATCTCTGCTACTGAACCTAAACAGAACTATTTATGGGGTGAGTTAGTGATCATGGTGGAAAAGACCCTCATGGTCACGCTAACAGCACAGCTGAGTGTGCAGCAGAGGGGTCTAACTCAGCACCACAAAAGTATTTTCATCGGCCTCTAGAGATACAGCCAAAGGTTAGAGAAAACAGTGACTACGGAAGCCCAACAGCCAAAGGCCACATCACTGTTAGGTTTAAACCAAACCAACATTTTTGGTGCAGGGTGTTTCTTTACAGTTGTGTGTCACTGTCAGGCAGAGATAAGAAGGGCTCTGCCTGAGTGAAATCAGAATTATTACTCTCAGAAGAATAGAAAATAATTTCCCTTTGTATGTGTTTGTACAGACATCTTTCAGGGTATGGCACATTTACCCTCCAGCCAAAGCATGGTGACAGCAGAGATAAAGTGAGGAGACTCCAGCAGAGCTCAGAATCCTGTTTGGTTCCCAGCTTTGTGCCTCAGCTCCCACCCAAGCTCAACAGTCCTTCACAGCCCTGGACACACCCTAAGTGAATATTTCTTATAATTGGTGAACCTCCCAAACTTTGCATCTAGGATTGCACGAACAACAAAAAGGAAAAAGATAAGGCTGAATGTTTGGCAGATATAGACAAATTCTCACCAAGAAAACATCTCCCTTAAATGAATTCTTCAACCTCCCTAGCAGAGAGCTGCCAGTAGGTATATCACCACAACCAAGCAGATTTCTGGACTGAAATAAGGAGTACAACTCACCCAGGTAGTTGTCATCCTCTGGTTTCCCTGAGTAACTGTGCTGACGCACATCAATATTAGTTGCACCAGCTGGGATGCGAACCACAACGTTATAACCTAGGAAAGATTTAACAGAAAGTCAGGGCTATTACACAGACATTTCATTTGCTTTCTACAGGGGAAGGGAAATGAGCAAAATTACCTCACGTTACACAAGCTGATACTTTTCATTTAGGGACAGCATAAATAGTTATAAAATGGAATACACTATAGCTAGAAGAATTTTGTGTTTTACTTCAGTGTTTTTGTAGATTAAGTGTCGTAATGGCTTTTATAGACCCACATTTTTCACTATAAAGTTTTTAGCAACATATCCTTACCATAATGCACTGTGTTAAATGTGCCTGCAACAGTTTTGCATGAAGAATTATCCCCACCACAAACACCACATTTATCTCTTCTTGCTTTTGAATTCAGCACATGATCACATCCAGCTTGCTTTAAGAGAAAAATTGAAAAAAATAGATTGAGCAAATACAGACTAGAACAGCATTGACAAACCTCCTAATTAAAGCACACAAAAGCTGTGTATGCAAAAGGCCGCCGTGAGATAAACTGTTTTGCTTCCCCACATTCTTCCACTGATTTACAGTGTGGCCATCCCACAAGGTTTTACAACAAAAGGCTTCTTTACAAAGCAAGAATCAGAATGGCTGTTTGCACCAGGCAATGCCTTTGCTAGAGAAAAATTCTTGCATCTATTGTTCCCATAGAGAAAAGTATGAAAAATGATTGTGAACAGAAATGTAAAGGGCTCTGGGGTCTGATCAGAAAGAACTGGGGCAAAGCACAGAAGGAAGCAACATTGGGATTTAGGCTGAGACCTCCACAGCCCTCAGTAACTTAGGGCAGATATGCAAACATCTTCCACTTGAGTGTGTCCCAAGAAGAGCTGGTGAATGGACTAGAGCAAGTCTGATGAGGAGTGGCTGAGGGGGCTGGGGAGCTCAGCCTGGAGAAAAGGAGGCTCCTGGGAGACTTTCTCACTCTCTGCAACTACCTGAAAAGAAATTGTAGCCAGGTGGGTGTCAGGCTCTTTTCAGAGGTAACAAGCAACAGGACAAGAGAAAACAACCTCATATTCAACAGGGGAGGTTTAGATTGGATATTAGGAAATAATTCTTCACCAAAAGGGTTGTCAAACATTGGAACAGGCTGCTTAGGGCAGTGGTGGGAGTCTCCCTCCCCGGTGTTATTAAAAGACATGTGAATATGGCACTCAGGGACGTGGTTTAGTGGTGGGTTAATGGTTGGACTTGATCTCAGAGCTCTGTCTTTTTGCAGCCTAAATGATCCCATGATTCCGTGTGTGCCTCTTCCACAAATCCAGAGGCTGGCACAAATTTCAGACCAGTTGGGGCACACAGAGTCTGCAGGTGCTGCTGGCAGCCCCCGAGTGAAGAGGACACGCCAACAAATGCCTAGAGCACAGTGCAGAAGCACCAGGCTTCCCTACAAAACTGCCATCCCCCTTTGGTGAAGAGAAGGGAAAATGATTACCCGGCAGAGGCCCTGCACGCAGATGTCATTGGTGTCGGGGCCGCAGGGCGTCCCGTCGATGACCCGGTCCCGCAGCTGGTAATAGGCCGTGTTCCCTGCCACCCTGCAGAAAAGCTTGCACCGATCCTTCATCAGGACTGCAGGGGAGGGAGAGAGGGAAACCAGAAGCATGTTATCTGCACACCCTCACCCCGAGGCAGCAATGCAGGAGGCAGGAACTGTATCCCCCCCACCCCCGCCACTTACTGCCGCTGTATTTGGGAACCCAGCGCACGTTCGTGGGCAGCCCGTTGATGTTGAAGTGCTTCCCATCGAAGTCAGCACACTGCTCGTCCCGGAAATCCTTCTTCAGCTTCGAGCACGGTTCCGTGTTACAAGATTTAAACTTCATGCGACGACCTACACAGTATTTCCCACCATTTTTGGGTCTGCAGAGACAACACCAGGCTGGAAATGAGGTGGAATTGCAATTCTGCAACCTGTTCAGTACAGTTAAGATTTGCAACAGCATTTTGTGAGCTTTGTCTTTGTGCATTTCTTTACTTAATATCCCTGGCTGACAAGCAGGGAAGGTTATACCTGTGTCTAACAAAAAAGACCACACGTGCAATGTTAACAGGGATGAAAAAGAGAGTATTTACTTTCCGATGGATGCCATGGTAGTGAGAAATGCCAGAGAGGAAGAGCAACATCTGCCTCCCCACCTAAGGATTCATTTTCACACTGAGGGATCCCATGCAGGTCCAACTCTCCTTACAACCCCATCAGTCCTGTGGATTTTGTGGCTGAGAATTTGCATTTGATCCACTGGGTTGCAAATAACTGAGCATCACAGGAGAAAAAGCTTCCTTCCCTGCAGAGGCTGAAATGTCAGGCAGCACTTAGTCCTTCTGGATTTCTAGCATCAAATGTTAGAAATGGTAACGCTGAGCACTTTGAAACAACTTTATCTCCATGTATTCCAGAAAGCACCAAAGATGGCCAATAAATAATTTACCCCCATTTTATAGCAGGATGACACTGGTATAAACTGGGGAGAGAGATCCTATCCAAGCCACATAAAAGCCAGTGGATAAGCCTAGGAGAAATTATAATTTTAAATTGCCTGACTCCCAGATTCAGGGCTGTAATCATAAAACTATTTTTCTCATATGTAGATGGAGCCTTTTCCACAGAACATCACTCTGGGGACCGAAAAAGCCTCTCCCATTCCATCTGCTGCCAGCAGTGGTGCAGAAATGAGCTGCACATCAAAACAGCCACCAAACCTACTTCTTCTGCCCATCCCCCTGAACAATGAGTGCCTGCACTAGCAAGAAGTGCAATCAGAAGAGCGACTTGCCAGGCTCCAACATCCTGGCATCCACACCTCCTGCCTCCCAGGGCTGTTCTTCAGGATCAGCTCTGCCTCGACCTGGGAACCAGACGCCCATCAGTGCCCCAGGCATGCTGGCAAAACGCATCTTCCCTCTAAGCCTCATTGGAAAGGAACACACACAAGGTTTGCACATTTGGAGACCCTTCAAGATGCAGATGAACGAGTGATAAAAGGGAACCATCCCTGCCCTCAGAGCAGAGATGCTCACCGTGAGATCTCCACGTGGAACGCAGCCAGCACCTCTAACAAAAGGGACAGCACCCCCTGCACATGCACAGTGGTCTCTAGACACAGTGAGTCAACAAATTCCTGCAGCTGAACACAACTTCTTTACCATCTCTGCGCCTCCACCACCCAGGACGCCCAGCAGAGCCTTTTCTCCCACAAATAACAATTCTTCACTCTTATGCTCGAAAACTCATTGTGACTCAAGTAGTAGAGCTCCTGTGAAACAAATGGGGAGACAGAAGCACAGAACAGTTTGCCCTTGCCAAAAGACTGCCTGCAAAGCAGGGAAAGGCAGGCAGACTCTCCAGCAGCACCACACTAGGGGTGCTCACAGGTTTGGCAGAAAGGGTTGCCTCCTTGAGCAGCTGCAGGTGAGATGCTGAGCACCACCAGCTACACACATGGCCTGCATGTGTTTTCCTGCCAGCATCCTCCAGTCATTGAGATCCTCACTGGTGTGGTGCAGACCCCTCTAGTCCTATCCTAAAGGCCACGGGGTATGATTTGTCCTCAGGCACAGCCCTGAGCAATAGCTACTAACACCAGCTCTGCCTGTTCTGAGGGCAGTTCTCGCATGCTATATGGAAATGAAATCTGTGTCACTTGCAAAGATTTTGATGCTTGCAAGTAAGCAACTACCAGTGATAACAAGCCCAAGCAACCACACTGTGTCCACGGCAGATTCCTGATTACAGACTGATTTTACACCAGTTCCTAGTGGAGGAGTAAGTCTGAACCTGATTTTTACTGATTTGGTCTGTTGTCCACTTTGTTGTGACAAACAACTTGAAATAACTTACTGGGATAGCTCCAGGGCTATCCCAGCACAGCAGCCCCTGCAGACACAGCCCAAACATCTCCTTGCCTTGTAGGCACAATAGCAATTGCTGGGAGTTTCCCAATACCAGAGCCCATTCCATGGACTATTCCCATGCAGGCACATGAGCTACCTCCAGATACAAAGGGACATCTCAGCCATCTCACTCACAACACATGGGGAAACTTCTTAATCGTGGCAGCAGCAAACTCCAGGCCTGGGCGAGTCTGAGTCATTCATGGGGGAGTTAACAGGATTCATCATTTTCACTTCAAAAGCATTTGTACCACTGCAGGACTGTTGCAGTGATTTTCAACAAAGCGTTGGAGTTATACAAACCTTTAACAGGGCATTTCTTTAAAAAAAAATTGCAATTACAACATTTTTTTATGGTAACCACATCGCTTCCAATATAAATCAATTTAACTGAAGAGAAACTTAACTTATAAGGAGAACATGCAGGAGCTTTTTTTTAAAAAAACCCGTATGTCTAATAAAATCCAAAGATCCCAAGCTACTATTTAGTTTTCTCTTCTCTAAACACGACCTCAGAGATTGAGATAGCATTGACACATGGACACACCACAAACTGAAGGATGCTAAAGCTTGCCACTGTGTTGCAAACTGTCAACTTTGTAACCCTGGCAGCAAATCTCCTTGCAGACAATGCTGGGGGCCGACGTACACTCACACTTCTGACATTTAAAAACAGCTCCAAATCCCCCTAACAGTTTCAGAGTGTTTTGAAACAGCATTGCTTTTCACAGATCTGAGGGACAGAAAGAGCTGACCCTGAAAAATAAGTCACCCTCATATAACATCAATTTTCAGTGTCATGAAGAAATACAGCATACTTCACTCTGTGTAATATTTTTATGGATAATCAACAATGTACCACAGAGACAGAAGGGAAAGCAGTACATGCATAGAAACCTCCTTGTTTTGCTTCCATTTCCCTTCTCTCTGAATCATCTATTTCATCAATTAACAGCCAGTGTGGACCCACTTTCAATCCAGTATCATTCCCCTTACAAGCTCCTGCACACACCCCAGACCCACTGCACTCCTCCCAGCAGACCAGAAACTCTCAGGCCTAAGGAATGATGGGGTCTCATCCCCATTCCCACCCCAACAGGTGTTGCTTAATCCATCACCCCAAGCATTTTCATTTACAGACCTTGAGGACAGCACCCAGCTCCCAGCAGACCAGGAGCACGAGGTACAGACACCCTGCCAAGAAGTGCTTTTTTGGGGATGGTTTGCACCTGCTCAGCCCCATGGGCAGCAGCTCTGCCTGGGAGCACTCAGGCTGTCACAAGGAAAAGCCCCATGAGGATTAACTGCAGGGCACATGTGCTCATCTGCACATTTGCCCATGTACCTGTGCTCATGTGCGACTGCACAAAAATCTGTGAAGTTCCAGTGTGCACAGATCAGTTTGAGATATCCTTCTTCACACTGCAGGAAGCCCTGGGAGTGGGAATTGGTTGGTGGCTAGCACAGTTATCTATACATGTGTTTACATGTCAGGCTCAGACAGTTTTCAGCACAGGTGGATACTTCTGTGATGGGCTAAAATGCAAATGTGATTTGACTCACATCCAGAGATAACACTCCCCCATCCAAAAAGCCACTCCTGAAAAGAGGGCTTCGGTATTGATATCGTATCAAATACGCCCTTTCCCATAATTCTGCAACCTGTCTTTCTTTGAAAACCAGGGCTTGCACCACAGACCCTCTGACGATGCACTGCAGCCATGGGCTTTGTCCACCAGCCAGGCTCAAAATCCCAAGTGGGTAATCTCCGTGGGAAGGGTCTGGTCTGGTTACCAAATACATTCCTTCAGGGTAGGTCAAAACACAGTCTGCTGCCATTTCAGAGGCTTACAGCTCTTCCTGCATCCCTGCAAGACACTCATCCATATAGATGTCAGAGCACTCTACAGAGAGGCAGGAGCTGCAGCCTTACTTTCTGTAGCATGGAAGGAATGGATGTTATTTTCAATGACAGATTTAACACAATTTTTTACTGGATGCAATATCCCACCCCAGATCCTCATGCACAGAAAAAAACTTTAAAAAGTGAAACCATTTTTGAATATAAAAGATTTACTAAGAACTATTTCAGGTGTTACTCCAGGTGTCTGGGTTGGGTTTGCTGCCTTCTGTAACAGGGGAGAAACTCGCTGTTTCTGAAGTGCTTTGAGAAAGGGGAAAGGCAAGAGAGTACCCAGTGGAATCTCATCCATTTGCATCATCTCAGCAGCCCCATGATAACAGGGACACAGGTGGTGGGAGCTCACACTGTGATGACAAATTACAGACACAAACCAACAGTCAGTGTAAAGCTGTGTGATGGTGCCAGGACAGATGACTCCTCACAGAGACCTCGTGAGGGGCTGGAGAAGAGAGCCCAGTGCCAACACACAGCTCAGGAAAGGGGGCCTGGGAAATAACCACTATCAATCACAAGGATTTCTCAGGCCGCTTGGTGCCGAGCCATGTTTAGGTGCTTTTCAAAATCCCAGCCACGGCAATACACCTCCTGAAGTGCCAGGATACAAAACGCAAGCTATCAGGGAAGATGGAATTTAAAATCCCTTGGCTAGCCTTTAGGATAAAGGAGATTTTCTTCCACAAAAAGCTATCAGACCAAACAGATGCCTCTGAGAAGGCAGGAATACATCTCACTGACAGCATCCAAAGTTTTGGCAGCAGATCTGGAAAGATGTTTTGTTTTTGTCTCTCCATGGCTACTGAAGACCATATGGAGTGTGCTGACTCAGCACAGCCAGATGAGAGCTCTTTGCAGTTGAGTGTTTCTTAGAATCATTTTAATTAATGTGCTGGTGTGCTACTGTCTCAGCCTCAACTTTTGACACTTGCCTAGCTGTGCTAAGCAGCCTTTCCTGTCACTACACCCCCCCGTGTCACAGGTATAAGCTCTCCCTTCTCCCATTAGCAGTGATGAAACTGTAACTGGCACATCCCTAGTGGCAATTTCCTTGGCAATAAACCATCCAACACCAACGATGAGAAAGAGGAATCTTTTTAAGACCCCTCAGTGCAACCAGCCCTGCAGACCCCTCTCGCCTCTGTGTCTCAGTCCCAAATGAGAGCCCAGAAAGTCTCCTGCCCACCCCTTCTTCTGCAAGAAGGCAGTTAAACAGAAACCAGCACAATTCACAATTTATGTACACAGGCTGCTTTCATACCAGTTGCTCAAGCTCTTGCTATTGCACCAGCCACATATTTGTCTCCTTGAACCCCACAGCAAAATTCCCTGCCATTTCCAAGGGTGCAGGATTTTGCATTCCAGACTGACAGGAAACATTTTTGAGTGCCACTTTTTAATGGGGCACAGATTTCTGCTGAGGTTTGGCTAGTGTGCACCAGCTGAAATGTAACTGTACAAAGGATCAGCTGCAAAAGCAGCCAAAAG
Organism: Dasyornis broadbenti; assembly: GCA_013397935.1. Classification (NCBI taxonomy): domain Eukaryota; kingdom Metazoa; phylum Chordata; class Aves; order Passeriformes; family Dasyornithidae; genus Dasyornis; species Dasyornis broadbenti. The sequence continues at coordinate 1,296,813 of VZRN01000404.1, forward strand.
CTGCAAAACCAGACAAAGCAGGAATAAGACAGTAGAAAACTTTATTATAAAGGCCTGTAGGAACAGCTGCAAAAGCAAATGAAGCAGGGGTAAAATGGTGAAAAAGGAAGGCTCCTTCTTTCTCCGTCCTTCCTGAATCACAACTTTGGAGGAAATAAAACACCTCCGGAAGTGGGACCCCAGTTGTGCCCCCACAGGAAAACAGGAGGTAATAAACCCGTGCAGGTATCAGCCTTTCCTTCCCTCACTGCTGAACAGAACCCTTTTCAGAGCACTTCACCCACAAACCAATGACTGCATCCTGCCTCACCCATGCCAGGCAAAGCCACCCATCCCCAGGGCAGAGCCACCTGTCCCTGGGGCACACAAGAGCTGGGGACAGCCAGAGTTGATTTCAGCCCATTTGGGCAGCTTTCCCCCATCTCAGCCTCTGGCACCTCCCCTCTGTGCACTCACTCGGGCCTGTTGCACTCCCGAATCGCCGTCTTTATGCCGCCGCCGCAGGTCCTCGAGCAGGTCCCAAAGGGGCTCCAGGTGCCCCAGGCTCCGTCTGTCACCGGCGCCTCTCGCTCCTTGGGCACACACATCCCAAACCTGCAGTGCTGCATGCGAAGGAGAGAAATGGCAAAGGTGGGGTTGTGTTGCTTTGCATTATGAGCGACCAACAGTGAACAATCTGGGCAACAAGACTCAGCCTCACTTCTTATTTCACAATGATTTTGCAATCAAATAAAACTGAAATTCTTTATATTTTGTCTGTCACTCCCATATTTTTCTTTCTCTCTACCCTTAAATGGCAAAGCGAAGGCAAGGTGCTGAGTCCACGGAATGATTTATGGGATGAAAACTGGGGGCAACAGCAACCACTGAATATTTCCTGTTTACTGGTGCTGAGCAGCACAGTAAAGCTCAAGTCATGGGCTTTTAAAAAGACACTTTACCAGATTTCCTGGAGAGCTGCAGAAACTGTGCCGTGTCAGGGGAGGAGACAGCCAATGAGGAGAAACACTAGGGAAAAATCAAACCTCCCCACAGCTAAAGCAGGAAACTTCCAAATCCAAAAAGCAAATAAAATAGAAAAATTAATTCCTCAGTCCAAAAAGGTTTTTTTTTTTCCACTCAGACATAACATCGGACTTGCCAAGACCTCGTCTACACTTCTGTTTTCCAGCTATGACTCTTTTTTTCTTTTGTTTGGAAAATGGGATTAAGTTATTTTGGTAAGCCCCCATCCCCATTTTCATGTTATTTCATTTCAGGGTATGTTTACACCAGCTCTGCAGCACACGGCACACTTTTTGCCCATAAAGGCTGACTTGTTGCATTGCTTTGCTGATGAAGAAAGCTGATCTCAGGTGCATTTGCCCATGGGCATGGTTTGCAGGACAGCAGAACTCATAATCTGAGTCCTGCATGTGGTGTTTGCTCAGAAACAAGCGTGGTCTCTAGGCCGCAACATGCCCTAGATTTGCTTTCATCTGAAGATCTAGTTACCCAGATAAAACTGACTAAAAACCATCTGCTACAGTAAAAGACAACCAAAATCAGCTGAAATGCCTGTTTCTTTGCTGCAGGACAAACCCTTACGATGCACAACTCCTCCTGGCATTTAGAGGTTGAAAACCTGAGGGTTGGGGTCCCTATACAGGTCCAAAGAGGTCTGACAGCTATCGTTAAATAATAGAAATACATGACACCAAACCAACAGTGCTGTCCCAGTGGAGAATTTCTTGCAGCAATGTTGATGCTCACAGCTAAATATCTAACCAGAGTCATGCTTGGCACCACTGACCCAGGGAAGATGACTGAATAGCTAACTAGTGAATGAACACAGCTAACAGACCCGTGACATGACCTATATGTCTCTCATCCCATGGTTGAGTATTAACCAGAAGTCATCTACATCCATTGATTTTATTAAAAATTCAGGATTTGGAGTTGATGGTAAAGCAAAATATGGGAAAAGAGCAGCTGTTTTACATAAATAGCAAGATTATCTTATGAAAATGCAATGGTGTTTCTTGGAACCACACTGTGAACAGTCTAGCTGTGCAACCTTTGTGCCTTTTGTATTTTAAAAATAATTTCTATGTTGAGATGCAGCAGAAAAACTAAAAAGCCTGCCAGGGTCCCCCTCCTATGAGCTTACAGCTCACAGAATGGAGAGAATAAAAGGGGGGTTGTCTGGAGCAAATTCAAAATATTCTAAACACACAGTGGAACTGGAGAGCACTGGCAGGGATGGGAGACATAACAGCAGACTTTTCTTTCCTTTGTCTTGCCACTGGAGTTCCAGATAATTCACCAAATCCAGCTCCCATCCTCGGTCTGACTGGCTGAATGGACCAGCAGTGGGCAGAAGGGGCTGTGCAGCTCTAGGCGTGCATAACAGATACACTACCTGCTGCTACAGGGCTGCAGACACAAATCATTACTATTCATCTACTCCTCTTACCATTCTTTAAACAACCCTGAAAGCCACAAGGGAAAGAGGCCCAAATTTACGACCCTCTTTGTTTTCTTTCAGAGATTTATCTCCACCTGACAATGAGCTGACGCTGTGGAACATGGTAAAACCACCACCCAGCAAAGTCAGACTCTGGGCTGGGCTTATGGCTTGATTTAGTAATATCAGATTCGGTGTCCTCACATGCAAAATATGCCTAAGTTAATACTCCCATGTTGTTTCAGTGCCCTTGATTTAAGAGTAAATTTAGAGCCCATTTCAATCTACATCCCAGTAGTTTTAGTTAGATATTTTTCCTTTTTTTAGCTATTCAGGCTCCCTTATTTCCAAAGATATCTCCATAAAAAATGGTATGGTATTTTCTCCATCTGCCAACCCATACAGCATGGGCTTTAAACACACAGACTTGAGGCATTAGTCAGCAAGTAGAAGTTTGACAGGGCTCCTGGCCACAGCAGAGTACCAAAATAGCAATTTATTCCAAGGAAAAGGACTCCAGACTCGCACCTCAGCGTTTTACAACCCCAAGTAGATACCAAGCAGGACAGAGTTTATGATGATCCAAACTTTAATTTTGAATTAGATGAACACACAGGCGCAAGAATTACTCTGTAAAGCCCTTTTGTGAGAACACATTTAAATGCCTGAACACGAGTGGGCTGCATTAGTTTTTCTTAAGAGCCCATCTGCTCTCAACTGAGAAGTTCAGGTCACACTTGTCTAATTTGTCTAAACTTGTCAAGTTGTCGAAATCTGTGGCCTGAAATGTTTTTGCTCACACAGTCTTTATGAGGAGCCACGCAGCTGGACACTGCATGACATGGGGTGGCTCTGAGGGGCTGCTGATCTGCTCAGCTGCTGCAGTTTGCACACTGCTCTGGTCACACCCGAGGGTAACTGCAGGTTTGGTGCAGCCCACATTCTTGGAATATCAAGAAAATGTTGAAGTTATTGCTGATCTTCCAGCAGTGAGCAGATCCCAAGCTCACCAACAGAGAAGTTGAGGGCACAAAGTCTGAAGTTACAGGGACTCCACAGATCTCCACAGAGACACTTGGCCTGTGTCTCAAAGTGGGGATTTTACACAAAAACATTAAATAGATATTCCAACTACATCTCTAATATACATTCTCAACCATAAAAATAAACTTGTAATTGCACTTTTCCCTGAGAAAGGAAGGCAAATTGATACATGATGCTCATTGTCCTGAAGGAAATCAGTCAAATGTCATCGAACAATCGAGTTTTCAGACACATGCAACAAAAGATAAATTACCAAAGAGTTCCACAGCCTGTATGGAAAACTGTATTTAAAATAGCATCCAGAATTTTCATTACAATATATCTGAAAGACTATGATTTAAAACTTTGACTCTTTCTAAAGAAAATATTATTATTGTTAATGTCAATCTTAAGAGCCAGAAAAGCAAAATTTTAAGCTATACCATGTAGAATAACATCACACTATTTTTACTAGACCCAGATGGAGAATACTTCTGTTTAGACACGAATGATAAGAACCAGTTAGCATTTTTATCAAAAGCTTCAGTATCTCAATAAAAGAAAAATCCTCTCAAGTATTTTTCTGCAGATACGAACAACTAAAAATTAAACACTTATTCTAGAAACCACAATGCTAGCTGGAAATTAACATTGCACATGGAAATTGAAAGTTTCTATGAATTACTGCCAAAAATGTTCCATACAGAAAATGTCAACCAATTCTATATTTTACTCTGAAGTTGTCAGGATGAAAAGCCAGCTGACAAGTTTATGTTACACAGAATTACTAATTGCTCATATCGCAGAGGCGATTTCTAACAAAAGCTTAGGGAAGCTTTGCAAAAGTTTTGCTCAAAAGTTCACTCAAGGGCATTAATTTAAAAAGATAAGCACTCCAGAAGGAATACTTGCTTTAAACAATGTTATGCCAAGCAGTCGACTTTAATCACGTTATCTGGGCTGGAGATGGCCCAGGCACCACCAGGCTGAAAACACATCAAGCTGCTTTGGGCTTCCACCACTGCAGTCAGAGCTATGCCCCACATAACTGGCATTAGGGTAGGATGATTTCGACTGATATCCTCAGCCTGAGCCCAAGGAAACAGAGCCACAAGGCACAAACCACCAAGTATTACAGACCTTTCCAGGCTCACATTCTGTCCCATCAGCCCAAGGTGTGTGTTGGGTTCGACATCCCTTGTGAGCGCCATCGACGTTGATGCACCAAAGTCGCCGACACTGCATCTGCTTAAGTGATTTCAGAGATCCAAACATTAAATATGTGCCACGTGCCTTACCAGATAGATGATCCTTTATGAAATGATCCCCCTAGGATTTATCATTAACTCACAAGCTTGACAGTAAGTTGATGGACTGTGAGTCTGCCATTCATCCAACCCCAGGAGACCTTATTTGCTCTGGCAAAACCAGGAAAAATAAGGTGTGGAATTTCACTTACCATATAGGGGCACACTTGGGATCCGGGTCCAAAAATTAACTCACATTGTTTGTTGACATCATAAATCAGCCCTGGGAGCTGCTGAGGCAACGTGTAAGTTCTTGATGAAGGTTCATCAAGCAAACACTCCCCATAACCAGTGCTACAACACAAATCAGAATAATGGTGTTAAACAGGAGGTGATGAAATCAGAACCCACTTGTGTTTGCCTGAATAAGCCTTAGGGCAGTTGCACACCACGTCTGCCATATTTAACAAGCACCAGAAGAGCTACTGCAAACTCAAGTACAGGAGGGTGTGTTACCCATCCACCACCATCCCTGTGCTGTGACAGCAACCATCCACCACAGCACAGTCAGCTACCATGGCAGAAGTATTTCTGAGTGTGCATTTAGTTGCTGAGCAAGCACTGGTACATTTTTATAAAGAATTCAGAAAGAAAAATCATTGTTTAGCAGAACTGCCCAAGGGACTGAGCTCCTGGGTTTGGCAGAACACCATCGTGGCTCTCATTCTGTTCCAAATCACAACACTTGGGAAGGCATCACAGCAAACTGGGCGAATCGCTGTGCATCAAACTGACCCGTGGGCTCCTGGAACGGTGTTCCCACCAAGGATTAGTGCCAGGGCTTTATCTTGACCTGCGGAGCAGAGAGGCAGATTCAATCTGCCTTCTAAAACACAGCTCCGTATCTGGGTCACAGGGCTTGGAAAAGTCATTCTTCAGGTTTGAGGAGAACACACATTCCTTAAAAGCAATATCCATGGGGGAAGACTTATTCTTCCCCATCGAGAGGCCGGTCCTTGCCAGCTTATCATGAGGCTGAACTGGCAGGGACTGGATGCCAGGGCTGCATTCCTGCTCTATGTAAAGGATGCGTGCACATACAAATCCCTCTGATTTCCTCCAAACGCTGCACACTAGGACTCCAAATTAACCAAAGAACTCCATGGGACACATGCACATGTGAAAATAGCCCAACACATGCATATGCAAGGCCTTACTCGAGAAATTCAGTTATGTATTTCCTACTGCATTTTGACCACATCCAGGGATTGGTGTAGAAGTTCAGTGTTGGTGCCATGACATGCTGTTGATTTTTACCTCCATCTTCCTTGCATTTGTGATTGTCATCATGTGGCATGTTAAATCTAAGAGAAAAAGAGCAGTGAAAAGTAGAGTCAGTTAAGAGGCAAACATCAAGTATTTAGCATAGCAAAAGCAAGCGTGAACTAAATGCAAAGAAACCCAAGAATTTTTTCTAAATATGCTGCTGACAGATATTACAGAATAAAAGTATTAATACACACATATTCACAAGTTTGGAAGAGTTAATGAACAGGGTTCTGAGCACTCATCTGGAAAAAGCTGTGCAGCACCCTGCTAAGCTCTCCACTCCATGACTGCATATATTTAGCCGGAGAAGTCCTCCAGGGAGCCTGGAGCAAGATGCAAATCCAGCTGCAGCTTCCTTTTCAGCTGGTGGTTTCTATCCTGCAGACAGGCTGGAGTCTGGCCCCACCTTCATAAAAAAGGCAAATACTCTGGAACTGACCACAGATTCAAGAGTTGATCTGACTGAATTCTGAAGGAGATGAATGATTTGAGCCCACTGACTGCAGACCCTCATGCACACAGGCAATACCCTGTGTCAGATGCAAAATGTTTTCTAATGCAGTTGAGTACCCTGGGCCACACTGCTGCCTACCTGGGGTTTGCACCAGGAATAGACTTGGCTCCTATACTTTATGTGGCAGGTTTACAAAATGCCATCAAGCATTGGTATCAGTAGAAACCAACGTGAAGTTTGCAGCACATGACACCTGGAAGAATGTGGTAAATTCACTAATGGAGACAGAGCGGCTTAAAAGTGCTGCACTGTTTGAAGTCGAGAAGGGGAAGTGACCTGGTGTGATCCTGTGTTCCAAGGCTGGAGAGTTTGTATTCCATTAAGATTACCTCCAACAAATCACCTTTTCACTCTGCTCTCTGTAAAAAATGAGCACAGAGGCGTTTCCTGGTCGAGAGCACTACTAACCCCCACAGCAGCTCTGGGGCAGCATTAGCAAAGGAATTAGCCACAGGTTAGGTGTGGGGAACACCAAACCTTCGGGGACTTTCTGTCAGGAAGTCTCATTTAAACAAATACTACTGTGGTTAAAAATAGACTGTCTCAGCCAGCTCTCTATGAAGTAAAACAGAGTTTAGAACAATGAGAGATCTGTTCCCAAGTACTCATCCATCCCACACCTACAGACCTCCACAGCAAAGCAGGCATGTGGTGGTTTGGGACTGACTCAGCTGCCAGGGGTAAAGGACTACGTAATCTAAGATGATTTTTCTCATGACTGCTTAGTAGTGAGAAAAAGTCTCAGTAGCGAGAAAAAGTGAAAATCAGTTGAAAGAAATTTCTGCTGGAGGAGATGTATCTTGAATAGCAGTGTCTCTTCTGGGGGTGTCCAGCAGCACAAGATTTTCCACAGTGAAACAGTTCAAGAGACGGGTAAGGCTCACTTATACACCTCATCACCTCCCAGATGCCCAAGGTAAGTTCCTCCTTCCCACACAGCTGCTGCCCTGCCTTTACCAGCACCACAGAGCTGTGCGATGAGCCGAGGCAGGCTGAGGACCTGCTCTCAGAGGAGACTTCAGTCCCAAAAGGTAGAGATGTGCCAGCATCCCTTGCCCTGGTCCTCCCCAAGGCACCCAGCACCTCCCATCTCTGGCCTAAATCCTGGCTAGTTCCAATGGCTTGGCCAAGACATCATTGCTTAGGTGCTGCTTGTGGTACTCTGTCATTCATCTTCCCCAAAACACGGCCCTGCTAGTTTTGCTGCTCTCAGGTAGGGTCCAGAGCACCCCAGTTTCATCTACCTCGGTGGTGCACCTTCTATCCAAGTATATTTATGTCCTCTCAAATAATTAGGCTCAGTAGTATACCAATTCCCAGCCAGGCTGTCAAGCCCCAGTTAGCATAAATCTTGGGCTATTTAAATGTAAATGTATTTACATAAAACATACACATGGCCAAGTTCATGTGCTATTGTGAAAGCAGTGCTCAGTCCGTTATCTTCACTAATTGAACAGCTCCTGTATGGGTCACAGACTGTGCCCAGCTCTGCCAGACCTAGGAGAGAACAGAGAGGTTTATGATAGAAAAAGAAATGTCACTCATAGTTCAGCACAGGCAACTAACATTGTCACTACATGAAAAGTTATTAAAAAGCAAAGAAAAGGTTTTCCTTACCCAGAGTATCACATTTGTCGTGCGCTCTACAAATATCCTGCCTGAAAGCAGAACAGACCTGGCACGTTAATTTCCAGTGCAGTAGTGAGTTAAGGTACAGCACAGTAACAACAGCAGAAACAACTCTTGGTCCTACAATGGACCTTCTCATCCTGGCTCGCCACATCATCCAGAGTCCAAACTAACTCCCCACCACAGTCAGAGATTTTCATTTTATGCTGAACCCATGGGCAAACCTTAGACAGTCCTGAACCTCTCAAAGTCATCTCTTGTTATGGTGGACACATACTTCCAATTGCGCTCACAGTTACACTGCTCCCACAACTGCAAATATCATTACATCCACATCAAAACCTGAACATTTCCCATACATTACACGCTCACAGCCCCGACACACAACTGGCTACAGTTTTCATGAGAATATTCACCACACCTGGTAACAAGCACGGCTGTATCATGCCGAAGATGACTTCCCTCTGGGTGGTTCTGGGATTGCTGCCATTGGCAGAAGTTTTTTAATGTTGTCTGGGCATTGTAAGATATTGCAGGGCCATCCTGATAAGCAACACACAGAAAACCGGTATTTTAATTATTCATGACAATGCTCACTACAAATGCCATTGTCAAGCAGAATGTGAAGAAAATAATTTCCATTACCTGCTCATTATGTATCACGACCAATTTCACGATAACAATATTAATTAAATTTCCAATGCTTGGGTCTTTGTAGATAGAAGCCACCTGTTTCAAAAAGCAATACTTGGAATTATTGTTTACATTCAAGGAAACAATTAACACAACATACATACTTTCCATTTTGTAACTCTTTTTCTCCTGGTCTGCTATTCTGCCTCACTAAGTGCTCTGATGCCACTTGGAGAGACCTTCTGGCAGAAGCACAATTTTAGAATAAAAAAAACCTGCTGGTATCTCAGAAACCAAACATTTCCTTTTGCTTTAGCACACATTTCACCAAATTATAGGATCATTCTGCTCCAAGATACAAAGACCACCAACCAAGACTGTCAAAAGCAACTTATTCCTCCAAGTGCCTGATTTTGACACGGGCAGTTTCAGACCATATATTCACTACACTTTTACCCTCAACAGGATGAACATCCCTCCAGAGATACAAATATGCTGGATAGTCCTTTCCAGTCACTCTGCACCTACAGAGCTGCCTGTCTGGAAAGTGCACTACTGCATCCTAGTACCTGCAGCTACTGAAGTGCTTCTCCTCAGCCTGGAAAGCCACCTCTAGAACTATGCTAAGGATCAAGGTGACCACAGACTCCTTCTCCTTGCAATAGCAAGGGAAGTCAGGCAACTGCACAACCTACCAGCATCAGTCCCTTGGAAGGCACAGTGCCCAAAGCACCTTTTAAATTCAGCTGTTAATTTCATGTGGGCTTCAATAAAAGGAAGAGTACAGCATGCTGACTAAACAACCAGTGATATTGGTCATGGTGTCTGATGTTCAGAAATCTCGAAGAGAGAAGTGTGAGAAGGATCAGGAAACGTGATGGGTCTGGGAAAGAAGACTCCAACCAGTGTTTTCCAGCCAAGTTTCACCACGTTTAATGTAACCCCAGCATAATCTCCATGCCTAGCCAAGGCATAGTGATGGCGTTGCATATGAACACAGCAGAGAGGGGCTCTGTGACTACTAGAAAACAATTTGAGGGTGAATCTACTTGCCCTGGTTGAACACTCACTATTGACATCAGGGTTAAGACATAGTGCTGTAGGTTGGCTCCGTGGTAGGCGACCATCCTGCTGTCAGCCACCACCATCACCTCCACAAAGCGAGGGTAGGACAGGAACCGCTTTGTTCGCTTGTGGCTCTTCTTTTCACTGACAGTCCCCGTCTTGTTGCTGTTCCCAGAAAAAGAATTCACTTCCAGGCTGTGTTTCAACATCTCCACGTCAGATAATATGCTGCTTTCTGCCCACTGCCTTCTCCAGTGTTTCCGTTTGTTCTTTTTGTGACTGTGGTCATGATCTGTGGTTAAAAAGCAGAAAAAAACCCATGAAGTACATTCTGGAGTGAATAAAGTTAGTACCATGTGTATGTTAAGTCAAAATACCTATTACCTCAACAAGGTTGTATGGACTTGCTCCAAACAAGCAGGGAACTGAAAGAGAAGCACTTTCTGGAAGCCCACCATGTAATCCAACATCTAAGGCTTCCTTTTTAAAGCCATCCTGGGGAAGCCAGTAGCACTGAGAGGTGGACATTCCCTGCAGCAGAGCCAGCTCCTGGCCCGTGCAGAAGGGATAGAGCCCTGCAAAGGTAATTAGCCACTGCAGTGGCAGCGTGAGGATTCTGAGCACGTCCGAGGTGGCCAGGAAACCACAGGAAACAAAGGTCCAAATCCTGTATTTCTAACTCAGGCATGAAGGACGGCAGGATCTGGCCTTCATAGCAAAGCAATTATATATGATTTATTTCTGTCTCTAACAATAACACGGCTGGGCTTCAGTTCCCCCCCTCCCTTTATTATTCTGTGCTACAGGAATGGTAAAGGTCATCTAATAGCACAGCTGCCACTGGCGAAAGAATAGAATTCAGGAAGTTTCACATATACTGCTTTTGATATTCAATTAGGCCAAACATAAAAGCAGCCTGAAAATATACTCCATGCTGATACAAAGACGACAAAGTGAAGAGGGAGAATAGGCAAATAAAACATAAGGAACGTGTACAATTAAGATTTACCATCTGATTAGTATGTAATTATAGCATTATTTAAATGTAAGAGCAAAATCAGTCTTATTTGATGCCACTTAATTTTAATCAGTTCATCATAGGAAGTAGCTAATTGAATGTGATTCATCCACGAAAGACTGTTCACTTCTGCATTTAATATAAAGCCAGATCTGAACTACTCATCTACGACTCCAGGCTACAACCCTCATGTTCTTTGTAGCTTTAGTTTAATTTCGTCATGGTGGTGAAAAATATCACATTTCCTTATCTGACCCATTGAGTAGGTTAGAGGAAGCATAATATTAGACAACAAAGGAATATTCAATACTCAAACAAGATTGAAATGATAGGAAACTTCTTAGTTATTTCTTCTGTGTAGTTTCCTTTCAGGAACATTTGTAATAATTTCCAAAAAGAGAAATATGTTCTGCAGTATCATGGCAGGCAAAGAGGATCAGCCCACTTCTACCTATCTGAAAAATACTATCCTTTTGCCCTAGGTGTAAATAGGCCATAGAGTGGTTAAGAATTAAATCCTGTTTACTCTGCACTACCTAAGTCCTATAAATTCCCCTTTCTTGATATAGTCCAGACCACCTTAATACAGCAGAGAGTCCACAGTTATTTGAGTAAGAATTCGAGAAAGCCAATGGCATTTGTGGTTATAATTGGATTGCCCTAGTTCCTCTGCTCTAATCAATGCCCTTGTGTTGGCAAGGTTGTGCTCTCATGCTGGCACTGCTTCGTGGGCAACCATGACATTATCCCGACTCATTCAGTGCCAATCAGCTTGGGAAGCCAACTATGCATACAAATAACTTAAAGGTGAGGAGAGGACCAGACTGAGGAGAAAATGCTAACCCCAGCCCTTTAGCCAGCTGCTCTCCTCTCTGCATGCTCAGCCAGTCACTCAAATTTCCCATTTAACTAACTTCCAAAACGAGCTGGTGCTCAAGGAAAAATGTGTTAAGGATGGGGAGATGCTCAACAGGGCTTGAATGAGGCTGAAGACAAGGTTGTGGAGTGAAGGCAGAGCTCTGCAGGGCCCCATGTGGGACCATGAGGCTCAGGTGCCTTCTTCTCCAGCCATCCAGGCAGAGCGAAGTTAGATGGCAAAAAAAGAGGGAAACGCAAAGGATTCTTTGAAGATACCTATCACACAGGAAGTGTATAAAAGAAATTAATTGTTATTCATTTAGCTTGCATTGAAATCCTGCAGCTGGTGTCACACGCTAAAAAAACCCCACAAACCTATCCAAAACCCAGAGAGTACCACATGAAATGCCATATCTGGTTCTGAGAGTCCTGACCTGCCCCATCATGCAGAGGTATCAGAGCCCAACACAGCCAGGTACACCCAGCACACAGGAAAAACTACTTTTCCTTTTTGTTGTGGAGATCTGGCACAGCGTCACAGAAGCACTTAGGTTGGAAAAGACCCTTAAGATCATCAAGTCCAATCATTAAACCTAATGCTGCTAAGAGTTGGTACAGTATCAGTGTTCTTCCCCCATCCAGCACACAAATCAAGTCAGACACATCATCCCTTCAAAAACAACCTAATTTTTTCCAGGCAAAAAGTGACTCCAACACTTGCAGCATGCTATTTGGACAGGTCACATATAGGGTGTTTGGCAGCCTGGTTACTGGAAAACCAGGCACCAGTGATGGGGATGCACTGCACGGAAAAGCCACTCCTGGCTGTTATCTTCACCCATCTTTCTTGCATGGAGATGGTGAGCACTCACCTGTTAAAGATTAAATGCTAATGGCTGTGCACTGGTCTCAACCCATCCATAAAACCCTGACCACGTTAACGGGAGCTGCACACAGGCACTGCCAGGACTCTGTGTGCCTGATGCTGTCGATATCCTGCTCCATTACAATGGCCTCAACAGCACTGCTCTCATTGAATAGTGCAATGTACTGCCACCAGGCAGAAGGGAAAATCTCTCACATTAAACAAAAACCCTGCAATTTTGCAGCACCAGCTTCCTACTGCCACACACAACACCAAAAAAGGGTGTGATAATTTTCCACCTTGTTTTCCCTTTTTTTTTTTCTATTGTGTTAACATAGTAACAGAAATCACAAAGAAAAAGGATTTGCTTGGCAAGCCCTCAATCTTTGCAATGACTTAAAACATATGTACTTACATTACTTGGCAGTAATTGGATGGGTTTAAGAAACAAAACTTTTTTTTTTTTTTTTACTTTGTAGAAAACCCTTTAAAACCATGCAAACTGCAGTTTAATAATTTAAGTGTTAGGCAAGCCCATGCACTGATTCAACAATTCATATTCATTTGAGAGGTAGGTAAAGGCTGCAATAATGTCCATTTTACTGCATACTTTATTAAGACAATCTATGCTCTTTTCACTGTCTTTAGACAGACCTGAAGGTGTATCTTAATTTATTTTCCATTTGGTTTCTCCTTTGTCATGTGGGACTAACAAAGGAGACCCAGTTCTGTGAAAGGGATTTTCCTTCCTGATGGCATCTTCCCACTCATGCCATTTTTTTTTTGCTTGTGCAAGAAGCCTCAGCCCAGAACCCATTCAGTCGATTTATGGATGTTTCCTGCTGGTAAATGTACTTTGGATCTATCACAAGAAAGAGGGCAGGGAAGACTCAGGCCTTATGTAAGTACTTTGCCTGCATGAAAGGGTGACAGGGCAGATTCAGGATCTGCTTTTGAAATAGTAGCTATTGTTATACTAAACCTAAAAACTTAAAGAAGGAATGATTGCTTATCCCAACAGTCCTAATCCTTTCCATTTCTACGTTAACTAGTCCTTGGAATAGAAAGCAATTTGCACAATTAAGTAAGACATGTAACAATTCAAGCAATTCCAGTTCAGCTCCAAGTTCATAAGAGCTGCACATAGTAGCAAAAAAAAAAAAAAAAAGGTTGAGAGAGAGCAGAAGAAGAGGAAAAAAATCTCTTTCTTGAGCTAACAACATTAACAACACCTCCCTGCTAGAAAAGAAGTGTGATCCTTTCAACTCAACTGATTATGATAACTTTTCTGAATGTGTGACTTAGGATTTTTAACAAAATTTGCCTCTCAGCAGTTGGCCCGCAACACTTCTAGTGCTGCTCTGATTCAGATGCACAGATAATAAAACTATCGTTTGGAAGTTAATTATTTATTGCACACCTCCATAAAACAGACCAAAATTCAGCTGAGCTCCCCCCGGGCAGTCAGTCAGTGTGTGACCTGTCTCCCTTGCCTCCACAGAAGCAAACTCTGGCCAAAAGCTCCAGTACAAGCTCCAGCTCCAGCTGTCTGGCTGGATTTGCTGCCTGTAGCTGGTACAACAGTAACTGCCATCGCTTGGGAAACAGAGGGGAGATGCAAAATAGATTTTCCTTCATGCAGAGATCAGACTGGCTGAAATCAAACCACATTTTTAGGTTCTTCTTGCCAAGCAGTGGAATGGAAACTGGCTCCTCTTTAGGACACAAACAGGTCCGAAGCTGCACACAAGGGATTTTTCTAGCCCTGGTTCTGTCTTAATTCTATACCAAAATGATTTCTATCTCTATCTACATTTCTGTAGATCTATAGATGTATCTCAGAGGGATTTGCATGAGGGAATTTGCATGATCCTGCCTTTCTTCTCACCACTTGAACCAGAATGCTGAGAACCATGGACTTGATGTGAGCACCAACCAACTTCCCTTAGCAATAAAACATTCTCTGGTTTATACCATGCATACACCAAAGACCACACATACTCTAGATGTTTCCTTTCCTGATGATGAGTATCAGAATGCATTCCAGACTGAAAGATTATTTTTCTGCCTAAGGTAAAAAGTTGTACATGAAAGCTATCAATTTTGCACAGTAGACAGAAAGTAGATTAATGAACAAAACAATAAATTGCCTGTTTAAGAAAGGAGATACTAACACATGAGCTGAGCATGTGGCAGAAAATAATTCAAGATCATCTTACAGAACTCCCACATTTGCTCTTCAGGCAACTTCCCAAGCACAACAGTCACAAGTACACCAACCTGTGCTTCACACTTGTGTCTAGGGACACCTATGAGGTACCATGCCAACAAGAACAACACTGAGACCACCACAACTTTGTACTGACACTCAGTAAAAGGTAAGACAGAATATCCCATTAGAAAAAAGACATTGTCCAGCAATTGGCCACAGGGATGTTAATAATGACATTAGAGGCATGTGGGAAAGGAAGTCACGGAATAGTCAGCCTGTTTATTTTCAGTAGTATATGCCACAGGGAACAGACAGAAAGCACCAAAGTGATCCCCCCCTGCTTCTCCCACCTGCCCTCCTTCAGTGGATGTCCATACAGATGAGGTAAAAGTGGATGCAAAATTGCAAGTACATCCATTGTGATTCCAGGAGAATAATTTAACCCTGTTTGCTTACTATGTTTAAATAGCAAAACAATAACCAATTAACAATAATTTTAGTCACAATCTTAAGTCTTACACCTCTAGAGTGCCAGATAGATGCTTGATACATTTTCAATACTAAGAGTAACAACAAAATGCATGCACCTTGCTTATAACTCACACTGAGGAACCTTAAACCAGAACTAGTTATGCGATCTGTATCATTGACTGTGATCAATTTTTTAAAACTGAAGTCAGTCTATTGCCTTATTTCACTTGCCAACACCACAAGATACCTCAAACATTACTGACTGATCCCTTCCTCAACTCAGCATGGGAAAAGCTTGTGCTTGACCTCCCAGGCCCATATGACCAAATTCCAGCTGGCTGTTACTGTGCTGTTACCTCAATAGGGAACCAGAAGAAGAGTTAATTACATTAGCATATGAGACTTGTGATGTAACTCTCTTCTTCACTAATTTTGGGAGGGAAGGAAACCTGGAATAACTACTATCTGACAAAAAATTACAATCCACTTCTTTAAGATACGAAACTTTTCTGATGGAAAGAACGAAGTCAAGTGTTTTACCCTGAGGCCAAAAGCAAAGCTGACAGCTTAAACAGACTATTGAAAGAGCTCAAGGATTGCTCAACCTGGAAGTAAAAGCTTAAGAAAACCTCCCTGCAGATCTCCCGCAACTCTGGGGTTACGTGACACTCAGCAGTAGAGAATTTGCCTGAAGACCTGCCTAGAAACCAGACACCTAGAATGCAAAATTCTGCTGGATAAAGGAGCTGAAAACAAAAAAAAGGGACACAGCTGGAAGCAAGACAGAGTCCAAAAGAAACAGCAAAAACATAAAAGGGCAACAGTCCGAAGAATCTGGGATTTCACCATGGACTACTCACAAGAATACACACATTGAGTCCTGTGGAAAAGGAATTAAAAGCTTCTGCCTCAAAACTGCTATAAAGTAAGAATATAACACATACAAAGGATCTGTAGAAGGAGTAGGAAATTTTCCACCACTGGCCCCATTCCACTCCATTGCCAATTGTAACACTGTGAACACACCTTGACCCACAGCTCATGCAGAAGCAAAAGCTCATCCCCTCCCTGCACCAGTGAAAGACGACACTACAAAGCCAGGCTTTAGCCACAGTACTAGACCCCCAACACATCCTTCCGCAGGTCTCCTCCCCGCTCATGGCACTGATAACACACTAACAAATCCACATCCTGGCAATCTCAACTCGACCACGCTTTCCAAGCACAGGGGAACATGGTGACAGAATCATCTCCTGCTTGTGCCATGGGTTCAGCAGTGATTTCCCATGCAGCTGGGTGGCATTAGGAGAGCAGGCTGGTGTTGGTTATCATGAAGAAACAAGATCACGATCATCGAGCTGGCAGCACCAGGCACCTGCTTGCTCAAGACACAGGGCAGCACTCCTCTGCTCTGGTGGTTCCCCAGTGAAACGATCAGTGGGAAAGGTTGTTACAGTTACTATGAAAGAGTAATCTATTACAAATTACTCATTAATGCAACTGAAAAATCAGTGACATATTACTGAGTATGCTTGTGTCATGCCAGCTCAGTGGCAGGACTGGGTTCTCCTGTGTTTTTTATAGGACCCTTCTCAGCACAGCTTACACCCTGAGCTTCTCTCTTCCTCACCTGGAGCTGTACATGGGGCTTCCCTTCGTAGAACTGCTGTGCCTGGCCACATATGTGCTCTCCAGTAGGCAAACTGCTGTAACATCCAACAAAATATCAGCTACAAATTTAAGACCCTTTTGCATCCGTTTCTGGCGGGTAACTGGGATGTGCTAAGCCCACAGGTTGTGTCCCAGCCATCTGTGTTGATAATATTTGGTGGATTTTGGAAAGCAACCTCAGCAGGTGAGTCACTGGGCCTTCCCACCTCTGCCAGCAGTGGGTGGGGCACAGCCAGCACAGTGCAGGTAAGACCTGCTCTGTCCTGCACTCATCTGAGCCTGCTTCCAAAACCTCACCACCTCAGCATGAATTGCTGGAAGGCCTCTTTGCTGGCTACAGCCCCTTGGCTCCCCTCCAGAAACAGCTCTAATCATCTTCCTACTAGTTTGGCACCATCAGAGTGTTATTGCTGCTTCTGCATGAGAAGTTTTGCCCGTGGTGGATATTCCTGCTTTAAATGCTCTCATTAAGGAGTGAGGACTTTGTGCAAGATCCTCACATGCAGCCCCAGAGCCCAGGTCCAACGCCAGCCCTGAGATGGTCACAGCTAACCAGCAGCAAGTCATGGGAGCAGCTCACACTCACAATACATTCCTTGGTTTATTCATCTCAGCCCCAGGTGGGTCTTGAATATAAAAGAATTATGAGAAATGAGGCAAGAACAGAGAGGTATTTAACTAATGAAGCTGGGATGGAAAGCACAGATCAGCCAAACGAAGGCAGTGGCTACCAAGAAGGAGCTGCCCAAAAAAGTTTAGTCAGGTGTCCTGCCTCAGGATCACAGTAAAAGCTGCACAGAATTTGCAAAGTTTGGAGCAAGAGCAAGGCAAGCAGGGGAAGTGGGGCGAGACAAAAAGGCACGATTCTTGCAATTATACTCACAGACACAGGAGAATTGTGGCTCTGTGCCACCAGGCAGGTGGAGGCCAAATCTGTCTCACAACAAGGGGCGGCCAACAGGCAGAATGATTGTGAAGATTCAGTAAAAAGCTAAAGCTATCACAGACCCCAACAAAATTGGAAGATAAGAGCTCCAGAGAAGTCAAAAACCAAAATATACATACAAATACACGTATACATACATCAGTGACAAAAAACACGGGAAATACGAAAGAAAGGAGAAACAGCAGAAATGGACATAGGACCCAGAGCAAGAGGTGGCCTGAAGTGGTTTATTTAAGTGATGACCAAAAGCAGTGTCCTATCGGCATCTGGAGCTGAACATCTCTCTGCAAGACCAAACCTTGAGGGTTTTACATGGAAAGGGCTCACTGGTCTGCTCCTGGCAGAAGGTCCCACTGGATGGGGGCTCAGGGAGGTGCTGCCGGCTTCCTGACAGTGGCTGGCACAGGGACGCAGGATGCAGCTCCACGCCTTTTATCACTGGAGTCAGATTGTTCCTCCGTGGGGCTCCGCTCTCCAGTCTCGCATTGAGCCACTTCCTTTTTTCACGATCACAATTTATTTTCTCTTCCTCCTCCACCTCAAAAAGGCGGATATTAATAATTGGGATCGGAAGAGCTTGCTATCCTGAAGCGATGGGTGGTAATGGTGCTGCAACTATAGTGACATTACGCTGTCAGCCTGGCCAAGTCGTCATCCCATCAGGACTATTCAGTAAAACACAACTAATTATTCTGCCAGATTCCCCACCAGATGTCAAACTGATTCACAGCAGTAACTAAAAGAAAAGAAGGAGAGGAAAATGCACCATTTCCTACGACTGAAACTACATTAACCTGTTACCCCAAGGAAAACTCTGTCCAAAGTTTTTATTGCAGTGGCTGAGCTGTATGCCAGATGGATGAAATGCGTTGCCAGAGACCCCAGTGCTGTGCTATAAAAGTTCATCTGCAGAGCACAGCTTCCATTCGATATCTATCAGAATTCAGAGGAAAAAGATCTTTTTCCAGAACACCTGCAGAGTATCTTTTATGTCAGAGGACCTAAAATTGTTATCAGAAACTGCTAATTAAAACTTAACAAAAGCAAATACCTGGTCTTCTAAGCTGACCTGGGGGTGCTGAAAACTAAAAGTAAGACCAGGAAGACTGTTGCAAATGAGAGCTTTTACTCAATCTGTTAGCCAATTCACAAGGGAAACTTTCCTGAATACCTCAAGAAGTCTAGAATTACATCATTATGGCAAGGGCATACCAGTATGTTGCTTATTAATCATTTCCAGGAAGATGACTATCAGAAAGTCATTCTTAATAGCATCACTGCCCAGCAACACAGGGTCCCTTGCTCACTGCAGGGTGGGAACCTTGGATTTTCCTCACATGAATTTCCTCTTAGAGTAAATTTCCACCCCTGCCAGAAGCCAGCAACACAAAGGCGCTGTTTCGCATGTTCTTCTGACAAAAGACTGGATTCATACAACACCCTACAGCTATGACTAACTCCCAAATTCTCATGAAACCATTCTTCTCTGGCAGGAGTGAGATATATACCTTGTGCTGTGAGTGCTGCTAGATTTTGCATGTCCACCTCGGCTGCAAAGACATGCGAGACACCTTCTCTCACCAGACATAATCTCAGGGAGGATGCCAAGGTTCAGCAATGCCCAAGCTGCTCTGAACTCGCTCCTTAAATGAAATAACCAAGTCTTGTTCAACATACACGTAGGACCATAGCATCATTCCCTTTCAAAAGACTGGATGATGACATAGAGAAGAGATGGTAAAGAGGGAGAGAAGGAGGGAAAAAGGACAGGAGGACGATTAAGACTGTCATGTCTATCTGGAACACTCAAGTCTGTATTTGAGAGGTGAGAATGTTTCTCTCCACTAAATCAAACAATTGAGAAGAGGAAGAAAACAACGACAAGCAAGAAACAAAGCATATTGGAACAGACAAGGAAGAGATACACACCACATTGGTAAAATCGCAGATGGAGTCTTATTCTTGCGAATTACGATACAGAAGAAAAATACTGTAAATTAGAACTACAATACAGTGGGATGAAATACAGCAGTCTGTTACAGCAGCACAGAGTCAAGTCCACAAGCAAAATTCAGAGCCCTCCCAGCTACCTTTGATTCAATGAGTCCTGTGATCTGCTGCTCCGTTCCTCCAAGGGCTACTGATGCAATGTGCCAGATTCCGTGTTTCTTTCCAACTGTTCTGAGTCTCCTGCATCTGATCTCAAAGAAGGGAGCAGAAACAGCTGGAAGAGAGAAACCAGAATGGCATATTCCAGCAGCAACCCTTGGAAGAACAAATAACAGCCTTGTGAGAGGTACCATTGTACACCCGGCACATAGTTTTGCATGTGGACTTGGATCCACATGTCTGCTAGAAGAAACACGTATTGCTCTGGCTGGTCACAGAGCATCAGAGCATCTTTGGACTTAGCACGATCAGTGCAAGGTGAACAGACTGACAGCTCAACAGCACAGCCAAGACCCACAGCCATGGGTGCCACAAAGGTCATGTGTGATAATTGCAGCCTAATTTGGGCACCACACTTCTCCTCCAGTGGTACCTTTACTCTCTGAGCAACTCCACCTACTTTGCAGCATATGAGTAGCTTACAGCCCACAAGGGAACCCAGTCAAGGTCTACTCTTTTTAGGCTTTAAAGCTCCTGTAGATCTAACTGGAGGCCAAAGCAGGAAGGCAAAACAGCAGGTGAAACAGGAGACTGAAGGAATAAGCTTCTTGAGAGAAAATTTAGGTATTCGCTGCCAAAGGAGAGGATTAGTTGTGAACATCAGGAAGTCAAGGAAGCAGAGAGCAGCAGGAGGCCAGTGCAGATAATAGGGACAGTAGGAGCAAGGCTATTGCTCATCAAGGCACATGAAGGGGAGATAAAAAGGCTTGTGCTCTTTCATATGTGCAAGGACTAGATAGAGGGAGCGAGGAGGTCAGGGAGATGGTGCTGGTGGAGGAAGGGCCATGAGGAAAAAGAAAAAGCCTTTGAAAATGAACCATGGAAAAGTGATTAATAAGGGAAGAACTGTCAGGGTTGGTGTTAGGAACTCATTTCCACTAGAAAGAAGTAAGACATTGCAACTCACAGCCAGATTTGTGGTGGGAAGACAAGGAGCACAGCAAGACCAAGACAAGAAGGATGTCTTTAAAGGACAGAGTATCAGACAGAGAATGTATCAGATTGCAATGATTGGGAATTATACGTAGGAGAGAACAGAAAACAAGTTTAAAGGCTCATAGGATACTTAACGCAAGACAGACCAAAAGATTTCTTGCCAGCTTTACAGCAGGAATGAAAGGGAAACTGCAACATTTTTTCTGACCGCAGCTTCCTTATAACCAATTCCTAGAAAGCACAGGCACACTACATCTCTCCAGGACAGCACCAAGCCCAGTCCTAGCACTCACAGCACCATTTCTAGAGGGGTCCCTCAAGTCCACATCCCTTCAGTCTCACACAAACCAACTGTCTTTTAACTGCAAATAGTACTTGCAAGTATCAAGTCATCCAAGGCAGTGATAAAATTAGTACCTGGAGTATTGCAGGTCTGCCTGTCCCCTGAAGAGTTGGTTGGAGGTGTCAGATGTCGGTAGACAAGATGTGGTTTACTGTGCTCTTCTTCATACTCCTGCTCCTCAAGCGACAGCAGTGGCTCTACAAAATAGTCCCCATCATCAGACTTGAATGTGCCTAGCTGAGAGGGACCAAAAAGAGGAACAGGTCAGCTTTGGAAGATGACAAACCACCAAGCAGCACTACCTCACAAAACGAGCAGTTAAGGAGGAAGGTGTGCCCAGATTTGTGTGACCCCTGCAAAGACACCAGCTGGAGTTCCAGCTTCAGTCACATCGCCTGCACCCACCCTGGGCTACACTGCTCCCTGCAGCCATCCCATTGGAGCTCACAGAGAGCTAATTACTAGCTCACAGGCAGGGAGCTTGAGAGGGGGACGTCTGCCAGACCCTGTCCCTATACCAGTGACGTTCACCCAGCCAGCCCTGCCTGAAGGGTGATGGTGCTGCCGCATGCTGGAGGCCCCAGTGCAACCCCATCATGTGCTGATTTCATACAACACCTCTCCCTCAGACAGGCTTTAAATCCGGGTGTAAGGACCAGAGGGAGGTGTCCAGCCAGTGAAACCCCTGCTTAGTTAAAAACATCAACGCTCCCAGTTGCATACAACTATGAATGAAGACACTTGACCGGTAAATAAAAAATATCCAAGACAAAACATTTTGCATCCATCCCATACTGAGATCCACGGCCAGTACCTGGGAGGGAATCCACACACACGTGGCCAAGCCTAGGTGAACACATGCACCCTGGACTGAATGAAGCCAGCAGAAACCTCCGGGGAGCCCCTGTGATTGGCACCCTGTGGGGCTGAAAGGCACCAGGGCCCACAGAAGAGTCAATCTCTTAGGAGCTTCTGCTCATTCCGGTGCCAACATCCCTGCACCGAAGGGCACCTGGCTGGGGTACCAGGGAGTGGGATATGCCCCTGCCCCGGGGTGCTGGGTGGCTTCGGGGCCAGCGCTGGTGGGAAGCCCGCAGCCAGCACTCATCGGCAAGCCGGGGATAGGCGGTGGTCCATGCCCGGGTTTGGCCCGCAGATCGCCCCCTGGGGTGTCGGTGGGTTGCATTTTTTCTCCCAAAACTCGTTGAGCAGGAGCGGCGCACCCCACAACCCGACGGACTACGAGCAGCGTGGGAGACAAGCACGGCCGGGGCTGCCGAGAGCCGGCGGCCGCAGCGACGGGAAGGGGCGGGCTCCGTCGCTCTGCCTGCCCACCCTCCCTCGCCCCGCTCCTCCCTCTCCTCCTCCTCCGCTCTTCCGCCCCTGGCCCTCAGCGGGGCGGGGCCGGGAGCGCGGCCGGGCGCGGGTCTCACCATCCCGGAGCAGAGGCTGATAACGGCGGTGAGCCGAGGTCGGGCATTGACGTGCCCCCGGTAGAAGCAGTGCTTCACGTCGGCATCGGCCGCCTCGGCGTAGAGGCGCCGCTGGTCCGCGGTGGGCTCTCCCAGGAGGCTGACGGTGAAGAGCGGGGCGATGAAGGCCGAGCTGGCCGTCAGGTTGAAGAGGAACTGCTGCCCGAAGGCGGACAGCCTGTAGTGCGCCTTGGGGGAGGAGGCGGCGGCCGTCGTCCAGGCGTCGGGGGCAGCGCTGGTGCTCCGCCGGCGCCGCCTGAAGTGGACATCGGTGGGGAAGGGCTCACCGAACTCATTCACCCGGGTAGGCGTCACGATCTCGTACTCGCTGAGCTTCTCCAGCAGCTGGGCTGCGAGGGCACAGACGCACATGCTGCTGAGTGAGGTGGCCGAGTCCCGCAGCACCCCCCGCGCCCCTACCCGAGCACCCCCTTACCTTGCCTGGGGTGCAGCTTCTGCATCCTGGCTCCCGTCCTCAAGCCGTCGATGAAGAGCGTGGTGAGTGCCAGCGCCAGCGGCGCCAGCTGCATGGTGCTGCGCGCTGTCCTCGGAGGAGCAGCTTTCCCCGCGCTCCGCTCCTTCTCCTCCTTTTTCCTCCCGTTCCCTCTTTTATTTTTTTTTTTTTTCTCGTTTCGCCCCTGTGTTCCCCCCTCCTCGCCCCCGGAGCGCTGCCGGGGGAAGGCGCGGGAGCCGGGCGGCGCTAGGGGCGGGCGGGCCGGCGGCGCGCGGGGCGNCGGGACCGACGGGCCGGGACGGGGGAGCCGCCCGCCCGCCCGCCTGCCTGCTCTCCCTCGCTTTCCGCCCTGCCGGGGGGAGAGCTGCCGGGACTCAATTTAAAAGGGGCGTGCTCCATAGATCAAGAAGGAGAAAGAGCCCGCCCTAGGAGCAGCAAAGCCGCTCCCCCCAACTCCACTCCTTCCAACATGTCACTTTCTTTCATTACCGGTGAGCGCCGAAGTCGCAGGTTTCGGTCAAGAAAAGCCATCTCTGGAGCTGGACGGGGCGGGCGTGGGGAGCCCGAGCCGCGGCTCCGCACACCCGGGTCCGGCACCCGCTCCTCGCCGGCTTCTTCCAAAATGTTTTAAAATCCCAAAGTGGCCCGGACAGAGCGGCACCGGCTGCTGCCTGCTTTGCCAAGTCCTGGTGGGGAAGAGTCACTTTGTCACTCACCGGGAAGAGAGCTGATTTTCTTACACAATTAACGTTTTCCCTTTTTTTTTCAAGGCAGCTTGAAGAAGTGGACCAGCAGTTGAAGAATCCCCTGTGTGACACTTCTTACAGCAGTTTTCTTCTGCATTTTTCAGATAAGAGGCAATTCAAGCAACTTTTGTTCAGGGTTAGATTTGTGTTGTGCAGTTTTCAGGCACCCTGAGGGAAAAGGAAGATTATATCTTTATCTGAGTTTATTTTGTTTTACAGTTTGAAAGGTCTGTCTCTAAAAATTTAAGACATACTTTAGAGCTAAATGTAATTAAGCGTTACCTACCTCTTCCTCAAAGCAAAACCTAGAACCTTGGTTTAAAAGGTTTTTAAACCTTTGGAGCTTGTAAGCAAGGCAGAAGAGACGTATGGAAGTTCAATTTGCACTTCCATAGAAAATATCAAATTTTTGTACTTTCTTCACTCAACTTTGGCACAAAGCACAGAAATACTGGTATCTGCTGGAGAAATGGAAAGTTTTAAAATAAAAATCAATTCAAAATCCACTTCTGGGCAAAATGGCACTTCCTGACTCTTCAAAACAACTGCGGAAGTCCTACAAACCTCAACTATTAGGAGTCAATTATTAATTTTGTATGATGAGTATAAAAGAGTAAGTAAAGCATTACCTGCAAAGCTGTGCATCTGCAACGCTGCGTTCAGCTGGCCAGGGTTGGAGTTGTGGGGGGCAGTGCCTCAGCAGTGCAGGAATCTCCAGGATTGTGGACATCCAAGTCAGGACACCCTTAGGGCAAGGTGCAATGGCACATAACCTCCCTGTGTGGCGTTGTGCCTGCGCTCATAAACCAGGTTTAATTTAAGTCTCGGCTGCTTACAGGAAGATAACTCATCTGTATTGGCTGGGGGCCACTGACAAAGCTCAGGTACTTCCAGAGCAGAGTTGCCTCGTGTGCTGTCAGTTCTGACAGTGGTGTTGGGTCTTCTCACTGTGTCCATCCTTAGGGCTGGTGTGGTCACAGCTGTGCCTTCCCACTTCTGGGGAGCAGAGTTGTCTCCCTGCTTCACTGTGGGTGTGTAGGAGCAGTGATACACCCATTCTGATATGTATCATCTACTGCCAAGAGTAGGTCTTCCTAAGAACAAATGTATTTCCATACACTCACCTTGTTGATGAATGAACCTGGCCAGATTTGCTTGTAGTGTCGCAAAGGGCCTGCACAGTAACATCCTCCTCTCCTTGCAGCTGATCGCTCATCGCACACATTGAGAAAGAAATCCTCAGAAGAGGAGCAAACCCAAACTATTCTAAAATAACTTCAATCTGGAAAGCCTGCTGGGGCTGCCACACACCCCTGGCTTATATGGCTTTTTCTGGCCCTTTCCATCCATCCCACACCTTTTGTGTCCCAACTGAGTCGGAAAAGCGACCAAAGTCTTTGGGCTGCTGGTTGAACAGAAAAGGGAGTCTCATACTGTCATTGCATAGCAGTTGAGACTTCCTTTCAGGTGTGTTTTCTCACCCTGATTCTTTGTCTTGTCAAATAAATGACTCATAGCAGGAGTAATATCTGCTCTCTGAGCTGCAGTGCTTGCAGAGCACCCTGAGCCCTGACCATCCTCCAGCACCTTCCTGTACTGTCCATATGTGCCCCAGAGCTTTCAGACTTCACAGAGACACAGGGTACTTGAGCTTTGCATATGGCTCCAGAAATCGTGGCAAGGGAAAAGGAGGCTGTATCCTGAACTCAGGTAGGTGTGGACGCGTTGCCCAGGAGTGCCGGGGGGAGCTGGTGCTGCCAGCTGGGTGTGTGGAGCAATATCGAGCAGCCAGTCAGCAAAGGGGGAGTGAGGAGAAGTGAACTGAGTTGCTGAAGAAAGGAGAGATGAAAAGCTGAGCATAGCATTAGAGCTGAGTCAGAGGGGAGGAGGTTTACGTGGAGCTAGTCCTGCCGGTGTCCTGGGGAAGAGGGGTGCAGCCTTCAGTCCTCAGATCAAGATAGTGTTGGGAAACAGGTCTGGTTTATCTTGGCTGCAGAGTGCCCCAGGGCGTCCCCATTTCACAAACGTCTCCCATGCCACCACTCTCAGCCTCAGCATCCCCTGTGCCTTGTCAGGTGCTGGTGAGAGCTGCCTTGCTTCTGTTGAGCTCGTTGTCACAGAAAAACCTATCAAAGCTTTGGAACTTCTTTCTCCTTAGTTTCCTACAAGGTAGCCAGTTAATTTGGCTCTGAGATGAGGTTTGAAGGAGCTCAGGAGCTGGCACGGGGTGAGAAGTGACAGCATGTAGCTGTGATTTGGTTGGGTAGGACCCTTTCCTTTTTGGCACTGAGCTGAATGGAGCACGGTTGTTTTGTGGAGCATCTTCACAGCCCCACCTACAGATCTGACACTGCTGACATGAGGAAAAGACAAGAAACAAAACAACTCCATGATTCAGAATAGGAGTCCAGCCCATGGGACTCCATTGTAGGGCAGAGTTGGGAGTGAACTGAAAGCTCCCAGCACCAAATCCTGGCTTTGCAACGCCACTAAATGTTTGTGTGTGCCATGCAGTATGGCATGAGCTCCAGAACCACTTCCATCAATATGCACAAGTTGTATGTTGTGTGGCGTTTTGAATCTTTACTGCTGGAGATTAGGAAATGCAGAATGAAAGCTGTAGTGTATGTAAATAGATTATGTGGAGTTTAGAGAAACTAAGCTGCAATCTCAAATTCAAATAACTTTTCTATTAGGAAGGATCTATTAATACGGTATGGTAATTGTGCAGACTCCAAGTCCTCACCCAGTCAAAGTAAGCTCTGAGAGTCCATACCTACGCATGGAAAAATCCCCTTAAAGCACTGGGAATTTTGCCTGTGTAAATACTGCAGAACTTGAGCTGCAAATGCCTCTTCTATAAACTACAAAATCAGAACTTAATCACAACAGCAAAACTTCAGTAAGAAATTTAAGGCAGTACACACTGCTGCAAGAATACACTTGAGGAATCGAGATCCGCTGAGGTTTTTGCACTGCTTTTCCCTCTTGTTGCCATTTCCTTTTCCCTATAGGTGAGGCCATCCCCAGTACTAATCTTTGTTCTTTGTGGCTCAGCCTCTCCGGGTAAGCGTCATCTTCCTTTATCTGCTGCATCCTCTTGCTTGCCCAACGATTATCCCAGAAGGCAGATGGTTTCCCTTTGATGGTTGTTCCTCAATGCCACAAGATAACTGAAAACAGCCAACATTTTCTCCTTGGGTCTAATCTGTGTGGTCAGAAAGTGAAAGATTTCATTCCCTTCAAACAGCTGACCGCCCTTCTCCTGCCTCTCTCACACATCTGCTGATGTTGGTAACAAGGATACCGCTCTGGGCTGCCTTTCTCTTCGTTTAGGAAGCTCTCATAAAGGCTTCTCTCTAAAAGACATTTTCAGCTGTTGTGTCAAAGTTGGATTTTTAAGTTGTTGCAAGCCTTTCCCATTTGTTTGGAGGGGCTGAGACTTGCAAGTTCTTAGTGTATACTTAATTTTCAAGCTTGTTATCTGTGCCAAGCCAACTCTTTTTGGTCCTCATTAAAAGGATTTAAATATACAGTTTGACTCATCTACTGTAGCCCTTTAAGCTCCTGCTTCCTCCCTGGAGTTCTGGTCTTACCCCACGTAGTGTGCTGCTGCCATCAAGGTCTGAATTGCTGGGTTGTTTGGGGGGTTTGCTCCTCTGGCCCGTAGGAGGCTGGGAAGGTCTTCCTGCCGTTCCCAACAACACCAGCACGGCATTGCTATCACAGCTTGCCCTCCATGGGCCCATATCCTGGTTCTCATTTTAGGGCCAGTGGCTGAGGGAGAAATGAAATGATGTGCCAGGATGCTGCAGAGCCATCAATCCCATCTCACTCCCCTGTATACTGAGATGTGCACATTGAAGTGACTAATCCAAGGTTACCCAGGAAAATAAGACCCAAACATCCTTCATCTTGGTCCTGGGTCAAACTGTGCAACTCAAATGTCTTCCCAGCCAGTGCATTGCAGCAGGAGCTGTGTCCTGTGGGAGCCATCCATTGCTCTGCACAGAGGTGCAAGGGGGGCACAGTGGAAATGCAAATATAACCTTGTCCTTGCAAATATCATCCCTGCTCCTCGCCTGGGTGGGGAACCACCATTTGGGAACAGAAGGTGAAGGAGGGAAAGCAAACAAGTCTCTCACATTGCTCCACTCACATGCAAGGAAACTGGCTCTCAGTTTGCCTCAGAAACAACTTTGACCCTGGAAAACAGATACATGAGTAGGAACTAGGGACTGGGCGGGAGGAACAGCAAAGCCCACGTAGACGCTGCAAATGTATGGGATTTTCGTCTTCAGGTCAGAACGGATGGACATAATGATCCCGTGAGGCTCTTCACTTAAAAGCTGCTGGTTCCAGCTCACCCCTCCCCTGCTCCCAGCATTGCTGCTGACTGTTCACACACTGCTCCTTTTCCTTACACCTCTTATCTGCCACGTGGAAAATGGTCAGGGTAGCTCAGGTTCTGGGTCTCACTGCAGCCTGGCAGTTCCTTTGGCCTAACAAGCATTTATAGATCCCATCCCCCCCTTTTAGTACAGGTAACCCTGGGACAGGTCCTAAAGTAGCTAAGAAACACTTAATTCTGAATCTTCCCATTTTGTGGTGCAAATTAGGCCACATCAAGCTAAACATTGTATTGGTTTATCTTTTGTGTTTGACATGCTATAAATCAAACAGGACTTGAATATACTCCTCATGACTTTAGGTATCATGTACATGAGCATCTATGCTGTGTTCCAGGTGCCTTTGCCAAAACATTAACAGTAATACTAGGAGGACTAAACAGAGCAGATGTTCTGTGATCCCACACCAAAAGGCAACTTGGGAATGTTGGAAATTATGCAGGTACAAAAAGCTTTATCCCTCGAGCCATGTACTTTTATTATATAAACAAATTATCATAACAGCTCTGTGAGGTGTCACCATCACCTTATGGAGAGGAGGCTGAGAAGGTTGATTTGGCAAAGAACACAGGCTCATGGAGCTCTGACCCCATGGTAGTTCCACCCTCTCTCTCTCTCTCTCGTATACAGCCTAAGTGTATAATGTGACTTTTCAGTGCAGGGATCATTAAACTGTAAAACTCTATTTTGGGAATGTTGTTTTCATTCTTTTCCCAAATAGTAGATTGTCTCCAGAGATAAGAAAATACAAATATCCATTAGAGCAGGGAAAAAGCTATGCAGCTTTACAGATATCAAGTTCTTTTTCCCTACGCTGTTTGATTTCTCTTGGGGTGTCACAAGGTACCCAGCTAAAAGCAAAGACATCTCCCTGGGGGAACTCTTTGCAATGCTGTCGTATTTGTATTGTGGTAGGAAGTCTCTACCGGTTATAAAACTGTCAAAAAATTGTCAATGGCCAAAAAGTGGAAATGTTTTAGGCCTAATCCAGTGCCTGTCAAAACTCATCATCACAACTTCCCCTGACTTGGAGAAGTGCAGAATCTCTGTCATCTCCAGGAGCTATTTTACAGCATCACATCTTGCTCATTAATACCCACCTGACAAGCAAATATAACACCAAGTATTTCTTTACCAAGATGCAACAGATTGAAAAAAAATCCCATTTCTTTCTAATTTTGGGTAATGTGTCTGCTCCCTAAGTTGCAGTACCCAAAACCAGAGTGTTTTAAAATGCTTCAGCTGAGGGTTCTCAGGACAGATGGGCACAGGGAGGAGGAAGATAATCTGATGGCAGCCCCATCACTTGGTTCCACTGCTGGTACCACATCATTACCGCAGCCAGAAGGCACAGCAGACCAGAGCCATTGCCCCTCCACGCCACTATTCTGAATTACTAAGAGATACTGCTTAAATGTGATGCTTCAGACTTGTCTGCAGTCTCCAACCTGTAGGATATGTTGAGGGAGCAGCTCTCTTCATACAGGTGCTCGTACACTGTTGCACCCAGTTTCCTCATTTCCTCTGAAAGCAACATTGATAAGGAACAAACTTGGAATGCATAGTGTGGAGGATTCAGCATATAAACACAGGATAAAAATCCAAAAAGGGATTTGGTCTCTTCCCAACTATGCGATGTTTGCCCTGGATGAAGAAGTGGTGAGCAAGTTCTATTTTCAGCTGCACACTTCGAGCTGTTTCTCACGATGGCTGTCGCTGCCTGAGCAGCTGGGCGCACCTAACACTGGATCCCTCACTCTGGTTTGTCCCTGAATTACTGCTTTGCTGTCAGGTGCCTGCAGCCTTGGCTTTGCTACTTAACTTCACTGTCAGGCTCTGCTTTTGCAACCAAAATAGGGAACTTAACAGTAAGAACTCAGTTTCTTAGGTGATGGAGTTTAGGCGAGATGTTAAAGAGCAGGCACTGAAGTAGCAGGATGCAACCAAGGGAGAGCAAACTCTGGATGATCTGTAAAGCTGAAACAGAGTTGTCTTTTCCTTCCCAGCTGTTCCCAACAGCCACCTCTGCTCTACGCCTTCCTGCCTTCTCACTCACTAAATACCGGGTTTTTTTGATGGCAAAGGCTGTCTAGGAGCAAACCTGGAATCCATACGTTCCCCTTGCAGGTGCGGAGAGAGCTACAAGAATGATGTGAATTGGCTGCAGCCTTCCTAACCACATTCATGTCATGCCACTCCGGCTGGGATGCCGGAGAGAGAATTAATGGAGTGTAAATCCCTGTTTGGAAATCTCCAGCTTCTCCCTGTAACTCCTTCATTCCCTTTGCAAACCACAGGAGGAAGGGATCTCCCCAGAGAGCCACAGCTGCACATTTTGGGTCTCGTTAGAAAGTAGTGGAGAATTCACACAGCCAGATCTGCCTGGCTGACAGGTTCACAGTGAGCTGTGATACTTCCAAGGGAATCTGTAGTCCTGAGACTAAACCCTGTGTGCAACAATCCTCTTTTAAAGTTATTGTATGGCTTGGCTACAAAGATAAGGCACCAGATGGCTTGGGAAGAATTTTTAGGAGACAGTCATGCTGGTATGCCTGGAAGGATCTTGAGAGTTTACGTTTACAATAGACTATTTCTTTGGAAGTGAATGTTTGTCAGGAACATCAGTTTTAATTACTTAAAATGTAGGCTGTTTCCAAATGCAGACAGTGTTAAGAGGAATTTTTTTTTTTTGTCCTGAAGAGAGGACAGCCAACAGAAATCCCTTCCTTTACAGGTAACAAATTGACCCATGAGACTACTGTTATGCAGTTTTCATCCCAAATACTATCCTGCAGCACCTTCTTTTACTGATGAATTATTCATAGCATAAGTAGGTATTTCTTTTCATCTGTTTTCAGCCAATGAAGTAAGCAGCTAATATTTCCAACTCTAAGAAAACAAGATCATGGGTCAGCCCTCAAAATTCCCAAGACTTTTCAACTGAGCCTTACTTCGTCTTTTGCATGCAAGGAAGGATGAGCTGGAACAGGAGCCATAAGGATGCCCGTAGGAATAAGCAGCCTGCCAGTAATCTCAGCGTTGCTTTCATACACCCAACTCACTTATAAATCCTGGTATGATCAGTCTGCAGTAAGGATTACAGCACTATTACCCACAATGTCAGGCTGAATTCGATGGCACTAGGAATAGAGCTGCCATATACCCAGTCTGAGGGCATAATATTTCTTTTCCAGCCAGAAGTGTTACCCAAAATTATCTAAACAATTTGGACCTTCCTGAGAGCCATGACCCTGCAGGAGCTCCTCATCACCCACAGGTGCATGGCAGTCCTGAGGAGATCTGCACGTGGGCAGCACCCCTTATGTGTCTGGAGGTGTGGCAGCTCTGCTAAGGGGGTAATTTCCTGCCCTACAACGCATGGATGTTGGGATATACATGTCGTATTTTTGAGACCTTTCAACTTTCTGGTGTACATTACAACATAAATAACGTTACTAAATGCTGGTGATGGGAATCAGGCTCATGTTTGTGAGCCAGCTGTCTCCATGTTGTCTCCCCGTGTTTTATTGTCTTAATTCTTAAATATCTCTAACCTTTCCATTCAGAATTTTTAAAGGGATGAAGCATGATTTGTGAATACCGTAACACAAGGAGATTTGTTGACTTAACTGACATTGTTTTGACATGACATGGCCTGCTAAGGGACCAAGACCCCATTGTCTAACTGCAGAGCAAACACAGGGCTGAAAATGGGGCCAATATCGGAGTTCCCCTGCCTTATCTCACTCAGTTAATGCATTACTCCACACCAGCCAGCTAAGAGTAGCGTTTGTTGCAGGGAGAGAGAAATCTCATACACACCAGCAGCATTCTTTCTCTCTACTGTTTTCATAGCAGGTTTCTGCACATGGTTGTTTGTAACTCAAAGCCCATAGTCAAAACAGAGAATTGTACAAATCGAAGCCATTTCATCTACCGACAAAGTGGATGTTTGTGTTCCTACAACAGCATGACAGGGAGATGCTAGCTCATGGCTGAGACTCCTAAACCTGTCATAGGTTGTGAAACACATGTAGAGACAAAAGAGCAACTTCCCCCAAACAGATGTGTGGTACTGAGCACATTAAAACAAACGCATGTTATCGGGACTGATTCTGTGTATCAATTAACTCCTCTGAACAGTGAGAATGGAAATTTGTAGCCCTGGTTCTGTATATATAAAACCATGTGGTTTAGGGCAGCGGTATGTAATTGCATGAAATTTTTTGGAACACCCTTATGTATAGAAAATAGGCCTCTGGGCCAGGAGCTGGCACTTTTCAGGAGCTGACATGCTTCTATGAAAGCATGGGGAGGGATCCCGTGTCACCACCTCTCTGCAGCATCATTAACAGCTGTGACCAAGAATCAGCCCCGTGGCCTTCTCTCTTGCAGTTATCCCTGAGTCACTCTCCTGCAACCCACTGCACAGCACAAGGAACAAAAGAAGAGTTTCTGCATTGCTTAAACACACAAGAACTACTGACCCGGCCCGGTTAGAGCCATTTCACACTCTTTCCAGGGCACACCGGTGGTGACCATTCAGTGGTGACAAGGCAGGAACAAGGAAAGCTTACAGGGCCATACCTGAGCACCAGTCCATCTTCCAGGGATCTGCAGTTGGGTGAGCCATGCCAGAGGTGATGTCCTTGTGCCCCTCTGCTGAGCTGCTCCAGGAAGAGCGGGACACGAGTCCTGCCTGGGGAGATACAAACATCTCTGTAACTCTCGCCCTTGTGCAAATGCAGCGCTGGTGTTCAAAAACTCGACCTCACACTGCCTTGTGGTCTGGCATTGGTACCAAACGCGATGGTTTAGTTTCCACTTCCACCACCCAGAACAGACATGGCTGTGGAAACCCCAGATTAACAATTCCGATTAGGAACACACACCCTAGTCTCAATGATGTGTGTGTGTGTGACTGCCAGTGGCTGTGAGATCTCTCAGGGCATGGAGATATAATTACAGCTGTCAAGGACAGAAATCTCCTTTTACTTTTCTGCCCCACTCGCTAAGATTTTTCTCATGCCCCAGCCCTCTCCTTGTGTCCTTCCCTCAGGCCGTGTGTCATCTGTCCTGGTCACCAAAGAATTAAGTTCCCGTGCCTAGAACCAGCTTTTGTCTTATTGGAAGCTCTTCTTTCTGCACCCATTGAAATCTTATAAAAATAAGACAATGCGTGAGTAGCTTTTTAATCTAATTATTCTTGTATTTACTTGGCATAATCTTGGTTATTTTGCAACCAAATTATTTGATCCAGGAAAAAGCTTCCAGGAGAAGACTTGAGTGTGAGATACAGTGACACGGGTATCTCCTGTCAGTCTAAAATGTGGTACAAGCATGCCCTTCTGTATCCAAGCACTTCAGCAAAAGTCATGTAGCTTGCTCCTTGATTTCAGGAAATGGGTGCAAAGGCACCCAGGCTCACCCTGCAGCTGGAGATTTGTGGGGCACCCTCCAAGTATAGGTCCAGCTGCATCTGTCCCTCACATCACAGGCATGAGCCCCTGGCCCCAGGTGATGTGTGAATAGTGCAGCAGTCAGAAAAATTCACACAGAGGATTTTGCAAGCACATTTGCCAGTTTAAACTTTGTCCTAGAGACTGGAGACTCCTGCAACTGTGAGAAAGAAGGGTCTTTGTCGTTTATAGCTGAGGTCAGCGGAGGGCCAGAGCAAGGAAGTTTGTATTGCAGCAATTTGTACCTTATCTTGTTTATAAATGTAAACAGAAGGTTTACACTTCCGTTAGTGAACTCTCCTACACCAAAAATGTTCAGTGCAAAGAGGAGGAAAGGCATAGGCAACGTGTGTGCACTCATTCCTTGAGCTGATTTCCAAAAGAACAGTTAAAGAATCCGGTGTTCCTGAAGTGCTTGGAAATTGGGCCTCCCTTGCAGGGTTTAAAACCCCTTTTCTGCAGACTGCAGAGGTCATTCCAGGATCTCCATAAGGTCTGGATGTAACTTGTAAGACTGATGGACTTGGGTCAACACCATTGAAGCCAAGAATCCTTTATGAGCTTTAGGTCACTCCCAATTGCTTCTGAAGTTATTGCCCAGGCTTTTCTCATTTTAGTCACACTACCAGAGTTTTGTATCCTATGAAAAGCTCCAAGGAAAGGGACATATGGAGCTTGCAAAAGCATAGTTATTGTGCTAGCTAGCTCCAATCCCATGCCAAGCAAATTATTCATGCACATTCTGTGGATAGGAGGCACAATTTTCATGTGGTTATATGGATAAAGGGAGAAGAATTTGGGCCACTGACTCAGCCTGTCAGCAATGCTTCCCCCAAATTCAGCCATGGAGCTGCAAAGCAGATTTCTCACAGTGCTGCTGGTGGGGCAGTGCTCTCTTTGGAAACGGTGACCCCTTATTTAGACGCCGCTTGGAAACCAGTATCGTACAAGGGAGCCAAATTCTTCCTGAAGTCTGACCTTTTGATTATAACCTTTCAGGAAAGGAAGCAATTGAACAAAAGCAGCTTAGAGATAGCATTTCAAATGAGAATCAGTCAGCTTGGCTGGAGCAGGAGCAGCAGCAAAATGCCCAGCCTGCTGGAGACGTGGCCATGCCATGCGATGCTGCTCTCCTGCATCTGAAAGGAAACCTGACATTCTATAGGTGTTCTGTTTTTTGGGTAGTCTCATGGAAGGAGGCAGAGTTTGAGGAGACACACTACAAAAAGATCCCTTTACTGGCTGCTGCTTTTCCATTTCAGCTCCATGACCAAAGTGCTTTTTGTCTTTTTCTTTTCAGTTTCAGCAGATTTTATTCAATTACCATTGCAGTGGCCACTGCAGAGTGCAGGGTACATTCCTGCTTCAGTTGGCTTTGTGTCCTCTTGGCAGCAATTCTGAACATCCAGAAAAGCAGACAGTTGCTATTTTCCTCCATTTTCACTTTCCCCTTAGAAATATTTCTTATATGGCCTTCCCACATTGAGGGGTGGGGGAAGGAAAATTCTTATGATCCTTTCATAAAGTAATTAAATTTGTTCTATTATTCTAGTCAGTGGAAATAGAAAAGCCAATCAACTGACTGTTACTGTACAATAAAGCCAGGAGCGGTACATTTCAATCCTTGTTCCATAATACTTATATAATTCAGACCTGGAGACAAAAGCACTAAGGTCATGGATTAGCAGTGGCTTAAAGTTGAAAATAGCCTGAGGAAGTAAGGATGACAAAATAATTACTAGTGGGCAAATCATATGTTAATGGGTATGGGAATTACTTAGTGTATGATATTTTATCAATGTAAATGGAAGAAATACAAAAGCAAATTCAATTTTTAAGGTTTCCATGAATAAATACATATATAAATAAAACCAGTCTCTATACTTGAAATAGAGCTACAAAAACTTAAATTTGAAATGACAGTACATTAAAACAAATAATCTGGTAATAATTAAAACTGTTGAAATACAGAGCTAGTTCTCATTAACAGTGTTTTATAAGTTTGTTTTCTTTTCAGTGATGTATGCAACTAAAACCTGTGTCATTCAACTGAGGTGCCAAGCAGTTCAAAGAACACATTGTGAAGAAACTCATCACAAAACATCAGCCATAAACTACACTTTTCTAGATAAAAAAAATCATGGTTCATAGATAAATAATTATGGCAATTCACTTGGATATAGCATGTGAGGTAAATCACATCAAAGCTTTCATGTGCATACCCAAACAAATTAGCAAAATCTATAATAAAAGCTCTGGTGGAGTCCATACTCACCAGTGCTGGAATTTCACAAGTCACCTACCAAGGTTTCATTATCATCCCCTTTTGCAAGCATTACAGCTGGTACAATAATAATTGCTGTGCCAAAGATAATTGTGAGAGTACAAAACACAGGAAAACTAGAAAAGCAATTTTGTGGCAAGAATGCCATGCAATTTTTCACACACCAGCGAAGAAAATTAGATTTCTAAACAGAGGGTGAACACTTGCTTACCAGGGTAACAGCTACTGCCTGCACAGAAACCACCCCTCAGAGCCCAGGGGATGTTCACAACCAGCTGAACACACCCAAGGAGAATGGTGGTAATTAATTAATTAATTAGTGCATTTGTGCTAAAAGAAATGCCACCTGCAGGTGTTACCGGTGGGTAAAAACTCACAGATCTGTAAAAATGCATATGAAGTAGCTCTGTCATTGATCAGAACACTTTTAGCCATTTTGCCCAGGACACCTCCTGAAGAGGAACGTCTTGTCCCAGTGATTGGGACTTACTGGGAGAAATTCATCTTGGCCTCAACTCACAGCTCAGTCAGAGCAGAGAGCTTACAGAGACCTCTTGGGTGTTTGTAACACTGTGTTAAGTAACAGCACAAATAAAACCACTGTCTTGGGATAATGCATCTTCTTTTAAACAAACATTTCATTTCAAAGTCTTAAACAGGCAATAAAACAATATTTAGTCTTGTAAGTCTTTTTTGGTTAGGTTCATAGTGTACCTGCCTGCCAATTACATTCCTTGCATTCAGAACACCTAGAAGCCTCCATTTATTAGCAACCCATCCCAAAATAAATGTACCACTTGAGACAAAGATAATCTATTCTGAAGGAGACTGCTAGACAGCTCCCGGGGATAAAGGAGGTTAAGATGCTTTTGAATATTTAACATAAAAAAAAAAAAGTGAATTTTTTCACTTTCACTTTTTTCTATTAAAAATCATGTTTTCTTCATTCAGACGTAGGGTGTGACCTCAAGTAAATATCCTGAGCCCTTTCTTACTGCAGCCTTTGGATAGCAACATCTGGAAGATGACGAGACCTCGCACCCTGTGCCCATGCACACCACACAGCATCTCAGGCTGTTTCAGTGTTTTACCTGCTCTTCAAGCGCCCGTGCAGAAGCAAAATGGTTGTTACGTGTATGTAGTACAACTTAAAGGCTGCTTAACAAGGCTGGTTCTCATTCTCTGTGCCTTATGAGCCACATAATCCTATTTAGTGTTTTAGCTGTGTCATACGTGAATTGGTCACTCTGTGCATTGCCTTGTCCAGTGGTGGCAGACAAAAACACCTTTGGTGTGCAACACTCAGCTGAGGCAAGCTTGGAAAGTGTTAACTCTGAGGTAGGATAATATCCTATTTGGTTGAAGTAAAAAGTAAACAAATACAGGATTTACAGCAATTTAAGGCTTAAGATGAGATCAGATGCCTGTCATCTCCAAACACCTCTCAATCAGCAAAAAATTAACCTTCATGAAGTGGATTGCTGGGTTTTGGTGCAAGCTTTTCTGGGGAAAATGGATCCATATGTTATTGTTCTGTAGAGTGGAGGGAGGTGAAGCATAAACTCAACTGAAAACTTATCCAGGGCTTCTGGCAAGTGCAGGCCAGAAGTGTGTGATTTGTGCTGCTTACAAGATATCTGCATTTCATGAATCCCAGATGATGATGTGCAGGGGGATCTCTTTAAATGCAGGAAGTTAGAACTATCATCAGCTAATGAAGAGGGCAGAGAAATGAAAATGGAGCCAAAGGGAGAGGAAGATGTACTCATTTTCCAGGGAATAACTGCATTAGAGCCACCTGCTTACAGGGTTAACATTCTTCCCCTCTATTTCAAATGAGGGGAGTCAACCTGACCTTTACTTTCAGATCCGAGAGAAGCCTTGAAAACGAGAACAGTGAAGCTGTCCAAATGCAAACACTGGCTGCAGCAGACCTATTTATAAATAGTTTAGAAGAACACCATGAACTGCAGAAGGAGGGGAATTTCCCCCCCCCCCGCCCCCAAGTTTGCTGCCTCACTGAACACAGCGACATGCTTGAATTTGCTTTCTTACATACCAGGAGGCCTGTAGCAGAAAATGAGGTTAAATCCACAAACGCAGGACCCAATGCAGTCAAGTGGCACCAGCTCCAGTTTTGCTGCAGTGCGTGAAGGGGTCATCCTGCAGAGAATGTCCCTGGTCTAACACAGTCCCTCAGGCTTTACTGGTCCCTCCTGCTTCATGGGAACAGAGCCTGAATGGGGCTGCCAAGGGGAAAAATCCCAAACCAGCTTGAGTGGCTCAGAGGACATCTGCCTCTGAGAAGGGAGGAGTTGGGGACAGCCTCCCAGGTTGCATTCATCATTCTCTTCCACCTCTCTCCGACCTTAAAAGGTGTTCTTTAATAAAGAATAAACTACAAACTGTTCAACTGCAATAGTAAGTAACACTAAAAATTCATAAAGCGAGAAACTAACTCAAAATAGCCAGCACCCCAACCCTCATGTACTCTCATAACAATTCAGACTTATCACAGCCCCCAGTTTGCTACACAATTCCCAGTCACTTCTGCTACTACACACTTCTGCTGGGCTGCTACTTTCAGTTTTGAACCTTAGTCCTACAAAGAGTTCTCTGAGCAGGAGGTCAACCTTTGTTTTAAAGGATGTCATAAGTAAAAACAAACTCTGGCCTTGCAAAATTTCCCTGTTTGTATGTTTTGCCCCAGTTACTCAGAAAATGTAATCTAAAAGATTAAATTTCCCTTTCTGAGAAGTGTTATCTAATGGGAAACCAGTGGTGATGTCACTGGGCAGATGATACAGTCACTAAAGTGCAGCTACTTGGTCAGCAGAGATGGCTCAGATGTTGGAAAAGACATTGCAAAAGGAGCATTTCATCCCTCTTCTGTCTGGCCTCACACACAAACACTGAGGAACAAGGCAGCTTTCTGGGGCCCGACAGAGTACATGACACAGAGACTTGGCTGCTCAAATTCTGTTATTTCAGAATAACACCTATCTACCTGCAATTATTGCCGTATTTTGGTTTCTCCATTCTGCAGACATCACAGGCTCTCTGAGCCCACTTTGAATCACATCAGATACCACTGGAGTATACCAGGACTGGGAATAGAAGTCAATGAAAGGTGAGATGCACAGAAAAAGAATGCACACCTTTGACCCATCTCTCTAAACAAAGCTTAACCCACTGTCCCCTCTTTTGCAGGTTACTCCAAAAGTGGGGTGAATTTTACCAACCCAGACATTTCCAGCTACCTATATCCTCTGTTTCCCATCTCATTTTCCCTGAAGCCTCTCTAACAAACTTCACGGGTGATTTCTGGGGTCAGGGTGATATATTTCTATTTGTATTTCATAGCTCTCAGTAGAATTGTTTTCCATGAACTCATTTGGTTACTCCTGAACTCAGGTGGTTCACAGAGAGGCAGCTGTAGAAATGATTGAAAATGAGAATTTTTTTTTTTTTTTTTTGCTATGGATAGTAGTCACAGACAGGCTCCTCTCTCCAACCAGCTGCCTGAAACATCCCACTCCATTTCACAGAAAATGATCTTTTATATGGGTTAGCTTGAAGGTCATTGAGCAAGTTGCTGGCTACATCAATGGCAGCCTTGCTCTTCCAGGATAGCTGTGGCCAAGTTGCTTTTATTTCTCACAGGTCCACTCTTGGATTCAAGGAGAATAAGAAAAAAATAAAGACAAGGGCTGAGCTCACTCTGTTGGCCAGGTATGCAAGTCCATACCTTAGACAATCTGCTGGTGAAGAGTCAGAGTCTCCAGAAGTTCAAGGATATCTCAGGGCCTCTGAAAATCAGCTCCAACAGGACCCAATAACACCTGGAGTGGTGAGGAAAGGAACCCTGACACTCCTTGTGCCTGCACCAAAGTTCCTGACAGAACTGGCAAAGCTCTGAATTTATTTGCGTTAGATAGAGCTGATTAGAACAACAGCTGGAAAGGTGAGTGTCTTTAATTAAGTGGACAATAATTTATGACTTACATTGGATGCCTCACAGTAAAAAATAAACTGTTTATTAATAATGGTTTTAAAGCTCAGTTCCTGTTTTAAACAAAATAAATTTAAGTAAGCAGTCCCAGCTGAGCTTCTGGTAGGAGAGAGTTTACTGGGAAAATTAAGTTAAAAATGAAAAAAGCTACTCAGAATTTGCTAGTGTTCACTTACTATCCTTAAGTTTTGGGCAGAATGTAGTGCAATGTAGCACCTACACTTCAAGTTTTCATAAGCCACTGGCAACAGGCATAATTCTCTCCTGGATGAGAATTTGGAATCTCAGAACCTCTCTCATTTCTTATTTTCTTCGTGCTGTTAATGCATTTTTTACACACACACACGCATACACACAGTATGTATATTTATATACATACACTTATATATACTAATATAAATAGTTCCTGTTGCAAAGCAGTTTAAGAGTTTCCCTCCCCAAATAAAGTGCCCAGTTCAAGCTGGC
Organism: Dasyornis broadbenti; assembly: GCA_013397935.1. Lineage (NCBI taxonomy): Eukaryota > Metazoa > Chordata > Aves > Passeriformes > Dasyornithidae > Dasyornis > Dasyornis broadbenti. The sequence goes on from VZRN01000404.1 coordinate 1,337,489, forward strand.
AAAGTCTCTAGAATGCAGCACACAAGATGGAAAAGGCAGCAACTAAACACCGGTTTTGTTACTGGAAAAGGATCAGTTTCCTGTGATACGTCAAATTCCTTCTGTAACCGTGGATAGATGATTTAGTACCAGACATTCAGAGGGATTTAGGTTTGAAAAGATGTAAATAGAAAACTTATAGGAATTTCTTTAATATCTGATGCTCAGGGGAGCTGGACATCTTGGGGGAATTTTGAGAATTGCTCTGTATGCGTCTTTCCCAGCTTGCTTCAACAGATGGAGTTTTCTCTGCCTTGGCCCTTCCTATTTAGAAAATGTCAAAACCAGGGATTTTCTTCCTCACCAGGAAGGATCAGGAGACTGAGACACTCCAGCAAACCAGGCATTGAAAAAAGGAGATAGATGAAGGAGTGTGAAAAGTTTAATGTATTTCTTCTCACCTTTACCAGACATGAATGACCTATGAAATATCATCAGAACCACTGTCCTCATGTGGGCAATGCTACCAGAGCCTAGACAGCATCACTACTTTCCTTCTTTTCCACTGAGCAGGAAATATTTGCGCAGATTTGGAGGAGAGGAAAGGTTCACAGATGAAACCAGGGCTCAGCTCCAGCACCTTTTCTCAGCAGTGACAGTGTGTGCAGTTGGCCGTGAGGGTCTACTAAACCCACAGAGCTGAAAACCAGCCCCCACCACCCAACAGACCTGAGACCTGTCAGGAAATCACTGTTCTATCAGCATTCATCACAGGACCATTATGGTCCAAATGTAAATGTCCCAGGCAGAGCTCTGGGATCATGGAGTCATTGCACTACATCCTATCAATCTGGCACATTTATATTCTGATTTTCTACAAGCTATGGTCCCACACACAGATATTCTCAGGTTGCCATCCTCTCTAATACAATAAAGCTTTCTGTGCTCCCTGCCCTCAGGTTCTGTTTCCCATCCATGCTCAAGAACTATTACTAAAGCAAGTACTGGAAATGCACCTCCCAGCACAGTTGCACAATATTTAATGGAAAAAACCACCTTTGTGTATTTCAAACAAAAGCCCAAAAGTTAACGTGCATCTCTGACAATGAAGTTAGGAAGGAGTTTAACAGGAAGCCAATCTGTGAGCAACAGAAGCTTCAAAGCCTTGTTTCCTTTGGCTCCCTGGCTCAGGGCTGGGCCAGTCTCTGGGTAGTAACACACAGAACCCAAGTCAGAACATCTCCTGTAGCAGGAATACTTTTCCTATGAGTAGTCTGAGGGATTGGCAGATTTGCTTGAGATTAGAGGTCAACTTCTGTTCCTGATTGAGGGACATGAATTTAGTCTCTCCTCGTGGCTTATCTTGCTATTGCTGAGGTACCTGGCTGTCTGTCAAATTTGGATGGAACTTAACAATGGATTCAGGTGTCAAATCTGACTTACAAGTGATGGTGGAAATCTCTTTAGGAGGACAGGCTTAAAAATCCCCCAAAACTAAGTGATTGTAGTTTGACTTGTCTACTTCAGCTGTGTTAACTCATGGGAAGTTACTGAAGCAAGTTCACGAACCATCACTGATGCACAGCATGGGAACCCTGCTGATTGTAATTGCTGGGAGGATTGGTTGGAGCATTAAATGACGGCCATTTGTTGGACTAATAAACACAGAACTTAGTGTTCCTATAGGAAATACCAGCAACTTTTGATACAAAGCAAGTGAACATGGAAGCTCTTTCCTTGCGGATGCAGTACCTGCAAAGAAGCAGCTGAATTTGTTTCATCGGAGTCATATCCTCTTTCTGAGCAACATTTCCTAATGAAGGACTACTGAGAAATCCAGACATTGTCCATTTTCTCCCTAGGATACATCCTGCTGGGGCTTTGTACAGGTCATTAATACATTATCTGCTGAGCCATAAGACAACAAGCAAAGCCAGCAAAATGCAGCCTAGTGAAATTTGACAGGAGTAGAGGATGCACGGGTTTGCTACTTAAATAAATAAATGTTTAAATATTTAAACAAAAATTCTGGTTTGAAAGGAAAAGCTCAATGCGAGGGAGAGGTCAGATGAAAGCTGATGTTTTCTGGACCGACAACAGATATAACTACTGATCCAAAAAAACTTGAATACAGGAAGCTCTGCCAGGTTCCATTTGAATGGATAACGAACGGCTGGAGTAGTTAAGTGAAAAGAGATGTTATGTGATGCTAATATATAAAGCTCCAAAAGGAGGTAATTGAATTGCTTTGATCAAGTAAAGAAAGAAATCCCCACCTTGGCTCTTCACAGCAGAGATGGTTATCTTGGCAAAGCTGAGGAGAAGAAGTGGCCAGGCTTGCTCTGAGTCAGTCTCCTGATAGCTCTCCATCTGACCTTGCTGTACAGGAAGGCCATGAGACAGAGGAGAGCAGTGGCCTGAGTAGGAGTCATTCCATGCTGTTGCCCAGGCAGTGTTGTTCCCCTGGACAAGTCTCTGTTTTACACGGCAATGGGAGCCCCCATTCACCACACACAGCAGGGAGTCTTTCACAGCAGCCCCAGGCATCCCCTCTGAACATGACCTGTCTAACAGGACCATTCTGTTTTCTAGGCTTCAGTAGAAAAGCTTCATCTGCTAGCAAAACACTTGAAATTAGGATATAATTCTGCTCTGAACATGAGCAACCAAATGACCAAAATATGCTTTGTTTCCCAATCCTCTCGCAGGGAGGGTGATACCCAGAGCTCCAGGAACTCAGTGTCTTTCCTTCCTTCACATTCTCACCAATAGAACCTCTCACCTACCTCAGTTTTACGGTATTTTTACCTCCCACACCCATTTGACTCCAGCTGCTTACCAAACTCTGGCCTCTTTATTGGGCAGAAATGGAAGAATAAGTTATTGTGAGAATATCTTGAGGGAGTGTAATCAGTGACTGAATCCAAATACAGTTATTCAGCTATTGTTCATTCAGCACCATGCCCGAGAGAAAATGAAATTCTGACCTTTGGCTATTTTGTAACCTAAAAACTGCTGATAATATTAAGACCAACATTTTCTTGCACAGTTGTGGGAGACATCTGCTGAAATCAAGGGAAAGTTTCCCACTATTTTAGAGTTTAGGGTGTCAGAGCAACGGAGCTTTTCAGAACTCCTTGCAGGTGTCCAGCACATCAGCATTAGAAGGTGCGCTCCCCTTTCATGGAGTTGCATGTACAGTGCTTGTCAAAAATCAGGCGTCTTTGGCTACACAAATTCTGAAATCTGCTTAAACCCAGCTATGTTCCTGAACAGAGCACCTCTCAGGTCTCCATTCCTTTGCAGTAATATGTGCTTTATTAAATAGCATACTCCTCAAAATCACAGTATATTTTAAAATAATATAAAATGTCTCACGTGTCAAATTAGATACACAGAAAACTTCATGTGGACCATCTGTGTTTGACCCCTGAGATAATATTAAATTTTGGAGTTCTGGGTCACAAAATTATATTAATTTCGAAAGCTAGCTAAAAGATGACTTGGATTTTATCCTGTTGGCTTGAATCTTGTATATCTTGTACAACTTCCTGGCTGTGTAGATGACATGTTGCAGCAGTAAGCACAGAATACTTAGAGGAATAAAACTGAGCAGTATTTGAACACTGGGACAGTTTTCAAAGGGCATTGCAAATACACTCAATCCATCATTTGTTTTGCATTACACTAAACCACATATATTCCCTGGGAAATATAAGTAAATTTTGGAGGGGAGAGGAATGGAAGAGGGCAAGGGAGGGAAAGCAAGAAAATGTAAATACTTTAAGTGGAAATTAATATCGAAGAAATAGTTATTTGTACTAAATAACTATTCCCAGGCTGAATATTAAACATTTTCTATTCAAATATAAACCAAACTATCTGTGTGACATAAGCATAGTTGAGAAACAGGAGTTTATTTCAAGTAAATACATATTTTTCAATTAAAATAATCACTCAACCAATTCCATAATTTAATCAAGGCTCTGCATGACTGCTGGGATTTTGTGTATATACCAAGCCTTTGGTACACACTGGATCAGAGGATAAAGACTGTTCCAGTGCCTGAGGCTGTTCCTAGAAATTCCTGAGTTGCCTTCTGAAGTCCTGCACATGCTTTCTCTGTCACATACGGACAGTGACTCTATCCCGCTGGTGTTGGGCAAGGAAATGGGGGCATTCAGTTCACTTGTCTTGGACTGGGAGAGGAAAATAACCTGGAGAAGAGGACAAGCATGGCTGTTTTTCCTGTTGTCCTCCCTATTGCTAGAAATGTCTGTCTCCATGTTGTGTCTGAGACATCACTCAAAAGCCATTCATGAGCCACTAGCCATGGATTTGTGCAGTTCCTTTTGATCCCATTCATGCTTTGGCTTCCTCAGCTTCCAGCAGCAAGAAGTTCCATGAATAAATTGTGCTTTTTCTGGATAAGAGCACAACAAACCAAACAATGCCCGCTCAGATGGCATTTTGGCCTTCCTCCCTGCTCGCCTCAGTCCACCAACAGCTGCAGGCGGTCATGAAGAGACACAAAACAACCTGTGCAAGCACAGACACCTCGAGCTGAGCATGGGTGCAGAAAACAATGCCAGGAGCCTTCATCCAACCAGCCCCTCTATGCTGGTCTGCTCACAGCTCCTCCTCTTGTGTTGCAAATATAAGCCAGAGAACGGAGAAGGAAAGTTGGCCAGTTCATGCCGTGCTCTGCAGCGGAACCACTGCAGTTACAGAACTTACCCCAATGACAGAGTCTCCCCCAACCCTTCCCTCTGTGTTTTCTGTAACAATTTCCACTTTCCTTTCCTTCTTCTTGTGCAGAAGAGGGTAAAAGGAAAACATACAACATGCTTTAACAGGGGAGAAACTCACCCTGGTGGGCTTTCAGAGAAGGCTGGTTGTCTTTGGAACTATGGTTGCATCCAAGCCTCACTGGGCCTCTCCATACCCACAAACTCCTCACAACTCTGTTATTCCTTCAAGGGAGACAGGAAGCAAAAAAAAAAAAAAAAAAGCTCCCTCAGTGCTTTTTAGGTGGTGATCAGGGGCAGGAGGGTATTTCATAAAGCTGTTGCTAGTGGAGGTCCAAGGTTTCACGCCTTAGTCCTTCTCCAACATATAACACATTCAGCTCACTCGCCCTGCAAAACATCCCACAGACCTAATGATGTTATACAAACATGATGTAGCATCAAATTTTTCCAAGACAAAACAGCAACAGGGGATGCAAATCAAGTGCTGGCAAGAAAAGCCTTGCTAGAACGAAATAATTTCCAGACTGGAGAGCGGAGGGAACATTATCTTCAGAGAAGTGGGTTTCGGAGTTGCTTTGATCAAATGAGCTTCAAAGGTGATTGCAGCCCCATAAGTGTTTTCCTAAGCAGTATCCTGTGAGATGGGAAGGGCAGAATTCAGGCAGAAGCTTTCTCCTGTACAAAAGCCTTGCCACTGACATTGTCAAGGGATCTGTTGCACTCCATTGTGTCCATAATCTTCAAATTAAAGCTCCCTAAATCCACAATAGTCTAATAAACCACAAGCCTGTAACAGCCCCTTCAATTTTCCACGTTAATAATCCATGGATTAAGAGTCCCTCTGCTGCTACAATAGCCAGAACTGATCTTCTCTACTGTGTCAATGACCCATGAATTATAGGGCTGTGTCTCAGATGGTTAGATAATACTTCACTCAAGTCCCAGTGATGGATTTTTCTAACAGGGCAGATTCAGGACTCTGTTTTGAAGTAAAAGCACATCAAGGCATTCTCATTTTTGGGAGTGCTCTTCCTATTCCTCTTGACAGTATCCCCACACAAAAGCACAGCCTCCTTTTTATCGTATCAATCCATTTGTTTTGCAATAAATGGCCTAGTCACCTTTCATTTACAACTGTACATTTAATATGTCGTATGAAAGTTTAATGAGAGGCACAGTTTCATAACTAGTTAATCAACTGATGCAAAATCTTTCCATTTTCTTGTAATAGGGTCTTATAATAGCCTGGAATATTTTATACTGATTTGTGGATAGCACTTAACACACTTGTATCACTAACTAACCCTTTATTACCCATTTACTATGAACTACACACAGCATCTCCAGCAGATCAGAATGCAAAAGGAAGCAGAGCAGAGTCACTTCAGAACCGCTGCCCAAACCCATCATCTGTAAAATGCTCATCGACTTTTCCCATCAGGAACGAGCAGGCTCCAGTAACAGCTGCATAATTTCACCTTTGCAAATGCCACTGCAGCCGGCAGTCTGGATTTTGCGTATGGATGGAAGTGCCCTGTCAGCCACTGGCATGGAAAGCGATGTGATGGGTAGGAGCAGACAGATTGTCTCTATGGCATTTTCACTGGGGAGCACAGTCCCAGTGGCGTGTTGTCTGCCGGAACAGAATGCCAACGCAAATACTTTTTTTCCCCTTTACTTTTTAAAGCAGAAACCTTCATATTGAACTCAAAGCCACAGAACTCATTGCACCTTGTTGCAGGGTTGCTAAGCCAAGGAATGCCTATTAGGTTAGCCACACGTATCTTCATCAAAGCCTGGCTGTTCCATACCATATCTTTTACAACTTTTGGTTCAGACTCCTATTTACTTGGAGCATTTAAAATTACACTGTCAGTTCAGCTAGACATAGGAAGAGGCTCTGCACTGCAAGTGATCAGCTACTTTCACCTCTGCTCCGACATCTTAATGTATATTGAACAAGAAGTTTGGTTTTATTTCACCCTTTGCAGAGTGATAAATCATCTACTCAAAAGTTAGAACAGTAATGGTTTAGGGCAGGTAAAGCTGTGGTTATGATTTAGGTGCCATGGTGATTCCCAATAAGGAAACATCCGTTGCTTTCTGAAAAAAATGTATTTACTGATTTTCTGGTTTTCCAGACAGTCAGTGGAGGTCAGTTTTGTAAATCACCCCTAGAGGCTATGAGAGTTTATCAAATAAGGGTCCCAAGTAAAGACTTGTTAGCATTGATTCTGGAGCTTAACTCCACTCTTAAATCTTTCTGTGTCAGAAAGATCAGTGCAGCATCTCTAGACAATTCAAATTACCGTCAAAGTCACAGTGAGGCAATCACTGTGGTGGCTGATAGGGAGTGAAGACAAATCTCTTCTGATGCAACAAAGAGAGAATGATGGGAGCACAGAACAGTAACAGATGATGAATTTTTACTGTTTGTGTAGCAGTTGTGACAAGCGTCAAGCCAAAGCGAAGTAAGTTTTGTGCTGCTGGCTACCACTTGTGACGTGATCCTGCAGCAAAACCCTGCAGTGCCACAAATAATTGGATTCCCCTTAGCTGGCTGCCTGGTTTACAACTATCAGAGTCTCACCTCTTATTTCACTCTGGTGGAGATTTTAATGACTTTATCGTCTTTTAGAAGATGATAAAACAAGGGTCAGAATTGTCTATACATATCTTGAGTTGCAGCTCAGATTTGTGACACCAGATGTACTGCACTAAATGGCAAAAATAAAGAAATCTGACCCATTTTCCTCGCAGAGAGGCACTAAAATTCTGTTGTCAACTCATTTCCCTTTGCAAACAGGTGTAAGAACAAGAACTGTATTGTCATTAGCCAGCACATAGAATAAATATTAGGAACAAGCCCATACTAGCTGACCCACGTGCAAGAGAAAGTGCTGTTTTATCTCCTACAACTATCAGGACCCTAGCAATGACTCTCCCCACAACTTTGACACAAAGTCAGCATTGTCTTCTGAGCCCATCTCAGCCTTTAAGGTGACCTCGCACTAGTTTTCTTGGTTGTCACGCTGAGCACAACGTTTATCTTGTTATACTATTCATACAGAGCAGACTATTTTTCCATAAGGAAAATATCAAGTGTCGAGCATCTGAAAGTTCAGAGGACCATGGACTCGGGTCCCTGCTCCAGAGATGGGGCAACCAGTGGGAACACAGTGCCTGTACTGAGCTCCCAGTGCCCAGTGTGGTGGCCCTCAGACCATCCCGTGACACAAACAGCAGCAGCATCCTATCCATTCACTCCTTCAGCCCTCAGCAGAAGAGTAATTGCTTCTGTGAGACCTGTGGTAGCTTTTCAGGCTGGGCAATGCCGTGATTCCCGTTTGATGATAAAACACTAAGCCTCGAGAAGTGAGGACAGGGCAGCGTGTGCACCTGCCACACAAACAGCAGAGCCTGTCACTCCTCTCGTGCCAGGGCAGTGTAGTTCCCAGGGTGAATGAGGTCAGGAGAAGCCCCACCGGTGTGTTCACCAGCCTAAACTTTGGAGATGAGGGCAGGAGGGACACCTAAAGGACAGCTCAGGATATCCCCGAGCCCACTGCACTGGAAGGAGCTGTGCAGGCTTTGGATTACGTGAGCTTGCCCACCCCTCTGTCCCCTCTGCCTCCAGCATATCCCTGCATGCTCTCAATATACACACAGCTTGTTAGCAGCTCTGCAGGGTTCCCAGGAGCAGTGAATGAACAGAAACCGGGATTGTATGATCATAACAACCAGCTCAGTTTCTTCTGTCTCCTAAGCCCTCCTCCCCAAGCACTGGAGGAGTGGCTCGGGAGGAAAGGCCATGAATTTTTTATTTCCCTGACCAGAGGGTGATTTTCCCCCGTCAAAGCTATATACATTGTTCCTCGTTTCTAGGGCAACAGGTACCTTACAAATGCTGATAATACATAAACTAATACAACTCTGCAGTTTGCTCTTTCTTTCCAGTGCAGCTTAATAACCCGTGTGGATGCTGCGAGCCGCCTCTCTCCCGCTGGGATAAATGAGCACTTCAGGAAGTATTATCTCCCTCCAGCCTGGACTCCATGGTGCCCGCACAAAGAGGAGGCACTGAACTGGGGAGCTGGGCCACTATCAAAAGGCAGAGTGGTTTCAGAAAGCTCCAGGGAGGAGTGGGAATGGCTGTGGAAGCACCATGCAAATCTGCTGGGGCATTGCTGCCTTCCTGAAACAGCAAAGGATCCTTAGTGCTCAGCGTCCAGCAGGAGGAAATCCTGGAGCAAACACTCCTTAGTTCCATGTTGTGGCCCCATCAGCAGCATCAAGAGCTAACTGGATTAGGGGCTTTTTGTCAAACTCCACCTCACTCCCCCTCTCATGTACGAGCCCCTTTCATGCACATGCCCGCTTGTTAGGAGAACACTCCAGTTCCCCGGTGCTCTTGTGGTGAGAGCAGGGTTAAAATGCTTCACTGCTCTCCTTAATCCCTCTCACATGTTGTGAGGGCTCACAACACCAGGGGGGAGAAGGACTTGCAGGTTTTGCCTCGGTGGCTCCCTCCTCTTCAGAAGTCAGGGAGGAGGGCTGAATCCAGCACTGCACTCAGGCTGGATGCTGTGGGAGCTGTGGAAGCTGCAGAAACTATCAACACCAGCACACAAAGGCACCAGAGGCTGTATCTGCAGCACCCATGGGCTCAAGAGCTGTTCCTGCTCTAGCCTTGAGGCTTGCTTTTTTCCACTGCTCAGCACCATTTAAAGCTTGAAACAAAAAAGGCAAATAGAAATGTAAAATACACGTTTCTGCTCCTGTCCAGAGCCGCTGTAATATTTTTTCTGTGACAGGGAGATGATCACTGTGCAGTAACAGAGGGAAAAGCCAGCAGGAAACAGGGGCAAGTGCACTCTGCTGTGCTGGATGCACTCCTTCTCAGGGGACCAACATACTAGTGATGTAGCTGCAGAGTTTAATTTTCAAAGGCAACTCTTCTGATAGAGAAGCTGAATAAGTGGCCTTATTTCTGGGGACCAGAGATTGTTTGAGATGCAGTAGGCTAATAAGAGCTCAAAAGAAAAAAATACAACCCACAAACCAAAGCAAAACAACACATAACAACTGATCCTCACATTTTTCCCCCCTTCCTTTCCTGTTTTTGGAGTTTGTTTTGTTTAGTTTTTTAGAAAAAGAATCATAGGGGCATATATTTCAACTATTTTATGCTTGCTACCAGTCAGCCCCTTTGTCCCCATGATCTAACAATAACACAAATAACTTAAATAATGTATGTTTAACTTCCTTCCAAAAGCAAAACACAGGATGGGTAGTGTACTCTCTCTCAAAGAGCTTTACAAGCACAAAACCAGGACAGTTTTACAGACCCCATTCTTGTCCTGGACGACTTGCTGCTGCTGCAGGACAAGGGGCTTTTATTGAAACCCCAGTAGAAAAGTAAACATTTGAAATAAAGCTAAACAAGAGTTTGGTTGTTGAGGAAAAGACAGTCATCTGTCAGCATATGGCAAGTAAGCTCTTAAGAGCGGGGTGCTGAACTGGGACTCCAGCATTTGGGTTTAACCTCTGCAGCCTGAATCCCTTTTGCCTAATGAGAGGGCTCCCTGCTGGATCAAATTTGCAGTGCTGTCGGCTGCTGGAAGCACTATTCATTTGCCAAATAGATCCGAGGAAAACAAACCTCCGTTCCAAGTCTCAGAAACACCGAAATAGGCTACTGGAGAATTCCCCCCAGGAAACACCGTGAGCTCACCACCTCCCACTGAAAGCCAAAGGTGCCTGACATAGCTGTGAGTTTACCACCTTTCCATTTTATCTCCTCAGACATTGCCTGCACTGTTCTCTAAACCAATCCAACCTTTCAGGGGCCATGGAGACACCAGGTCAGGGGAAGAGATTGCCCTGTATTCCCATAGGAAGTACTTCAGTCATGAAAGACATGAATGTGCTGTACCCAAGTAAGGCAAGGACTGGCATTTCTTCAGCCTGAAAAGGAAAGAGCTGAGGATGGGTGCACCTAATTGCTTTCTCCAGCTACCTCATGGGTGGCGATGATGAAGACAAAGACAGAGGGCCTTGCTTTGTGCAGGGATTGGTCTAAATGACCTGCAAATTTTCTTTCCAACCTCAGTTGTTCCGTGATTCTATGAACTGTTCCAGAAAGAATTGTTTGCAGAACACGACATTTGAAGTAATTGACTCCTGGAGAATGTGTAAAGCTCAGTTTCACCATAAACTCAAAGGAAAAAAAATAAATCTATGAAGTCCTTCCTTTGCTCTGGATGACTTGCCAACCCAAACACCTGTTTCATATGGGTAGAATGCAACAAATAGCTGACCCATATCTGTAATTAATCTTGAGGGCGTTTTGATTTTTCAGAGGATTAATGCACCCAGCGTCTTTAGTAAAAAACAAAAAACCAAAACAATCCAACCCTTCTTGAAATCAAGCAAAACCTAAAGCAGATGGCTAGACAACAGTTGCAAAGCAAACAAATATTCCATGGTTCAGCTCAACTTCAAAAAAGTTCAGCACCGAAAACCTGAGTAAGCACAGCTAGTGTGTTACCTTTGGCAATCAGCAGGGATTCAGATTTGTAATATCATTTCTGATCTATGCAAACTGCTAATCAAAAATGACTATTCAGATTCTAATCAAAATAAACCTTCGAATTACTTCAGATGTAAACCATGGTTGAGACTGAAATGCCAAGTATTCGGAAAAGTTCTTTGATTGAACTAAGGATATACAGACAATCTCGTGCCAACAGATTATGCTTCAGTTTTTGGTTACATAGTGCATGTGGAAACTAATAGAAGTGGCCTACCAACCCCATTTCCTACTCTGCTTTGTCAGAATGACACCCTCTGACCTCGGCAAAAGCAAAGGACAATCCAACATGCCTGGGAAATAGCAAGACCAGGATATTTTTATAATCACTTTTTTTCTTCATGACAAGGTTGGACCAGATGATCTTTCAAGATCCCTTCACACCTGGGCTGTGCTATGATTCTATGCAGCATTTCTCAAAAACAACAGAAATGTCTTAGAGAAGCTGAAATTTGCAACATACAATGCCTAGCTAAACCTCCCTTCTCCTCAAGATAGAACAAGTGAGTCAAAAGTGTAAGATTCTTCATTTAGATATCACTTATAATGAAATATTTCTTTCCTTCCTCTTCAGATTCTCAGGTGTTACCCAGTTTCTCTGGCAGGCGAGCAAGAGTGACACCATGCCTTATTTATAGGACAGAAGTGCTCTGGGAAATCCATTGCTGGGATATACGGAAGTGGGAGGAGGTGAGAGGAAGAGAGCATGATCACTTTATACCCTGGATGAGACTGGAATCTCTGTACAGACCCCTTTACACCACAACTCCTGCAAGCGTTGACAGGCATGGATGATTTTGCCTAGAATGGAGGATGTGGGAGGGAAGGATTAGTTAAAGCCCATGTCAGTGCATCTGACCTGCTTCAGACTGAGAAACCTGCTCTGGGGCTGCTGTTGAGGTGGCTTTGGTGGAAATCCCTGTTGCAAGATATTCAATTTATCCTCTCTCACATACTTCTCAATATCTACCAATGACATTATATCTGGCCTATGCAAAAGTACGAGAAGGCAAAGTTTCTCCTCCCTGTGCCCCAGACAATGTGAGGCATCTACAGCATTTCTCAAACATCTATCTTGTTAGAATTTTTTTTAAAATATATTTTAGTACCAGCCTCTGGCAGACACAGCTTAAGTTTCAACATATTAATCAAACTCCTCCACACCCCATCAGCACTGATCTTGGCACACAGCTACTTTTTTCTCAGGGACTCCTTGAACTGTGTGCCCTGAGCCTACAAAAATCCCCCCCATCCCTCAAACCTCAGGAGACAGACAAGGTTATGGTCCTGGAGGGGGATGCTGAGACACTGAGGAAGAAGAGAGGGCACCGAGGGCTCTTGGTTGTTAATAATACTACATTAGAAAGTATTTTAGGACTAGAATGAAGCCTAAACCATGCAACATGAATTTTTAACACTGGAAGATGTAAGGATGAGACATGTCATTGTTAAGTGTGGCTTTCCCACCCTCGCCCCCATTCTTGGCTGTGTCTGGTATGGAAAAGGAGAAGCGGGGGAGAAAGTACAGCTTTCCTTTCTCTCTAGATGTCAGGGTATCTTTCCATGACAAAATACATCTGACAGTTTCGCTGCTCCTCCTAGGTCTCTCCAGCTGACTGAAAACTCAGTTTGTAAGAGAAACTGGAAGTATGTGGCAGTAACAAAGTGTACTTTGCTCCTAGCACTGGGTCAGAGTGCCCAAGAGCAGAGAAGAGAGTCCTAAAGCCCCATCTTTCCATCAGTCCATCCCAACCACCCCCATTTGTTTCACTGATGGGATTTGCTGCCACAGGACACTGTAGACCATTGCTTGCAATCAGATATGTTGTACACACGAACAAACGGTTCCTTTGATCTTCAAAAGGCTTTCTCTTCTTTGATTATGAGTTTATCAGTAGCACATGCTCAGGCTGCAGACACAACAGTTTAGTCTTAACCCGTTTTGATTGCAGGTACACAAGCCAGCAAGTGTCCTTTATGCTGCATCCAAGTATTTATCAAGATAAACTGCCTTAGCTTTTCCAGGAGACAGTCTTTCCTGGCAGGTGCAACAGGGTGAGCTTCTCAAGACATTGAGAGCCATCTCAGCTAATAAACCAGTTGTACTGGGACTTTTCCCTCAAGATGAACTCTCAAATACACCATATGCCATATCAATCCCAATCACAGTGCATTAAACCTACAACATCTTTATTATGGTTTGACTCTCCAGCACTGTCCAAACAAAAGGGTGTCAGGTAAAAGAGCCCCACAACAAATTAGCAACATTTAAAATTATAGATAGAAAAGGAAGTTCTTTTCACTCACACCAAGGTGCAAAAAACCCAAACCAGACACTACCTTGGGAACTGCCACACAGGCAGGTACAGCCCAAAAATGAAAAGAAATACACTCTCAGCAAAGAGGCAGAAGTACTGCAGGAGTAATTAATTACTTTACATCCATATTTGGTAGCTGATTTAATTTCTGACCCATATGGAAACACTGACGGGGCAGCTCAGAACACCTGCTGCTGTTTAGGGAAAAAAGCATTAAAACAAGGCTAAAAAAAGAAAAAAAATAGCAGTTGGCTATTTCATGTTTGCCATCCTACAACTAATTCTATGAAATCTGGTTGATTTTAATAGCAATCTGCTCAGCTCCTCACTCTTTACAGGGAGATCAAATTCTGTTTGAGGTGCTTGTGATGAAGTTGTGTTACCCAACTGTGTGTGGGGAAGAGGGACTTGCCAAGGAAGCTCCTCTGGCCATCCCCTGCAGTCTGATCCCATTCCTGCTCTCTCTGTTTCATCACTGCTTTCTCCAGCCTTCTGCTGCTGGTCCAGGCTCATGAGCTCTTTGCAACTCTTTCCTGTGGGCATCATCAAGCCAAACACAGAGATCCTGCCAGAAAAATAGGGCATTTCTACAGAGATCTAGAATATGTCTAAAAATATTCAGAACTAGAAAAAACAGGTCCGATTTTTTTTTTTTTTAAAGGTTAAAGTTCCTTCCAAAAGGGGACCAGCTTTTTCAGAAAAGCTCAACATGCTGTTTAACTTATTCAAATGTCTCAAAAACCCCTGGCCCCCATTACAGCATTGAACACCTGGAACTGGATGTGCTTGGGTTTGGATGTCTGCTCCTAAAACAACAATAGCTTGTGCTGTTGTGGGTAATTCAGTTTTGGAAGCAGAAGCCTTGATTTATATGAACTCCATGCTAATGGAGAATTACTTCCAGTTTGTTACAGATTTTCAGCACTGAAATTAGATGGTTTTCTTGCCAAATTTGGGTCCAATGTGAATTCAATCGAATGGGTTTTGAAGAGCTCCAGTCCTTTTTATAATATTGCAGCATGGCTTGCAAACCAGCTTTTACATGTTTGGGGTTACCCAGCACTACAAAGTGTTGTTTTATCAGATGCAGCTGACTGAAAAATGAACAAAACACTCCCTTTTTCCTCCCACTCTAAAAGCATTTAAAATGCAGTGTTTCCGGCAACCTGGCTGGGTGGAGGCAGTTGGCAAAGTGGTTTGTAATGTATAAAATACAGAGGGACAGATGTTCAGCTGATGGCTTTAACAGATACAACAGCAACACGAGGATGACAGCTCTATTAGATTTCAGGAGGTGATGTGTCACTTGTGCAGTAGGCTACTCCACATCTTCATAAAACCCACTTTTTATGGGGTGAGACGAGAGAGATCCAGATAAAAGCAACATAAGAATGCTGGTCAGCCATATTCATGAACTCGATTCAAGATTTGCTGGAAATCACATTAAGTAGGAGCTCGCATCTACAGATGAGCTCTGTGGCATTCCCAGCTGGCAGCAGAGCCTCTCCGTGCAGCCCACTGCTCCCTGGGCCATCCTTCACCTGGCTCTAATACCCAGATGTAGCTGGAACTTTTTCAGAGGTAGAGAACTACCCATGATGGACATTTGGAGAAGATCCAGTCTCAAACTAGCAATATCACAACGGCGTGGTATTGCCAGTGACAAAACCCAGGCTGGAAATCCGCATGATCCATGAAGTGGGAACAGTTTCATCTCCAACAACAGCCATACCATTAGTTTTAGCTACTCCAGTCTTTGCTCTTTGCCTGTGACCTTCTTCCACTTCATCTTGTGTTTCCTTTTTAAATGTCTTTTTCTGCTCTCGAATCCCAGGTGTTTCTCTTTCTTCAGCTGACACTCAGGCTGTGCATCAGGCAGCCATCATGACTTGGCAAAGGTTTCCTGGGTCAGTGAAGGAAGAGCCTCAGATCCAGATTTTTGCTATTAGAGGTGTCAGTCATGTAAGTCCTTAGTGACTGTGAGAGCATGAAAATTAAATCTACAGATTGAATTAGCCCTCTCTTTTTTCTGCCTTAAGTGCACATGTGGTCTTGTCATCTTGCCATTTTTATCACTGTTAGTGACAGTCCTCAACAAAATAGTGGACTAAACCATCAATTTTCTTACTCTTGCTGCAAGCTGAATACCAAATACGAACTCTGCAAATTGCAGTTACTTATTCTGCTTCATCTATCACATTCTTATACATAATGCTTAGCTAGCATTTGCAATCAAAGCAATTGTAGCTGACTTTGTTTTGTTTCTTAATCTATATATAGGATTTTTACCCCCCTAGGACAAAATAAGGAAAGTTACTGTTTTCAAACTCCAGCAATCCTATGCTGAGATTCCTAAAAAATTAGTCCAGCAGCTTGGAGCACATGAGGAGAATGGGCCACAGGCAATAAACTACAAACTGGTATCGTGATATCAACACGTAGGAGAACCTGAAAACATCCGAGTCCTGCCTGGCAATCAGTCAGAGGAAAAGGTAAAACTACTATGGTGATTTTGGCATCACTCCTTGGCCAGTCACACTCAGTGACCGGGAATCAAAATACGAGAGCCCCTGGAGATCCAGGGCAAAGAGTATACAGACAAAAGCTATAGAAAAAGTGATAGTTTATTTTAAAGGTGAAGTTCACTTCTACCAAGCTTTCAGTGCTAAATCTCTAGCCAATGAAGATAAAACCCAAACCCATGAAAACTTTTGCTTCACATCCACATTCTACAGCGACCTCCTTTCTGCTAACACAAACACAAAACAGGCAGAGAAACTTTTACAGTTTTCACTTTGGAAAGAGAGAGCAGATGACAACCAAGAGCTGTGCAAACCCCACAGTGTGAGGACCCAGAATAGCTTTGCAGGAATACAGGCAGAGGTCCTGTTCCTCTTCTGTAGCCATGCACAGCCTGAACAGAAATAAGAAACTGGTGAGAATTCATATAACTAAACAGCCCAGAATTTCAGGTGTCATGAATAAGTTGCTTACTTGATTTTTGGTTGTCAAGTTTAAGGCTTCTTAAAAGACCTGAGCAGCTGGAGCCCTCTACCCTTGCTAGAAAATCGGCTTCAATCTGGGCAATGTTAAAAAATGCAAATTCACAGACACTAACTGGGTCTGTTGCAAAGCTACATTTCCTGGGAAACTTAGTACCAAGGAACAGAGAACTGTTCTTCCTGGGTCACCCATCTTTTGTTGAAAGTCAAAACATGTTGATTTTGTCTGGTTTAAAAAAAAAATAAATAAAAGAAAATCAACATGAAGCAGGTCCACAACACAAGAGATTTGAGCACCCTGCTCCCAGTGTTGACCCTCTGTGGTTAGAAATTTGTTTCGAAGTTCCTGAAGCACAGACTAACACGTGGTACCTCTGCCAACAAAGCAGGAAAGATTTCTGCACATCAACTAAGTTGCTAATCTGTCCTGTTCTGTCTCCTGGCACACGTCCAACATTTTTACTAATTTGTTTAGATTGTGATTTTTATCCATGAGTGGTATAACTGTAAAGTTGCGTTCTATTTGCAGTTTTTGTACGCTGCCCCAGTGGTGTTGGCTTCCTGAAAAACCCAGGAGGAGGAGTACAGAGAGGATGGGAAGTGTTGTGCGATGTGTCAAGGCCGTTTCAGTGGTAAGTTTCTTTTCCAGGCTGGATTGCAGGAGAAAGGTAGTCTCAGGGGAGAAATGGGGTAAAACAAAATGAACATATGTACTCAGTAAATTCTTGATGCTTCATGAAAAATCTTGGCCCAGATACAGCTATGGCTAATAGTCCAAAGCAAAGATAGTGGGAAAAAATTTCTCATACACAAACTAAATGGTTTAAAAGTTGAACTTAAAAAACTTAAACTCCTGAATAGGTGTCCAAACCACATGAATTATTTCATGCACAAACTAGCTAGACAAAGAGCTAAGAAACAACAGCTGAGAATCCTGACACCACTGCCCCCAACCCTCTGTAGTAAAATGGTAACATTAGAAAGGTATCTCATGATTCTCACATTGAGATTCACAGAGCATGGGACATCACCAATGGGGTACGTGAAGGGATACGTACCTACCCTGCCTGCCTGCCTCTGCTTCCATAAAAACCTTCAACATGCAATAAATGACACTGGAGAAGTGTTGGGGGGATGTTTTGGGAGATCGTGGAAGTAGCCCCACATATAACCCTCTCTCAAGGGCAAAATGATCACTGAGCAAAACAATCTTGCTGTGGAATTTGTTTAAAAACACATCAAAGCTAGAGATATTAAAAATAAAATATTTTCTTACTAAAAAAAAAAAAACCAACCCACCAAAAAACCCACAAGCCCAACAACACAAAACCCCAAAACACCCTCAAAAGATTTCCCAAGTCCCAGATCCCTGTCACTGGAAGCCAGCCAGAGGAGAAGTTTATGTTCCTCCCCAGAATGAATGTCAGTTCAGCCAGGGAACCTGGCCCACAGTAAAGGATGGAAGGATGAAGCCTCATACTCCCAACTAGGAGCAGCGGCACCATTTTGAATTAAAATATTTAGGTTGTTAATGACATATTATTGTGCCCATAGGAAATAAAAACTGGAGCAAAACAAAAGAATAACTTTTACTAGAACAGTCCAATTTCCTTTTTTTTTTTTAAAGGAAACCATTTAAATTAGGCTTTTTACCAGTCACGAGAACATAATTTCTGCAAGTATTCACTTGTAGATAGGCACTATCTCCACAAGGAAAAAAATCCAAAACCCACCAAAAGAATGAACCCGTCCAAAGTCATCTTCTCACAAAAAGAAAAATCTTTCCCACAGCTTGATATCTCAAGCAGAATTTTCTATAACAAAAGAAGGGAGAACAGCTTTACCCATTTAGAGCGACTGAGATTTGGCCCCCAGACGTTGAGAAATCAAAAACACACAGCAGATGCAATTATGTCTCACAGCAGAAATAAATATTCAACTTACTGTAGGAATGTCCCAACGGACAACTTTTCTAGAAATAAATTTCAACTAGAATTCATTTAGTTTTGCAACAGATGCTTTGAATTTGAGTCTGCTGGTTCTCAAAAACCATGAAACAACAGCTGACCTTAAGCCGTATCTTCCTATCACCCTCATTCTCATATCAACTTATAAACTACTGGATGAAGTTAAGGGCAGAATCGATCTCCTATTTAGGATTTATAAACCGTTTGGAAGAGCTCAGCTCACTCTGACTTTATTTTGTTCTCATCACTAAGGCACATTCATTAACTACTGGTAAAGTACCCCTAAGCAGTTTCTAGGGATTGTAACACAGCTACGAAAAGCCTTTTGGGTCCAAACAGAAGTTATCCTGCACCAATCTGTCTTTCCAGCTCTTGACAGCCGCCACATAGGCAGACATCAAAAAGGGCTGAGTATTTGATGAAAATTTTACCAGATGATCTGGGAGCAGCAGAAAGGTTACAGCCTTTGGTGCCTGCACAGGGTTTAGCTTGCAGGGCACAAGCTGGAAGCGCCTCTGATGTACCACCACAAGATTAATGCTCAGTATCTTTAATCATTCCCTACAGTATTTGAAATAGGAATAAATCTAAAGCCTCTCAAATGAACATTGTTTATAATCTTGGACAGAAAACAATGTGGGAGTTAATGTGCATGTAGAATACAGTATTAAAACTCCCTTCCTATTTTCCTGTTTCTTTGAAGGGGTCCAAGTGAAAATAGCACTGTTCCCTGCTCTCCGCGTTATCTGTTGAAGGGAAATGTTTCTGTGAATGCCACCAGCTGTTTTATATCATAATTAAGGGATTGGTTTGTTATTGGTACTTACAGAAAAAATATATTTTACTGATAACTACAGCATAAATATTTATGCCAATTAGTTACAGTAAAATAGTTAAGAAACAGCTTTAATCAGTTATTTACACTACCTGCTAGCAGTGCAACTACTAAAAGTATCATGAATGGTAAACAGAAAAATAAATGTTGAGAGTAAGGGAATCTTCATACTTGCTCTCTCTCCTTGAAGATAAGGAGAGACCCTAACCCAACTCTTACTGTGCTCTGTGATGGGTTTTTAAAATCACAAATGTTTTGAAATGCAAATTCTGTCACTGAAGACTGTGTGGTTGCTGGCTGTAGTACCTTGTGTACCTTTTTTTTTTTCCTATCCTGCAAATGAGTTTGCTTCAGTTTTGCTGCACTCCACCTATAATTTGTTAGCAAATCTCTCTGCTAGGAAATTCACACAAACAACGTTTTAAGCAAATATTGGAGCATACTAATGAGAGACAATATTTACATTTACAAAATATATTCTTGAAACCCAAGTCCAGATGCCACAACCACTTATCCAAGGTTAACTTTACGTGCACTAGAGATTTCACAGACCTCAGGACCACTGGAGTGCTCAAATAAATTGACTCAGACATGACCCTTCAGAAAACAACAGCAGCGTGAACTTCCAGTCATTTACATCTGAGAGAAACATCTGCTTACACACTCGGTTTTAAGCATCTACTTAGGTCTTATTAAACTGTTTTAAAATTCTTAACTGTAGAGTGGTGAAACCTAATTCAGAGAGCCCATGAGATAAGAAAAACACAATGAGAAATAATTAATAATTGGAAAGTTGTTTAGAACTAGTGATAGACAAAATTGCTGAGTGCAAACATGCCCTGTTGATCTTAACCTATTTAAAAAGGGAAAGAAAAATTCAACCAAAATTTGGTTATAAGTGCTGATTATTCAGAACAAGAGTGAAAACGTACTCGGAGGAGTTCTGAAAGTAGAAATCATGTGGAGAGAAATAAGAGATCTTTTAAGTAACTGAAGATTTTTTGTATTTTGCCACCCTCCAAAGATTTTTGCACACTGAGGACACATTTGTCCCCACCCAAAGCTTTTTCAAAGCCTATTTCCATCCCCACAGGACAAAATCAGGGCTTTCAAATAACACCTCAAGACAAGCCTTTATTTTTCTTGGAAGATTTCATTTGGAAACCTAGACTAACAGTTTTGGGCTGTGAAACAGCCCGAGCTTTTGGATTCTGAAAGGAAAGGATTTCCAACCAACTCTCAGTGAGCTGGTATCTACTATCTGTCATTGCTTTCCTGCTCTGTGCAGATATTGGAGAGGGTTCCCTCTTTTATTCTTCCCAAGAAGTTGATTGTGTCTGGTATGAGGAAATACCCAACAAGGTTGTGCCAGGTATCTCCAGCCCCGTGTGTTCAGGCTCTCAGCCTTTCCTTACAGATAAGGAAAACGTGCTCTGCGTGAGGCCGTGGCACAGTGACAACATTAACTCCCTCTCCCCCGGGCTCCTCTCCACACCTTCCCACTGCTATTGCCGCATTTCCTTCAGCACATTGAAGTGACAATGCTGGATCCTGACACTGACCCCCAGCCTGCCCAGGGCTTCTGCAGAACCAAACCTCCAGCTCAGGGTTTCGAGTTTGCTTCCACAGAGTACTTTGGGGATGCTGAGCACGATCAGGGAGAGGTATGTGCTCACGTAACCCTGGTGTTCTGTGCTGCCAGTGAGCTGTCTTTCACAAGAAGAATTATCTGTTCATCTGTCCTATCCAGAAGAAATGCCTGACCAAGATTTCCTATTCTACTTTATGTCAGTTTTCATTAAGCCTTTTGTTTCTACTATCTGAAGCAGCAAACTCTGAATGGGATTTATAAACGAAGCTCATTTTATCTTCACCCCTCATAGAATAGACTCCTGACTTAATTTAAAAAAAAAAAAAAATTGAAAGAATGAAATCAGACAATGATGCTATTAGAGAGTGCCATATCATTGTAATTTGAAGTCATTTTCTAAATGGATCAAGAAATAACAGACAAGTGGCTGAGTAATACCACAGATGACTGTCTTAACAAGAAATATTTTTCCTATTTTCATCTGTGATGTATACACAGACAATAATAATGATAGCATGGAAATAATTTCCTTAATTACTGTGTGATAGAGCATAATGGAATAAAATGGCTATTGTTGGCTGGGATTAGGATCAGATGGATGCCTCAGAAGGAAATCCCCAAGATGTGGCTGGACAAACACCAGGCACAAATACATGCAGAAATTCCACGAAGCACTTTATTAGTGGGGGCATTCACTGAATGGCAGCTGATAAGGTTTTCAATAACACGGGCACTGCTTGTCGTATAAAGCTCTGTAATCTAAACATAATTAAAAGTGTTAACAATTTTGTAGCCTTTATCTGAACACATTTTTCCCACATGCTTTAGGTGACCAGGTCATAATCCAAAGACAAGCAACTCTCTTGTTTTACACTATTAGTCTAGCAAGTGGCAATTTTTTTCCTGCACACAAAGGTCATTGTACCCCAGGCAACGTCTCATTGCGGTATCTTCCACAAATCCAGGATGCACCAAAACAAACACAGATGGATTACATGTTGCCTATTAACTCAGCATTCCTCTTTCTTTCCTCAGATGCCAAAAAATAATTAAAGAGCACTTGTGTGCGAGTGGTGGCAATGCATTCATATAATTTGGCAATTATCTTGTCAGCTACCTTTATTAGATTCTCAGTACTGTAAATTGCTTTAAAGTATGCGCTATATGGCTCTACTATGCTTACAACATCAAATTCTGCAATTGCAAGCTTAGAGATAAGTTTTCATGGTAAGCAAGTTTACCATGAGTGAAGCTCAGCATGTATTTATATAAAACTTCTGTTTTCTCTGTTTAAAGTCAAGGAGCTAAATCTTTCTTAGGAGGTTAACTGGGACTTTGTTTTGCTCTGCTTTTTCAAGAGGAACTTGGTTCCCCCTTCCAGTCATGCGTGCAAATAAACCAATTTTGGATGATGCAGTGTGTCCCAAAAGCTCTCTTTTAGGCATCATTAGGCACACTAGTGAATTTTCAAATCTAGCCACAAGAATATCACCCCAAGCCAGGGGAGTAGGAGACAAGGTGCATATTTCTGACTCTGTGGGAGTCCAGCTTAAGAGAAACCTTCACCCCAAACCAGGAGGCTGTGGTAACAGACCTGGGCTGTTGACAGGAGGTGTATGAGGCACAAAAGCAAGGATCTCTCCTTGGTAAAGTGACAAAATTGGAGACAGAAAAGGAGTAAAAAGAGTGTGATTTTGTGAAGAACAGCATGACTTGATGGATCAGAACTAGCTGATGGACTACAACATAACCGTGATCTTAATTTACCCCAAAACACCTTTTCTTTTTTCCATCCTCTAACTCAGTGAATATGAAAAGTCACAAGAACAGCTTACAAATTACTTGTCCAGCTCCATTTCTCTCATGCTCGCTACGTTATTTAAGGGAAGATTTCTCTGTCTCCAGTTTCCAGTTCTCACTGACACAGAGACAGACAAAGCCCGGCTCATGGTGTCATGTCGAGAGGTACACGGTGTGTATGAGCCATCAAACACTATTCCAGTGCTACTTGGAGCACTGAGGGATACTTGGAGGATAACTACCAGCTCACTTCAATTTGCAACAATTTTTGACGAGCCAGAATAATTGAATGTACAATAAAACTACTGGAATTGTTTGAACATTATATTCTCACTGTAATGTGCACCTAACAAATGCAGGTGTTTTTAGGGTATATACTCCCCTGCTCTCTTCCTGACATCTAGAAACATGTAAAATCTTTCTGCTCTAGAGCAGTTTTTCATTTTTATCTTTATGTTTTTCTAAATATAGGTGAGGCTGAATGTACTACCTCTCGCCATGGAAAAGTTTCCTTCCTGGATCACACACAACTGCAAGAAAAATACAGATGTGCAAATGTAAAGAAAACATCTTAAAATGCCCACATCTGGCTGGTGTTTCAAGTGTCCTGGATACTTTGGAGGAATCTCACAAGGACCATACCAAATTTAGACAAATATCTATTTAGATGGATAAACATACCAAAGAACTTGGTTACCTTGATATCACAGCAGGATCTGACCTACAGCCTTAAACTACATATGTGTTCTGTATTCAAACAATACCATGTCTTTTCTACAGCCTGCATCCCAGTCTCACCACTTCCAGATGAGTCTCCTAATCAATACACTCCAGGATTCGTTTCATCTTTTTAAAAATTATTCACTGAAATTCAGAGTAATTTTAGCCAAAGAGACCTTCTTAGTGAAATAGATTAGGAGCATGGAATGGGAACACGAGCCTGCTGTGGGCAGAGGTGGAAACTGCTCAGAGGGCACCCACCAGCCAGTGCGAGGACTTCCCCAGTCCTGGAGCTGTTGGTTTAATAGGACCTGGCTCAAGGTTGCCTTCTCTGGCAATTTCACAGAGAGCAATAAATTATTTTCCCAGCCAAAAAGGTAGGCAGCATTGTTGTTGCACTAAGTTTTGTTAATTCCAAAGCCACTGCTTCCTCTGTTTGTAATGGGAGGAAGTATTGCAAACAAAACAGTTCAGCTTTTCCCTCGGTGTTATTCCTTTGTGTAAGCAACCATCATTTAGCAGTGCAGAGTCAACCCCTTTTACGATACTCTAACAGTTGCAGATATTTCACAATCAGAACCAATCTCTGCTGGCTTGCTCCCAGATCTCGGCTTCAAATTTGAGTGATACTGTGTCTAATCCTTGAAAAGTCATTCATAGGTTCATAGTCATTCATTATGGGTCTATTAATACACTTCTTAAGCCCCTGCATTTTGGCTACAGCCTTGTGAATCCCCTCGCTGTCACTTAAACCAACTCACTGAAATATCCTCCCCTAGGATAAATTTCACCCAGCACAACTGTCCTCTGTCCTGCTGAGGTAGTTCAGGTGGTAAACTTTGCCTTAACAATACCACAGTTCAGGAATGGGATTAAGGGGTAAGAAACAGCAATTGCTGCCAGAGGCCTGCTCACACATGATTCCCTGGATGTGTCTGGCAGCCTCAGAGAGGCAAATCCAGAATCAGCACAGTGTGCAATCCAAATGGTAAGTTCAGACCAGATACAACTACACCGTCAGGAAGCAAATAATCATCACTCATTTGCAAAAAGCTGCATTAGGAGGGGACAGTCCTATACCTCCCCAATGATTTATAAGCTCTGATTGTAATTACCGCTTTGAAACAACAAAGAGAATGGCATCCCAACCAAATGTGCATGCAACACCCAGACACCCTTCTTGGAAGAGAGAAAAAACCCAAACAAAATTGATTGCTTCATTCTAGCAACAAAGATCTTGCGCAGAGGGAAAATTATTCTCTTTAAATAATTTCCAAGTGGTGAGTGGCTCTGGAGGTAACATCCCTGCCTTTGAACCCAAGGGTGAAAACCTAGAATCCTGGCCAGTAGACAGAAATGTGTATCTTGGTGCCAAAGGCTTCTCAAGGTAAGCATGATTAGCAGCTCCTTGTCCAGACAGCTGAAGCCTTTGAAGATGAAGTGAAGGCGTTAGCTGAGCTCTGACCTGGAGTTGTACCACTTTTCCCGTTTATTTCTGTTTGTACATGAAGAATAGATGAACAGTAGCCAGGAGACTGAAGAAGAGAAGGCGGCAGAATCAATTAAAATGTACTTGGGAAAACGTCAAAAAGAGCAAAGCAAGCTCATGAAGTGAAGCTGGGGCAGAGGTGAAGGTCAGGGTGGTGCAAAACTCGGGCAGAGGAAGCAAAGGTGACTCTTCACCATCTTTGCATGGTTCCCAGGGCAGCAGGAGGACAGGATCTGTTCGCTGCCAGCTGATCCTGCCACATACATGGCATCCCCCTAAAATTCCCCTTTCCCTCGAAGGGGAGGAGGGGACTGGAGCAGAGTCAGCTGCATAGAGGCCAGCCCAGCACTTTCTGGTCGTTATGCTCCAGGCAGCAGCTCCACTGCTCCGGAGGGCAGCTCGCCCTAAGGATGGTGACTGCCTCCTCAGAGCAATTCTATTCACCAACTTCTTCAAGGTATTCCGGTGGGGAATGCTTTGTTGTATAATTCCCAAGAGAAACAATGAAATACCAACAGTTTTCAAATACTGAGTTCAACGGTTGAGAGCATGTTGCAGGATATTCCTTGCCTGCATGACAGGTTTTTGTTGGATTTATGTTATTCACCAACACTTAAAAGAACAGCAAGGATAGCAGTTATGCCTGGGATCTCAAACATTTACTACCACTGCATCCCCACATCCCTGTCTGACTTGGGACCAGACAGGCATTGCTTCCTCAAGCCACCCACGCTGAACTTTGCAGAAGTATAACAGGAGCTTTTCAGGCAAAAACCAATGTGGGAGCTGGAGCTAATGAACAAAAAGTGGGGAAAGAAAAGGATCAGCTACAAGTCATTTCACATCCTCATCCTGAGGGTTCATAGACTTCTGCATGTTTAAAGTCAGACCCACCTTCAATAAATAGAGATAAGAAAGGCTATCTCCCCTGCCTGAGGGACCAGCTTCCTTCTTCTGCCACGCCACTTCCCAGATCAGCCACTTGACAGGGTAAATCCTGTATAATCCTACATGCTACAAGAGTCAACTGCATCATGGAATCTACAAGGAAGTCCCCAGAATTCATGTATTCTCAATCCGTGGAAAAGGGACAGACATACAGATGCTAGTGTAGAATTAGGACATAGTATATCAATCATATTCCAAACAATGCATGGTAAGAAATTTTTTTTTTTCCAAAAACCTTTTGGAAATTTTCTTTCAAACAAGAAAAATATGTTTTTGATATAAAACCAGTATTCCAAATCAAAATTTTACCCTGGACAGAGATAATTCAAACTCTTTCCAGCCATGAATTCACAGTGGGAGAGAGAAAACTGCTGAGTGTAAAACAGCAAGCTCAGTTTAGTTGGGATCTCAGACCTCTCAGATAGCTAAGAAGTGAGTCACAGAGGCAACACCACTAAGCTGGTCATTCATCAAAACCAATCTAGCCACAGACACCACAAGTCCTGTTATCTTGCTGCCAGACACTACATTTTCCCATATCAGTCTGCCTTGCAGCCTGGTCTCCTCATGGTCTCACAGTCTTCATCATTTTGGTCTTCTATTAATTTCTTTCTTTCGTGCAAGCATTTTCACTTGATCCACCAGGTAACAGGGAGAAGATAATAGCCAGATTCACCAAGTCCACATTTTTTAAAATTGACTTTTTGGCTCTTGAAAAAACAAAGTAGTTTTTCTCCAGCTCTCTTCAGGGGGTAAAGAAAGAAATAATCTGCCTAAAACCATTGACCAATGTATTTTACTGACTTTCCTACTTATTCATTGAAAAGCAATTCTCTCTGGGAAAAATCAAGGCATTTTAACCAGGTCTCTTTTCTGCAAGAGACAGAGAAACAAATTTCAGAGGGAAAAAAACCCCGAAAACAGCCAAACCTCTCTAAAATCAAAACAGTAGAGATTTGCCCTTGGATAAGCACACAGGGTCTGTATTAGCCACGTCACTTAGTGCATGATTAGTGAGCTGTTAAATATTACAGCAACGAGACAACTGCAACAACATTTGCAGAACAAATAAAAAGCAAGGTTTCTCCTAATAGAGGCCTAAATTTTGCTGGTGGCTCTAGAAAGAGAGCTCTCACCACCATCCCAGATGGCTCAACGTGCATATCACTGATGAGCCCATGGATGCACCAAGTATTTCTTTGCAGGAGGCTCTGGGTAAACAGCAAACAATGGGCTGCTCGTGTTCAAGTCTCTCACATGGAATGGTTTTCACCCAGAACAGCTTCCAAACATTGCTTTTGCTGACCGAAAGGGAAATAAAATGACTCCTAAAACATTTGCGCCAGGGCTCCTGTTTGATTTGTTTTGAGCACAAAAGAAACTGCAACACAAACACGCCATCTTCAGCTGGGGAAAGTGGATATGGCTCCAGTGACCTGCCCTGTGCATAAACCCTCTTACACCCACTAAACCTGGATCCTACATATTTTCCATTATGTTACAGCAACTGATAGAACTTCCATTCCCCCTTTATAGTGTCTGTGCGTTTCTGATTAATTCTTCTTTCTTGCAGGAAGTCCAGCAGCCATAGACTACCATTTTATTAGGTAGAGTATAGCCAGATGATTTCAATAAAGCACTTTCTAAAAAGAGACTAGTTTCCTGGTATTACAATAAAAAACTACTTGAAGGGAATAATTTCAGATGATAAATCTGCTGCCATTCGCCAACACTTGCATAGCTGATTAGAAACAGTTCATTGTCCCAAGCATGTCCCCTCCAACTCCCCACTGGGAACACTCCCAGCAGTACAGATATAAAACATATTCTCCCACACAGGGACACTAATATTGGTGATAAATTGGTAACGTTTAACAGCTATTGTGCTACATTCCTTGACAGATCTTTTTATACACGTTTTTGTAATATTTAGGTCCAAATACTTTGGGCATTCTCCTACCATCTTGAACTTCAAATAAAAGGTCTGGAGAAACTAGAACAAACCACTGTCAATATCAAGCCCATCAAAAGCTGAAGGAGTGTATTGAGGACAATGGCAGGAGTGTTATGCTGACGAAATATAACTGTCATATGTTAACTCTTTGATTATCCAAAAATCTGTAACTCTTTGAAGACCACCCAGATATCATGACTTACTGCATGCAGGCAGACTCCAATAAATGCATCTCTCTTTTGGCAGGTGCCTACATGTTGACTGCTGGCCCCAAATCTTTCTTTAGCATCAATGACCACAGCTGAAAATCAGAATCCCAAGTACGGCACCAATTTTCTATTGTACCTTGGAAAGCGCTGCTTTAATTAACAATGGAGTTAGACTGTTGTGTTTGTGTAGGTTGCTGCTCCAGGCCATCCCTGTAGCGTTGGATGTTTGTGGTCTCCTCAACTTCCTGCCGTTCTGTCACTTCTCACTTGGTGCCTGCCATGAGATATGTCAGCTACAACATCTGTGCATGGAACATCAAAGATTCACTTTAGTTTACATTCTGGTGAGATGATGTAAAAGCAAGTTGTTTGGGTCTTTTTTAAATTTATTTTTCCTCCTCTTCTTTCTTTAGAAAAGGACATGCCACTGATGAGTCTCAGTTCAGCGCTGGATTAGCACAATGAAGCGTGATCATTGTCTACGAAGGTTGTTGCACGTTCTCTCCATGGGGGGGAAGGAAAAAATATTTTAAAAATTTCCCATCCTCAAGTGTAGAGGGTCTTCCCAGGAAGAGTTTAGTCTGTTCAAACTCAGAAATTAAAATAAGCCTAGAAATGGCACTTTTTTCTTCCTCCCTCTTTCATGGCTCCAGATGACACAAGTTGCCCAGAGAAGTTGTGGATCCCATCCCTGGAAGTGGTCAAGGTCAAGCTGTACAGGGCTTTAAGAGACCTGGTGCAGTGGAAGATATCCTTGTCCACTGCAAGGGAGTTCAAACTAGACAATCTTTAGGGCCCCTTCCAACCAACAACGTTATATTTTTGTTCTGTCCTTAATTAGGCATTGGAATATTAATGCCACACTGTTAGAACGAGGACATGAGTATTTCTCTACCTTCTGTGTTGGGAGAATAACTATAATGAAGCCACAGATGATGAGATCTCAAACCTTAAAAGAAGCTCGTCTTAAAGCTGCCTGTTTTCAGTCTCTCTCCAGAAGTTATTACCAGTACAAGGTTCTTCAGGATATTAATTATCAGTAAGAAGAAAAATGAGCAGAACTGAGCCACTTTAGGCTTTAAACACACACAACCTCCACACAGATGTTCTGCGAAGCAGGAAAGCTCCTGCTGCACACAGAGCTGCTGTGGGCTGTCCCAGATATCCAGCAGAACAAACAGAGTGAATTCTGCCAGCAGCACTTCACAGGTACAGATACTCCCAAATGCACCAGTAATGCCTATCCTCTGGAAAACGAGCCTGGATTAAGAGAGTTCAGCGTTTCTCCCTTCATCCATAGCCACACACACATAGCAAAAATGCTGGTGTCAGGTCAGGGGGCATGAGGGCAACTTCTGGCTATTTTCATCTTACCAGGTACTGTAAATAAGAATTGCAATTGCTCAGCTGTGCAGGGCCCATATCCTTTTGGGCAAAGCCCTTGTGGCTTTTTGGTGTGCTTTGGCTGGTTTTCATTTGTTTTTTTTCTTTTTTTTTTTAAATGAAATTATGGCCCTAATGTCTAATTTTCCTCTTCAAGGAAAATTTTTCAATGAAAATTGTGTATTTCTTCCTTGTGTGTGTGTGTATAAATACATATAACCACACACACATACACCCATGCATTTATTTCTATGGCCAATTACAACCATTTTGTCTCTGAAATGCTCTTTTGAGACTTATAGCAGGAAAAAGACACTGATTCAATAGAGAATATTGACTTTTTTTCCTACTGGCCTGGATATCTGCTCGAACAAAGAGCTGGTTAAAGACAAAGTACAAAGAACCCTTTTGTGTGGGGCTAAGTTCACCTGGGAGAAGTATTAATGAAGTCCCAAGGGGGTGGGCACTCAAACTCCCCTGCTTTCAATGATAAAAGAAGACAGGCTCAGAACACCAAATACCCTGCCTTCCTCACCCCCTTCTCTTTAAACCACGAGCAGGAGTGCCAACGTAATTGAGAATTAGGGACCTTTCTGCCATTAATCTATAGGGTCTGTGAAGAACGCAGGTAGAATTTCAGATGGCACACCAGCTGCTGCATGGCAGCCGACAATCTAAACCAAGGATTTTAAGTAGGTCAGTACTAGAGGACTGTTAATTCTCACTAAAAGACCTTCAAAAAAGTCAATACCATAAGCAACAATTACATGCGATAGCTGTACAAATGTCTGAACTTGAAATACGGTTGTTTAGTGTGTATTAAGACATTTGTTCAATTTTATTTCTACTGCAGAAGACAAGAAACAAGACCACTGCTCTGCCAGGAGATTTATGTCCACTCTAGTGAAATACTGTCCCCAGCATTACTGTGTAAATTATAACACTCCTAATTGATAATTATTCACCAGCTGTGCTGGGGAACATTCTTCTCTCACCTCATATATTTGTATTTGTAAACGATATGTAGTTTACAGCCTAAAGTTGGAATAGTCAAATATCTTTACTTGGTTTTGTTAATTTTTAACTTTCCTTTGCCTCCTGCTGAGCTCATTGCACCACAAGCTCCTGACTCGAGCTGTGCATTACAGAACCCATACTTGATTTTGGCACTTCTCACACATCAAAAAATAAGACAGTAGATTGCACACTCTCAAGAGAGCTTAGAAGGATGGAAGCGCATGAACAAGGGGCAGCTGACAATACAAGTGGCACTTCCAGGGTCAGCTTTCTGCCTGGGCAGAGCAGACAGCTGCAGGAGCAGAAGAGCAGCACAGGGAAAAGCATCCCCCAAGGGATGGGACCTGTCTGTCCACCTCACCCGTGCCACAGCCATGGTGAGTAAAGTGTTCAGCTGTGTCCCTACCCACAGCATGAACCAAACACTTCAAGAGGGAAGGAAAGGGCTATCCCTCCACACACACCATTGACCCCCCAGTCATGGCAGGAGCTGAGAGCCCAGGTAGGCAGGGTAATAACTTCTTCCTTAGGACCAAGGAATTGTGCGATTCCTGAAATAACTTCACACGTTTTTTGGGGCAACCGTGCTGCCCGTTGTGGTACAAACACAGTCCTGATATCCTGTGCCCAAGGGCCTTTTGTAGCACACGCTCTGCTGCTTCTCTAGTGGAACGATCTAAACATCTCCCTGCAGTGCTTTTCCTGTGCAAAGCACAAAAACATCCACACAAGGTATCGGGATTCAATTGCTTTTGCAACGATCACAGTTTTAACGAGAACAGTGCATTTCCAGATCATCTAATTTATTTTGAAGTCCACTTCTGGAAACTGTCCCACAAACCTCTTTCTCCATCTTCTATGCACACAGTACCATCAGCACAGCTTGCTCAGGAGTGCTGTGAAACAGCCCTGGGTTTGTGAATCTTGGCTACCAGCAAAGTTATACACGTGACCCATCTCTGCTGAGCACAGGCTGCTGACACAACTGCACACCTCTCTCGTGAGGGCTAAAAATCACAACTGAATGTTATTAAGAGCACATATTTTGAATGAACAGCTCAGAGTTAGGAACAATTAACACAGGCTGCCAAAGCAGAAAGATTTATGGCCTTCAGGAAACCACTATTTTGAAGGAGTCATTCTTCAGACTTGCATTAAAAAATAAAGTAAAAATGGTTTTGATGAGCCAATTTCCTTTTCCCCTTTTATACATCCCCAACATACACATACTTCCTAGGTTTTCTGTTACTTTCAGCACCAGCACCACTTTACTTTTTTACCCCAGCACTTCTTCTCTACTACTTTATTTCCCAAAAAAATTAGAAATGCTGAGAGCATATCAGCACTTGACATTGATGCACTGTCATTTCAAATGATGCTCATCATTCAAGAGAAATACTACAACAATCAACCTGTAATATGTTTTTAAGCAAAGGTCTCATAGAACAAATGGTATAAAGGCATTTTAGGCTGGACTTTAAAAAGTAAAAAGCTCATAGCTGGTCAAATGCTTTTGCTCTGAGTAGCTTAGCTCTTTCTGATAGTAGAGCTACATCAAAATGAATCTGGTTAGTGTTCTTAGATAAATTATTCTGTCATCTGGAAAACAAGTCTCAGTAGACATAATTGAAGGTTACTACTTTATGAAACTTGATAGAGGGTGTAATGACTCCATTCTAACTGCACTTAACAGGCAGTCTGTTATGGTAAGTCAATATAACATTAAGCAGGATATATTATACTGCCTTTGTTATGAAAAGCCAATAGCAAAAAGACAGAAACACAAATTTTCAGATAGTATATATAGCCCAAGACTTTCTGCAAAGACTTGTTAGAAAAGCAAAATAAGGCTGAATATTCCAATTCCACCAACACTTTAGGTTAAAATATACACACAAATTCATTACCTGGGATGAACACGCACATGCAGAATCTTCTGTCTTCATGCCAAAAAACCAGCATGAGGTAGCCTAAGTGCTAAACTTCCTCCTGAGAATGTAGGAATACCTCTTTCACACCAGCCTTGTGTGCCAAAGGGCACCTTCCAACTAAAAGGAGCCACCACACCTATCAGCAGTTTTCCTTACCCTCTCCTCCCAGAGGAAACAGCTGGACTCACGTTAATCACAGAGCAAAAGCACCTTCATCTGCCTTCCAGCCTTGTTTGTTAGAGTTGGTTGGCAAAGGGCACTGAGGGGCTACAGGTGGGTGGCATTTTCTGCTGGCCCTGCTTCCCCTCCCCAGCACTTCTTCTCTGTGAGCAGGAACAGTGCCAGTTTGAGCTGTAGTTTTACTGGGTCAGCCTATATATATATTTATATGTAAAAATAAATATAAATATATTAAAGGTCTGAATCTTGACTGACTGTAATCAACTGCTTCAGCCTGTGCAAGGTACAAAAGCACAGCAGTGAACTCAAGCACAACGTGGTGTCACTTTGCCTGAAATGTTTAAGTGAATAATCATCACCCTACCTGCCAGACATTACGCTACTTTATGATCCTTAAGGATCACACCTGTGTATGGGTGCGTATGGAGATAAAACACGTACGCTCATCTCCTCTTTGGCCAGATTGCAGACATGCTCTGTACATCCCAAGTTAAACGGGAATCTTGCTTGTATCATGTAACAAGGTTTGTCTCATGACCACTTTATTAAAATTTCAATGCCTAACTGTTAAAATGACAAAGCATCAGCACAAGCTTAGCTTTTATGGTTTAACCTGAAGACTGATGGTTATTCTCCCAAAGCTTGCTGAAAGATTTTATTTTATTAGGTCACATTACAGAACTGTCTTCCTGAAGAATGAAATAAATTCATCTCCTTGGTGATAGCATGCTTGACTGACATGATGCACTCACCAACATCTTGTAGACAGCTGTGAACATTTGCAGTGGTGCCAATTAATCTACGATAGCATCAGTGGAGACAGAGAAACAAAGAAGCCGACACAAAAAGCTCTATTGAATAACATAATAAATGAGTGATGCAGGTGTTCTGTGACTGGGTTTAATTTTTTCAGCCTTGCAGAAAGTTAACACTTGAGTCAGCCTTGGTCAAGGTGTCTCCCAGGCACTGTCTCTTGGCTGCCTCCTCTCCAATCGCACAGAGCACGCTCTGGGTTCCACTTTTCAGTATAAAGCTTGTACCTACAAATACTGTAAATAAACTTCCGTGGTACAGCTGAAGGGACTTTGGTTTCTAGGATAGCCTTCAACATTCTAGCTTTGAGGACATTTTAAGGATTTTTCTATGGCATCAGGAAAGATATTTCAGATAACCACTAGGACCGGTTGCAACGTTCAATGAACAGAAAGGCAAAAGTCGAAATGAGGAGCGTAAAACTCACTGAATTTAATGGTATGTGAGCACATGCTAGTTGTTTTGCTGAATGGGGGCCTTGCAATCTTGGCTTAATGAGTTGCTTTGTAAGCTGTGAGCTAAATGGAGCTTGGAATCTTTAATGACCAATCTGTGTAAACAGCAGCTACTAAGTAACACTTTAATGCCCTAATGATCTTTTAATTTAATAGACAAATGATGAAGCAATTTTAACCAGCATCATAGCATTAATGCAGCAGAGAATGCACTATGGAAAGAGCAAACAGACTAAGTAAGCAAAGATACAAAGGATGAACAGTATCCGGTAAACTCCGATGCTCAGATGTGCTTTCCAGAAGTGAGAACTCCCAACATTTGTCCAAGTTTTGAATGTACCTCTTTTAGCAGAATAGTGGTAAGTGGTCCTTTAATCCTGATGTATACTGGGCCAGGGTATTAGGGCCATGTTTCCATTCATCCTAAAGGGTGCAACATGATTAAAGCACAGCATTGAAAAACCATCTTGGCATGCTCACAGTGAAAATTGAGATTGTGAAGTCCCAGCCTGGTAATATCACAGCTGTGACAGGAAGGGCTGTGCAAATGAGGGGTGATGGAGCAAGGTCATTATGGTCAGTACAGTCATTTACGACCTGCACTCCTTCTGTCACAAGGATTGTGTTAGACGCCAGTCAAGTAGTGAAATAAACCCTTTATGAAGAAAATGTGGTTGAAGGCATGATGAAAGCAAGGCTGTGCACTTACAGCACCTTGCAATGTCTTTAAAGAAGTGCTGAGCACTTGCCTGGGAGCGCACGAGCCAAGAGTACACCTAAGGTCTGCATTTAATCTGCTCATGTGCTCGCAGGGGCGGTGTGTGGAATACAGCAGGCTGCAGGTGCAGGCAGTCTGTGAACCCACGCCTCTGAAACTTGGCCACTGCTCTTTTCTTTTCAAACAACATTACCACAGGATCCTACCAGAGATGCCAGCTGCCTCAGAGGGTCACTCAGTCTGTGGAAACACTTCCAATGTGTGTTGAGCTCTCCCCAAAGCTCTCTTGTTACCCGCTGTGCACTGAAGCCTCCCAGTTCAATCTGCTCCTTTCCTTCCTACCAGACCTGTATATTCATTACTTGCCTACTTTTCCTCCTTGCCAAATCCTTTGTTCCCTGTCAGACTCCCTGGTGCCTGGCAGTGCTGTTCCATGGGGTTATGCCACTCTTGGCTGTCTCCAGAGGTCTGTGCCTTTTTCTGCTGGGTCTTGACCAAGTGTTGTTCCCAAGGCTCACAATCTCTAGGGCTTCTCTGAGTGAGCTGTGTCTCTAACATATCACCCTTTCCCAGGACTGAGGGAAACTCATGAACATGGGAGGTTCAAAGACAACATCCATGTTCTTATTTAAATGGAGTTCAGGAGAAAGGTGAAGTCTGCTGGGTTTGCATAGGTAATTTTGGGTGAACTTCCCTGTGTGAACCCTGGGAGTCACTTTCCATTTCCTTTCTGCTCAGGTTCTCCCTTTGCCAGGGAACATAAATACAGTTTTCTTAAAAAACGTAAGTCATACCTCTAACATTTCTTCCATTGAAAATGAGCTGCAGCTCATGTCATGGTTTTATAGGTCTCCACCATAAAGACATCAGTTTTCAGAGTGGCTGATATCTGAGATGTATTGTACCATCACACTGTGGATAAGAATGGCTCCTTACCTGTTGGAGGGCAGAAGAAGAACTTCTATTTTCTTCAGTTACATTTGGAGGCAGCATGAGAGAAAAAAGGGTTTGTCCAAAGTATAAATGTCCTGGGTCATTCTTGAGCAGGCAGGAACAGAGGGGCCTGAAGAGACACATTGCATATTCCTCAGAGGCTCTTCTTGAGTGGCTGTTGGAGCAACTTGCTCAAGGAGAATATGTGGGATGTGCTGGGACCTTCAGTGGACTTGCAGGAGAGACCTGGATGTCAGAGGGAGGACAAGAGATGCAGGGGTGGCCATGGACAGGGCAAGTGCAGGGCTGAATCAGAGCAGAATTCATCTTTGAATTGGCAATGCAGTAGTCTGTGTTACAGCCAGCAGCTCCCTGCTTTGATCCATTTTGATTTGTTATTGTCTTAATACTCTAAGATATTTTATACATCTTTCAACCTCTCTTCACCTGAAGCCGGTTCATCCATCCATCCATCCCAACACCTAAAGCAGGAAACTGATGGAGGGTTCTGAATCTGTGGAAAATTTTTCTTCAGGCCTTTGGGCACAGCTCTCCCCTGCTCATCTTTCAGAAAGCCAGCTCCCCTGGCTGAACTGGCTGGTGACGTTGCTCCTGCCAGGCTGAGAGTGCCAGCAGCTGCTCTTGGTCTCCCAGCTGCAGAATGCTTTGCTCAGGGCAGATGAACTGGCCTGCTCTGAAGCACTGATAGTGGTGAAAAGCTTTGGCTAAGTGCTTCCTCCGCTTAGATAAGCTGCTCTTTACTTTTCCTCGAGGTTTTTCTTTCCTTTATGCGGCTGCTGATCCAGGCTATCTTGGCTTTTATTGGTGCATTAATGAGTCTGCTGTGAAAGTTTGCCAGTTCATTATTAAACGGCTCCATCAAGACTAAACAGAATTCTCTCTGAATCCATCCATCTCTGCAGAATAGGGCCTGACAGAGCCTTGTGCCCCAGATGAGCTGCATGGGGATATTGCCCCGTGCTTAAGCTGTGGGTATCGCAGTGCTGTGTTGCAGCCACGTCCACGCCTCCTGCTGCACCACTGGAGGTGACACCGCTCTGTGCCAGCAGCTCTCTTGCACCCAAAATGTAACATCCCTGCTCTGGAGGTTTCTTATCACCAGCCTGCATTTCCCCGCTGCCCTCAGAATGGTTTTATTGTATTTCAGCAGCCTAATTTTTTCTGATTGTCAGGTGACAGTCCAGTTGGCAGGGATGAGGTTGTTGATTCAATAATGTACATGTAAATGGAGCCAAGTGGTTGGCAATCCTCTCCTGTCTCATGGATTTATTGACTGTGGATCTGACAAATTCACACTGTAAGTCTCTTCCTTTTCAGTTCTTTTCTTCTTTTAGTTCTTGCCATCACTGATGCTTTGGAATGAGGCAGAGCTCCTCTTCTACCCTTTGCCCCACAGCTCAGAGAAGGACCAGGACACACTGAGACCCAGGGTGCTCATGCCCTCAGACAGCTTCTGTTTGCCTTCTGGTTCCTCTGTTTAACTCATATTCTTCCTTTCTTGGGATCTCTGTCTGCTTATCTCCCAGGCTGCTGGCTCTCAGGAGGCATTTCTCTAGGATTAGAGCTGCTTGTCTCACCACTGGCTCCTGCAAGACGCAGTCCCACACTTCATAAATAACCTGATCTGTAATTAGCAAGAATCTCTGTCTCCAGATTTGCATTCTAGTCCTGCACACTCCAGTGAATCCCTCCTCGTTTCTTCTTCATTAAATCTGAAAACATCATTCACCTCCTCTTTGAGATTGACCTGCTTGTGTGACCCCTGGGCAGCAGATCCAGAAAATGGGGCTCTCTTCCTGAACATAGCAGTTTGCTCACCTTGTCCTTATCTCCTCACTATGAGATAGGAAGAAATGATGTTTCATCTTTATCTCTCCCTAACTCTGTTGCTAGTTCTGAACCCAGACTTACCTCTTTCCACAAAGTTTGTGTAAGGCTTTTTATCCAGTTGTCTTGAGAGGCTGAATCCCCACAGGCTGTTCCCCTTTCCTTTCCATCCTGCTTTTTCCACTTTCCAGCCCTCCAGATGCTGCTCTGTGTTTTGCACTGTAGCCCATGTACTGTGTGTGTGTGGGATGTCAGGTCTGTTAACCTAAAGCAGCCCTTCACCCAGGAAACCATCCACAGATTTGCTTCAGCCACCCTCCAGCACCCAGCTGGGCCATCCATGGCCTGAATCCTGCAGCCCCAGCCTCCTCACCACCTTCCCTACAACGTTGATTTCCCGTTGCATTTTTTAAGCACAATCTGAATGATGCCATAGTTGTGCAAAGGCTTTGGAGAGCTGTGCTGTCTGAAGCAGAGGGCAGAGTTGCATGGAAGGAGCATCAGTTCACCCAAAGTCTCCAACTCTGATGAGCAACAACTTTCTCTGACCTTTTTTTTTTCATCTCTGCCATATTAATCCACATGTGTATAAATGTGTTATTACTTACATGCTTGCCTATGGAAAGATTTGCTTCCTAAAGTTATTCAGTCTGCCAAAACTCGTTCCCAAATTTAAGTGCTGCAGCTTAAATTGTTTTGTTATTCTTCAAAGGCTATTTATGAAATTGTATGATAGAAGAAAATTATGCTCTATATTCAAAATTCTTTTATAAAGCCCTCAGTAAAACATCATTTGGATGTTTTTAAAATTGCTGACAGATTTCAAAAGAACAGCTGTTTATAGACAAATTCTCCACCGGAAAAGCAATGACTGAGCTGTACCACATCACATGTCCTCTGTGAGCCCTGGTTCTGTCAGGAAAGGCGACTTCAAACCTGAAATTTCAGATGAAAACAGCATAGGAAGATTAGAAACATTCAAAATCCAAACTAAACTTGGAGGTGATTCTTCCAACCTCTAGAGATGAGTATCCATGGATTTAGGCAAATGTTTCCATATGACCTCTCCCTTCTATCTCAGAAGTCCATGACACGAGAATATCATTCCTGCAAGGGTGTCCCTGGCTCCATGACTGGCTTTTGCACAGCAGAACTTTACCAGCCCATGGCAGAGTTATAAATACACTTATATATTAAAAAAACTTGCAAAGAGGACTGAAGCTACCTGGCCATGGCACATATAGCCAGCATGCACAGGCAGAACCAACTCCTGGCAGTGGTGATAGCCCAATGCCTCAGTTTTATTTTGTCAGAGGCTGTCTAGTCTGCTGATTGCAAGGCAGAGAACTGGGTGCTTTCCAGGACTTTGCATGTAACAGAATTCTCAAAAAGCAGACAAGCACTGCAAGTGAAATACTCGAGGAGACTGGCCAAACCAAAGGCAAAATTAGCAGCCGTGTCTTTCACTGCCATCAGTAGCTGAAGATTTAATTAGGGGGCGTTTTAAATATTTTCAAACAAATGTAGCAATACGTCATATATCTTCATTTCACAGATGTATACAAGATTTATAAAGTAAAGCAATATTTCTATGGCTTGGTAAATGATCTTTAGACAGAAACCTTAGGGTATAACCAGAAATGAGTATATGAGGTCAAACTGCACCAATAAGGAGGTTAGAGAAGGTCAGCTTCTTATAAAGAACTTCGATTTTTCATGCAAAACCCAGAGGTCTTTCCATTCCTACTGAAACCTGTGGCAGGTAGGGATGCAGGACCTGGCCTTACATGAATGTCACAGTGATACTGAGCAACACAGTCTCTGCTGCTCCACTGCAGCATCTCCCGAGGTCCAAACGTCTCCTGGGAGCAGAAGCTGCAGCTTCTCCCACTCCTCACTCCACCCAGGTGGGTTCATCTCTGGTGCTACAGTAGCTAGTTAGAGAAAAGGCACACTTTTATTTTTAATGGCTGTACATGGCTAGGGATTTTAAAGTTTGGAACTTGGTTCTCATTTTCCAGAAAGCCATATGGGGTTTTTTTTTGCACTCTAAGCAGCTTTATTTAATATGGAAAGTAGAATATCTTTTAAAACAGAAACCAGCTGCGTAGTTTATGGGTATCATCATACGGCTCTGCTTTTTGTTTCCTTACTTAACTGGAGTTTGGGGTTTCCAAGCTGCCAAGCTGCTAACACTAGTAAATGGAGTTTATTAGAGACAGTGTTTGTTGAACAATAACATTTTATATAGTCTGTCACTGTCTAGTACCTTAGATGAGTTACACATTTCTGTTCTCTATTTTTGCCCTGATTTTTTTGGCACTTTAAATCCCATTTTCAGCTGTGGACACCAGAAGACCAAAATCTAAGACGTGACCTTGTGCTTGCCTATGCCTAAAATCTGCAAAGCCATCCCTGACCAAAATCACAACATCAGACCTCCAAGGGTTAATCCCACGGTGCCTTTTTACTGAGCTCAGCCAGCAGGAAGGGATTGGATGGCAGATGAAATATCTCCCGATGAGATCCCTTCCAGGAGAGGGGCCCCTTTGCCCAGTTGTGACAGATAATGTGTCCATTCAGAGGCTGTCCCCCAGCAGGAATCCAGACTGGGGTGGTGTGAGGACTGGGAGAGGCAAAGACCGTCATGCAGTGATACCATCCCCTCCCAAAGGCTCAGCCTCTTATTGAGCTTTGGAGCAAACAACGCTTGCAGTCTAAGATGTCTCTGGAAGTTGCTCTCAGAGTGCTGCCTTCATTTGGCTCCTACAGCTGGATCCACAGAAGAAAGCCCCAGCTGGATCCACAGAAGAAAGCACAGCTTCTGCTTGGCCCTTTAGTGGCTGAACTGCACGTGCGAAGCAGGGGCATCACTCAGTTTCAATATTAGGGGGCAGATGAAATGAGGGTTTCTCGCAGCAGCACCCTTCCCCTGTGCTCTGCAAATTTTATTTCTTCTCTGTGCTCTGCAAGTATTCTGAGCCAGCTCTGGTAGATAACTTTATCTTGTTATCTGCTGCCCTTTCTCTAATCAGCAAAGATTCATGCACTGCCAACTTTAAACTGCAGGCTTGCTTTTAATAGCAGCTAGAAACTTCAGATGTCTTTAGAGCTCCCTTTCACCAGGATTCCCGTGGGTTTTGGAGGAACTGAGCTTTTAAACAAGTGCTCTGTGGGTGCAGCACACAGAGAACTGGGGTTACACCGAGTTCCTTCCCTGCCCAGGAATGATGGCTTCTTCGACTACTGCTAACTCAGCTCTGAAAAAAGGTGATCTATCTTCATGGCTCACGAAAATACTTCTGGAGAAATTTCCCTTTTCCTGTCCCCCTTTGGAATAACTAGACTGCAACATGTCTCGGATTTAAAAACAAGTATGGCCTGGAAAATAATATCTTTGGATTTCCCCGCTCATACCTTCTGCTGTACACAATGGCTTCACTCCCAGCTTTGAAT
The DNA here is from genome assembly GCA_013397935.1 of Dasyornis broadbenti. Lineage (NCBI taxonomy): Eukaryota > Metazoa > Chordata > Aves > Passeriformes > Dasyornithidae > Dasyornis > Dasyornis broadbenti. The sequence continues at coordinate 1,378,378 of VZRN01000404.1, forward strand.
TAGACGAGTGCTATGTTAGCAATATACTTCACATACAGACTGAGAGCAAAGCATAAAAAGTTCCAGCAAATGGGCTCAGTAGACATTTGCTTGCCAAGCATTAGCTGTTGCTAGAAGGTAATTTTGATTCCCAGACTTAAGAGGCCCTTGCCAATAGAAAAGGTTTCGGTGCTTGATTTCCTTTGAATTACCTTGAAAAATTAGAAAAATTACTCGCACTCCTAGGGACATAGAACAACAGAATTGTATCTGTCCCAAAGTTAACAGCTTACTTGTTTTTTTTAAAAAAGGTCAGAGTAAGATTCTGATCCCTCCAAAAACCATGTATGTCTAATGCAATGTTGTGATTCATCCAATGAAGTCAATAAAGGCAGTAATCACGCGAAAACTGGAACATATGAATGTATTTTGCAAGTCTGAGGAATGAGGAAAAGCAAATGTATTCCCCTGGGTTTTAGCAATCAGAGAGCACATGTATTAATAATGTGCAATACCCAGTGCAGTGCATGGAAAGCCATAAAAACGTGAGCCATTGGAGGTGGGTTCCTGTATACAGAATTCCCTTGCTCTCAGAGGTATGTCCATTGATATCTACACACAAATCAACCGTAACAATAAGAATTGGTTTGGCACAAGCTCCCAGACACTAATGGATAACACAGACCGAAAACGCTTCTCTTGCCTTTTGTTAGCAATTGAATGCTGCTCCTCACTGGAGACATCTACAGCAGAAACTCACCCTGGGGCTAAACTGGAAGGGTAGCTAGAGCTAACCCATCTTCGTCTACAGAAACCTAGACACATAAATGTGTTTTACAGATGTCCAGTGATAACTTACTCAGCCCAGAAGAATACACTTAACAGCATGAAGAAGGGTGCTGGGTTTGATGCACAGCCAGGGAGCTGCTTGTCACCACCACCTGCAGCTAGAGCAGACACTGGAGAGCATTTTACAGCTGAGCAGCCTAATCCACTCCTGCTGGCATGAAGCGGTGCCAGGCCCATCTCCTGTGGAGTCAGGCATTGGCCAGCACTGAGGGCTGATGCTGCTTTTGGTCCTGGGTTGAGAGCACTGCTGCCAGAGCTTCAGCTCCTTGTGTTCCACTTCTGGAGCAAATGGAGCCTGGGCTAGCATGCTCTAGGCAGAGAAAAGGGCAAAATTTTAGATAGAAGTCCCCCAGCAACCAGGGACACAAAAACATCCTGCCCCGCATGTCTCTCTCACGGCACAGCTCTACACCACAGAAAAATTTGAGCCTTGCTCTTCTTCCAGCACAGGCATTTGTGTCCTATCAGAATCTGGCACTAGATTTGGAAAGGGAAATTACAACTCCTTTCCTGAAAGTCAATTACTGCTGTTTCAATTCCAGATAAACTGGAGAAGGGCTGCCAAGAGGTCACAAATACATTCAAGGCCAAGTTTCTACAGGTGTCCACGCAGCTACAGTCAGCTCCGAGCTGCCACACCACGTATAGAGTAGAGGAACACATGCACCAGTGTGAGGGAGTAAAACAAAGTAGTATTAAGGAAGCTATTAAATTCATGTCCATTTCCTAAAAACATGGAACGCAATTTGAGAAAACATCCTTGATATCAGTTGGAGCAAAAGAAGTATTTCAGATACATGCTGAGCAGTTGGATGAGTGTCTTCACTTCGTTCCCCTCAGCTTCTGGAGTGATTTACAACATCCTTCTGGTAAAGGATCCAGAGTCCTTGGAGCGGGAAAAAGTACTTACTGGAAGATTAAAGGAATTTAAGCTTGCCAAAGCTAACAAATGGACTCAAAGCTCAGCTACTCCTCACTGGAAGGAGAGATCAGATTTTGGTTAGCAGGAGAGTTGGTACCAGTTTATGACAGCAACAGCAAAGAGGCCCCAGGTTCTGCTTAACAAAGGAATTGATGTACAAAGCCACCCTTTGCCAGCTGAGCCAAAGTCCAGGGCCCTCTGCAGGAAGGAGACTAATGAACAATCACTCCACAAGGAAAAAGGAAAAGTTCAATTGCCAGAACATGTTCTGCCAGAGCATGACCCTGCTCTCGCCCACAAAGAGATCTGCCATTGTCCCCAGTGGGGCAGGGCCCTTGCTCACAGTCCCAGGGTGACACAGCAACCATGTGTGCCCTTAATGGCTCCTAAGCACATCCCAGCATTGGCAATTTCCATTTCCTCTGCCCATGCCTATTCAAAGCATCAATGGGTGAGGTTTTCCATTCTTAGGTTTTCTTACATTGTCCCTGAAGAATATGCACAGAAATATTAACTGCTTTTTAGCCTGAAGATTTTTTTTTTTGCAGCCCATTTAATGCTCTGCACTTTCTTTTATCTTTGTATTAATCATTCTATTATCAACCTGTGCAGCAGTATGATGGGAGACTTCAAATGTCAGGGATTTCTCCTGGTGAATTGTATTTGCAATAATGCTTCACTTTCTATTTTCCATGGTAACAATATTAAGTTTCACTTTAGACAATGTGGTTTTTAATGTAGTAAATGCTTCTTTTTGATAGAAAAGTGATACAAACAATGCAACCTTGGTCACTATTAGTCTTTCATAACAGTCTGGCATATTTAGGATCAACCGATTTTCTTCAAGAAAAAAATAAATCAAGAGAATGAACAAAATGTACCAGGGATTTTTCTATTTAGCTTTTTGGATTTATAGCCTTGAAGGTCATGTTTAAACCCAGGATTAAGCCAACCATGAAGATTAAAAATTGTATATTGAAAAAGAGATGCAGAGGTTTCTGAGCAAGCATGAACACTTTGAGAAGCTTGAAGTTATGAGCAGAACAGCAATAAAGTGGCATGTTAACAACGCTGTTCCAATAACACTGCAGGAATCATTAGTTTATAATGGAGTTTATTTCATACTTACTTGAAAGGGTTCAGTGGCAGAGCACCTATAGCTACGCATTTCTGAAAGGGCTGCAGAAGTTTCTGTAAGAAACTTTTCTACAGGAGAGTTTCCCCTATACAGCTATTACCAGGCTAAATAAAGGTATCTGATGCACTGTGCATGGAACAGGGATGTGAGGCTGAGGAGAATAAAGGTATCTGAGCAATCAGGGGGTTTCTGTCTGAATGCACCTCTCGATCAGCTAAACCTCAGTGCTCCAGGCAGTAGCTGTAGGTGCCGGAAAGCTTGAGCAGTCTGACAGGAAACTGCTGTATTGTCTGACAGGATGATGCCAGGAAAGTACCATTAAAGTGTGAGAGGGAATATTAGAATATTTCTTTGAGCTTCTTTCACTGGTGTTTATCCTGCTGCTAAGCCCATTAGGAGTGTTGTATTTAGGAGATGCTGGGACTCTGCCAGTGGATCCTCTACACTGCAAGATGTCAGCTCATCAAAAGATTTTGTGTGAGTGTATTGATGCTGATGAGACTTTCACGAGGAAAGGTTTGTCAGCTCCTGGACAGTATTCCTCAGCAAAGGCCAAGAGGCACAACTCGCTGTGCAGTAAGGAATTGTCTATTTCCTGGGCACCTCCTCAGGAACGTGGGAGAATCAAACTCAAGAGCCTGTGTGGTGACTCAGAGCAAGAGGCACCTCCCAAAGCCCACACAACTGGCCTTGCCCTCGGGCTCTCTATTATTTCTGAATAGGCTCTTTAAATCTTTTTTCCTACAGAAACTTTTGGGACGCCTTGAGCTTGTGCTGATGCAGAACAGAAAAATCTCTAAAATCTAAAAAATCTTTGGGCATGAGAAGCTGGTTTCTCCCTCAGCTCTTCATATCAGTTTCTTTTTCCTGAAGTCATTGATTCAGCAAGAATTGGAGATTTCTGAGGGAAAGACTGCAAAGAGCATCATTGCTGAATCCTCCTCTTCACAATTCATTTGAGAATGTCAATCAGAGCCAGTACCCCAAGAGGATCAAAGCACTGGAGCTATTCCTCTGTTCTCAGCTGCACAGTTGCCCATCACTGATATCAGATTATTTTGTCTTCCAGTTTAGTCTGCCTAAAAGATTGACTCAAATTTTCTCAGAAAATGCTGCCATCAACCCTCTCATTAGCAAGGGAGCTGTCAGTCTGCACACTTGCAGACCCTCACGGGGTGCTCTCAGTGGCTGATATCTTGGCAGAGGCATTGATGAGCCTCCCCTGTACCTTGGCAACGACAGCTACAAACACTCCTGACATGCCTGGCTTCTTCTCCGTGGAGCAGGGCATGACCAGACCTTGCAGCCATAGAAAGAGACAGGCATGGGGAAGGCAGGAGAGGGCTTGCTCCACAACAGAAGGGAAAACGAAAAACTTTGCATTCACTAAAATCTCTTTGGAAGGCTATATTCACATTCAGATGGTTTCCCTTGGCACAAAACCAGCATCAGACCCTGTCACTTCTCAGCAGTTGAAGAAATCTTGGAAGGATAAGGTGTAGCCCAGAAATGGAATCAGGTGCTTGCAGCTTTGCCATTTTTCACTTGAAGCTCAATTATAAAGTAGTGTTCACAAGAAATGTGCTTTTCCAGCTGCAGTGTCTGGAGGTATGTGATGTCTAGACCTGCAAAGACATCTTGAGTCTGTAGGTTGCCATAGGAGCTGAAGGTACAGGATGTCCATGGCTTTGCCTCGGTTTTTCTGAAGGGCCATGGTTGTTTTAGAAAGCTCAGCTGCAGGACAAAAGATGGATTCACTTTGTTGATTGATTTTCCCCGGGCAGGATGCTCTCAAGCGGATTCTGAACTCTAGAAGGGTTTATCCATTTTCAGAGGGTGTTCCAGCTCAAGTCCTTGGCTGCACTCATGCTTCATCAGCATGTGCAATCGCAGCACTCGCAGACACGATTGATTGAGCTTTCCACCGGCTGACTCCCACACGGACAGTGTGTATCAGTCTCTGAGCAGGTATTAGCTCAGATACTCAAATCTTGTGCTTACCACCCCAAATCTGGGGTTTTGTTACCATTTGAGCGCTATTTCTGGAGGGGGTTTTGGTTTATGCTGCTGTACTTGCTCCAGCTCAATTCCTGTCCCCAGCTCTTAGACCTACTGAGATTTTCTCCAGCCTGGCTCTCAGGCCAGAGGGTCAGCAGCCTCAAACCAGCCCTGGTGGGACACAGCCTCCTTCCACTCCTCTCACCCCATGCCTTCTTCCAGCTCCCTATCCACCCCACTTCCACACCATGGGGAGGGAATCACATGCTTTGTGTCTTCTGCACAGAATGATTTATGCAGATTGATAAAACCCAGCCTCAGCTGAGACCAGGGCTGCCTGATGTCTGACCACAGCATGGGCAGAGCACTCATGGCTAGCTACATCCATCCACGGAGCATTCCACAGCAAAGGCAAATCCGAGCAACTTGGGGCCACTGTGCTGATGGATTTGACCCTGCTTTGCACTGCTCACCTTACACATAGTCATGAAAGCTCCCTTAATAAGCAAGTTTTTATTTCTGGAAATGTCACGAGAGGGTTTTTTTTTTCCACAATCAAAAGAGGCTTCTCCTCTAGAAACCACAAAAACTTCCTCAGTAACTCCCTGTGTCCCTACATCAATTTTATTGCATTCCTCCTGGCATGGGGAAGAAATCAAAATGGGCCATGGCAAGATATCTGCATGTTTTCTCCCCTCTGCTTTTGCTGACTCAGAAATTTGAGAAGAACAACAAGAAGCAGCAGACAGCATAACCTAACCTTATCATGCTGGAATCCAATTGTATGGCTTGCACGGAACATTTCCAAGGCAGGCTATCACTCTTACTGTTTATGTTGCATCACAGAACAGCTGGAAAAACTGTAAACTCCTTAATTTTGCTAACTGTATAGAAAGTTAGTTGTTCCACTAAAGAACATTACACAGAGACACAGACTTTCTTTTTTTAAAGTTCCAAAAAAAAAAGAAAAAGGGGAGAAGCCTTTTTTTTGTTGAGGCTGCTGCAAAGGTTCAGACTTGTTTAAAGGGAAAAAAAAAAAAAAAGAAATGCTGATGACTGCTAAATCTAATTGCCAAAAATGTGCTTTCTGTTAATAAAGTCCTAATGAGGTAAGTAGGGGAAAGGACAGTTTCTTATTTCTTGCTCATGTGAAAAAAGGGAGAGGAAGAAAAGCAATAAACAGTGTAGCTGATTGTGTGGGGTGCAGATAATGGAATGACCTACTGGTCAAAGCTTTAGAGCCATCCGTACGGCACTATGAGCCTTGCCATTTTTGCTAAGGAAATAAATTTACTTGCTAATAACAGTAGTGAGGTATTACCCAGACTCCAGCTAGAGCACAGCACATACACAAATGCATTTCTGAGGCTGCCGAGTGCCTCCTGATGTGTTAGGAGAGACTGGAGCATGAAGGGAGCAAAGCAATGAAAATGCAGGTGAGGGACAGCCACATTTTCTCATTTCCTGGCCACAGTCTATTCCCAGCAGCTCCAGTGAAATATGTTACCTCCTCTCCTGTGAGACTAACACAGCCACAACAGAAATCAAAAGGCACCTGGACTAGACAGCAAATCCTAAATCTTTATACAGCCAAGGAACTCCCATGGGGATGTTGGATGGAGCCTTCCACTTAGCATTTACAGGACTTTTGTCATGTCCCAGAACCAGCGGGAAGAAGCTCTGCTGAAGGTTTTTGCAGGTAAATTCAATGGCTTTGAAGGCCCTGGTAATTTTTAAGAGCCCATGAAGGGCGAGGTGTTTTGGAGAGGTGGGAGAAGAGCTTGCTCAAGGCAAGTGGAGATAAGAGAGCAGAAAGAAGCAGGGCTACTTTGGTGGTTGTTAGAAGCCATGCTCGATGGAAAATGCAGCAATAGATATCACATTGTGCCTTATCTCCAGCAGCCCAGAGGCTGCCCTGGGCTCAGTAGCCATTGCAGCTTTGTACACTGCAAGTACTTTTGCCCCTGAGTGGCCCAAAACACACCTGATGAGCCAGGAGGCAAGGAGAGCCCTCACTACAGACCCACCCTGCTTTCACCAGCACTGGGGCCCTTCAAGCAGCTTTTAAGTGGCATATCGATGTCTCTGGATATGGCTGGAGAGAGAAAGGCCAAGTTCTAGTCCCTCCAATCCACACAGTCCGACCATCCACATCCCTTCCTCACCAAGATGCCCTCACTTTGTCCATGCCCAGTAAATTGGAGCTTAGTATTTTGTTTCAAGGTCATTCCTAGAATTAGGAACTGAAACCGGCCCAGGTTCTTTAAACATCTTTTTACGATTATTCAAATAAATGCTTTTAAAACAGTTTACTAGGGTGGCTTCAGATTTCGTTACTTATTCCTACTTTTGTTTTGGCATTCACCAACATTCGTGGGAGTTGTGTGTGTGTCTGAGCTCACGTGCTGATCTCTGCTTGGGGATTTGCCCCCATAAAACAGGGCAGAAGGACTGATTTGCCATATGTTTTTGTAACAGGCAAGAAGAAGAAGAATTGCTAACATCAGAGCAGACAACCTCCAGAGCCAGCACGGGATCTGAGCCTGGCAGATCCTGGAGGCAGAGTGGGAGGAAGAGGAGATGGGAGGCAGGCTCCCCCCCAGGGCAGCCCCTCGCCCTCTTGTACTGCTGCCCTCAGGGAATACAGGGGAAGGGGCAGAGGAAATGCTGACAAGAGAATAAGCAGCTAGATGTAAATTAATCCTGGAACCATCTCAAGTCCTATACTGTTCATAATTACCTATCATTTTCCTGGGCCAAACCTTCACTCCCCTAAAAGCCCCTAATCCATTACCTGCCATGTAATGCCCCGCTGTAATTTCCTCATCTGTGCCGCAACGTTCCGCCACGCTTTGATGTTCTGGCGAGGCCAAGAAGGCTCTGAAATTTGGGATTAGCAAACATCCGCAGGCGTGATGTAGGCTCTCCAGCATCAGCACATGTTCCAGCATCTGCATCCAATAACAGCATGCCAAAGTTTGGGAAAGGCACTGAGGTGAGTCCTTGCCCTTTCAGGTGGCAACGCCCGGGTCAGGAGAGCTGTGTGAAGGCAGGGCAGGCTGGAAACTCTTGTTATGTCAGCTACAACTGCTCTGCTAAAGGGAGGTCACACATCTGGCTGTCCAGGCATCCCTATCCTAAGAACAGGCAGGTTCCTTGATACAGAAATTCATTCTGGGGATAAAGCCACTGACCCTGAGCAATGCTACCCTGAAGAGGCATCATTCTGGGTGTGTGTCTGCATGTCTTTTGTGTTTTGAAGGCTTTTAAACACTGCATATGAAATATATAAAGAAATATAGAAGATTTTCAGACGGTGGTTTCCATGCCCTAGTTAGAGTCTGAAGAGCAGTGCTTGCAGCTCAATGGGTTACAAGATTCTGCTGCTCCCCCCGATATGTTTGCAATCCTGCCTGTTGATGCCCAGGCATACACGCAGTAATTACAGCAGGAGCAGAGTCCTGTTTGCATAAATCCGGTATGAACAACTGTCTAAGACATGAAAAAAGACAAATTGCTCAAGTCCTTTAACCAGAGAGTTCAGCATCTCTTGCATTAAAAGAAAATCCTCAAGATCCACTGTATTAATCATAAATGTGAGTACTTTCTCTGACCAGAGAACGTGCCTTTGCTGAGCTCTGGCTGACATTGAATATGTGTTGCCTCAGACCAGGGTAATGTCTGTTTATAAGGTTCAGATGGAGGGGAGGTAAGCAGCTCTCCAATTTTTGGATAAACAGCTGCAGCCAAAACACAAGAAAAACCAGTTTTGTTTTGCTTTTGACTAATTTGTATTTGCTGAGAGCATGGGGTTTGTTCCTGTTGTTGCAGCTGGAAATTTCAAGGCGGCTGCAAGGTAAAAACTGAAATTGTACAAGCAATTAGCCCATGGTAATGTCTAATCACTGCTGGCATCTAAAAAAAAAGTGAAACAGCAGGGATGTTTAACTTTGAAAACCAACTACTGCACAGATGCAGGAACTATGTTTGTTGAGGAAGTTTTCCTTGGCATATCAATGTGAATTTTAAAAAATTGGCTCTAAACATGCCAACATAAAGACCACAGAACTATGGAAAGAAGTGTTATTTTTCATCACATCAACATTTGAGTGTAATTCCTAGGAAATTTACACAAATCAAATAGTTTCTAAGGGCTAGTCTCCACCAGATCAGTTAAAAATTAATTCTTTTCAGCTGTCCTTAGTATGCCTCAAGTTCATGCTCTTCTTAACCATGATGAGTGCAGGTGTGATCCTACATCCTTTGCACAGGCTCTGTGTGTGAGCAGGGGCCACCCCAGCAAGAGAGGTCACAATCCAGCAATCTGTGCTGGACCGAGCAGCATGCAGGAGCCTTGAGGTGGTGTGTGTGCGCCAAAACCTACAGTGAGAAGCTGAAATGCATTAAAAACAACCCTAAGGTTCATGTCTGCAGTTGGGGTTCAGCTTGCTGGGAGACTCCCAGCCAGGGGGCTGGAGACTGTCCTGCCTGCCCAGCCCTGATGAGCTGGGTAGGGAAAAATACTCATTTATTTTCACACATTTGGTGCTTCATAACTGGTGTATCGCCTCCTATTGGGCACTGGGGTTGGTGCCAAGCTCACCACACGAAAGAGCTCTCCCTGCTGCATGAATAGGGTGTTACTGTTTTTCCCTGCAAAATTACGGCTGTGCTATATTGCTCTCTCCAGAAATGCATCCCAGAGATGCATTCTGGGATACAGAGGCGCAGCAGGTGATTCCAGATTTCTCAAAATTTGCTGGTAGCTTGACTGATGGAAAACATCAAAAGAATTTGGATTTTGTAGTTAGAGATGCAGAAAACCATACATTAATATTCAGGGGGTACACAACACACAAGCAGAGCACAAGGGACATCTGTGTCCCCATGGCACTGGCACGTGACCCAGCTTTAAGAAGAGGGGCCTGAGAGTCCTTTCTACTGATGCAACCCAATGCCAGCACTGATGTGTGTCAGAGAATGTTACTTTCCGCAGCCTGCTAAATATTTTCTGGCCTTTTTTCCTTTTTCAAGCCCTTCCTGTGTCGATTTGAATCAGTGCAGGCTAATGAAATCAGTGGGGATATAACAACACGTGTCTGCACCAACTGCCAGACCCGTGTTTTCAGATGACGCAAGGAAAGAGGGGCACAGCCAGCCAGCTAAAACTGTATTAGGAAATACAGGAGCAGCTAAATACACTCTGCAGCCCTCCTCGCTGCTTAATGTTTGCCCTGAGCAGCGTCAGTAGGAGAGCACAGTAATGCATATCCAGCAGCAGTGGAAACAGCCAGCCTTGGTCTGAGAAGGTGACAAACCATCCACGCCAAGGAGAGCCAGGACAAACCATTCTGACAGCAGGGAAAAAATCAGTACAGCTCACCCATAGTTGACTTCCTTTCTCTCCCTCCGCATGAGGGTCCATGCTCAGAGGGTGCCCACTCACCTGCTGCACTCCCTGTGGAACACCTACAAAGGCAGGATGAGAGCATGGCAGCTCTGCTGCCCCCCAGAAGTCTGTTCAGCCACCAAACAGCAGAAGCTGAACTATCAGTGTTTCTAAGGAGCTTCATGAGGCCAGCTCGTACTCCCAATCCTTCACCCCCCATGGGTGAGCTGCAGGTTTCTCCCCTGCAGTAATTTACACTCTTAAGGCAGGAGAGACGCCTCAGTAGTTGGGTTCTGCTTGGATAGGAATCTGTAGGGAGCAGCCCAAACCCAGCTGGTCTTTCCTAGAGAATGGACAAGACCCTGTCTCAGTGTCATTCTATGACCCTAAGGAGGAGGTGTTTCCAAATATGCCTTTGGAGCCCTTCCAGCTCCCCCGGGTGCAAGAGATGCAGAGGGGCAAGGAGCTGCCCCTCCCTTCTGGGCCCCAGGGGAGAAGGCTTAGCCACACACACACTGCCCAGCCCCTGCAGCACATGCAGGTGGGTATTGGTTTGCAAATCCACTCATGCACCCAATGCACATCCCAGGGGAAAGGATGAGCTGTGCAAAATGTTTCTGGGTGGGAACTGGCGAGAGACTGGGACATGAGCTGCTCCCAAAACACCAGCAAGTCTGGGGAAAAAAGGATGAAGTTCCTGGATTGTCACGGATTGCTTCCTCATAGTCAAAATGGGTCATTTCTTGAGCTTATTAGAAAATTTAATTAAAAGAGTTTTAAACCTTTTTTTTCCCCCTTCATTTTACAGCTCCCATTTCTGCCTTCTGGGGTTTTATTGGCTCAGCTCTCCTTTTTTATGATTTTCATTATATATTTCTGTCTGTCTCCATCACCTATCATATTTTTTTTTATGACACAGTAAAGCTGAAAGTGGGCTTTGACCCATGTATGTCATGCCTTTGTTAGCAAAATAAAATTGGAAAAGCATCTTTCAAAAAGATTGTATAAAGGGCCACTATGTATACAGTATTAACTTTCTTTAATTCATAGCTGGGCACTTTTTCAAAGCTGAGAAAAGGAGATGCAGACTTCAGTACTTTTAGCATAATTCTCCAGTATCACATAAATCACAGAAAAAAAAATGCCAGCCCCTGCAAACACCAGCCTGAAAATGTACGAGGGCAAATCTGATGGTTCGACAAATCTGATGGGGTTTTGCTGAGCAAGTCAAATGTGCAGGTTCAAGGTTGGCTGAGCATCAGTATTATGTTCCAGTCTACCTCTACTGTCATATATTTAATCTCCAGTAATTAAACTTCTAAATGAATCCATTTCACAAAAGCCATGGTGCATGGAGTGAATCGGTGAGTAAATTTTCATAACCTCGGCACCAACCCTGGATCGGGGTGGAGCTGCTCCCTGTGCAGCAGCCTATGGAGCAGATAGAGATGTAACTGTCAAAATAAGGGCAAAACTAAGAGAAAAAATTACAAAGAGCTCCCTTGGCTCAAGGTTTTCAAGTTCTTTCCTGTTACTAAAAAAAATATTTTTAGAACACACACTCACAAGGCCATATTGTTTTGCTGCTGCCCCTGGTTAAAAAAAGTAAAAAATGTAAGGAAGCTGATTAGAAACGTCTGATTAGAGGTAAAACGTATCACTGATAACATCTGCGTTCAAAGTGAGAATTCACAGCATGGTAGGCATGGAACTCCTGACACATGGATTGTTTGCTTTGGTGAGATAAAATGAGTTATTTCGTGGCCAAACCCAACGCAGATGGGTAGGGGCAGGGACTGGGTGTCATACACCTGCAGAAGGATGCTACAGAAAAGAGGGGCCTTGCATGGCTTGTTCTTTTGAAGAGTCAGAGCTCTAGGCAGGCTCTGGAGCAGAAAGGGGGTAACGCTTCCATCAGTGGTGCAGAATGGCAAATCCAGAAATTTCCCCTCAAATGTCCAGGAAATCAGCAACACGTGACAAGCAACGCCACGTAGTTCTAATGCCTTATGCTCCACTTCAATTTTTATCCATTCCATGTGTTCCTTTCTTGAAACTTAGAAACTCAGTTCTCATTTATCAGCGTTTTCATATTTCACTTCTAGACACTGCTACCCATGAATTATCCATCCTTTTCATCTTGCTGTCTGAACTGTGCTCTGCAGCTCTGGTTCAGTTTTACCATTCATTCATCAGCATGAAGTTAAACAATTACTAAACAACTTGGGTAGCTGGCAAGCAGTGAGGAAGCAAGATCTATTTCTGCCCGGGGGGAAAGAAAGACTCCATACAATAGCATGGCCTTTGTCTTGCATCTCACGGGTGATGCTATTGATGTGAAGGTTCTATCACACTGTGTGCCAAACCACTTGAGCTAGTTTCAGGTTGCAGCTCCCCCCGGGGTGTTTCCACTCAGTATATAAGATAACCAGATCTGCTCTCTGTCCACTCTCAGCCTGGACAGTGCTTAGTCAGCTCCCTGGTCTTGGCAAGCTGAAGCGAGAAAGTGGAGCTGCACTCCCTGCTTAGTTATTACCATTTTATCAATGATCACTCCTCTTAATGCTGTGGAGCACATGGCAAAACAATGAGCAAATTGCATGTTTTCCTGTGGTGAGCAGAAAGCAGCAAAGTGACTGTAAAACACAGCGCACAGGCGTGTCAATACATTGTGCTTACATCTGCAGCAGTGCTTTAATTCATGACCACAGAATTGCTGATTACCTTGCTGCAAAAAAAAGAGGACTCTGGGGTGCGTGGCAGAGATGCAGCTCTGTTTCCCACACATCAGGAACATCAGGATTCCAGGATCTGACCTGGGTCATGTGCTACTATTTTGTATTTAGAATTATCTCAACATTTCCCACTACTAGGAAACACAGTACAAATAACAGTGATCTCAGCTTTGCTCTGTAGACCTTCCCCCCACTCTTCAACCTTTATTTCGCATTGTAATTGTTATTTTGCATTATAATTCATTTTTTTTCTGGCTTTCTTGCACTGTGCTGACATGAAGTATCAAGGATGGGTTTTTTTTTTTTTGAAGTTTTGATACCTAGTGGAAGACACAGCATTGAGTTATGGTTGAACCCAGCAATCTTAGAGGTCTGCTCCAACCTTAATGATTCTACGATTCTGTTCTCTGACTACTGCTGGTTATCTTGGACTGAGCCAGAACACCGAAACTGAGTGTGAAAAGGGGCCAGCCTGCCAACAGCCCCATCCACAGGCATGGCTGAGGAGCCAGGGCTCAGGATTTGAGATCCGGCCTGGGAATGTTGTCCAGACCTTGTGCTTTTGAGGAGATGGGAACAGGGTCTGCTGGGAAGAGCTCAGGATTTTGTTGATTTAACCCTCTCAAGCTGTTTAAAAATAACATTTCCTGTACTTAAAACATATCTCTGCTATTCCTGTGTCCCATGGATTTTTATCACTTTTTTTTTTTTTTTTTCCTGGTTAATGAGCTCCCACAAAATGCCTGGAGGCATATAACTACTCCATCATGAAGTTTTGGGTTTAAGGAACTGGACCTTGGGGTCCTTCTGCCCAGGAAAAATGCCCAGTAGAAGATTTTGCCTTAAAGGGTACCCAGGGGATCCAGAGATGGTAACAGCATCGTTACCTAGCTGAGCAATGCTGGAGAAACCCAGCTTGTCAGATGGGAAACTGCTCTTGGGGTATTCATGTCAAACAAGTGTCACACAGAGTAGGGCAACAGATTCTGCAAAGATTTTATTATAGCACGCTGAGTCTGGAAATTTAAAATGTTGTAAGGAAAATGCCTTTTGATTCACTAAAGAAGTGAATCAAAATTCTCTGTAAAGAGCCTGAAAGCACCAAGAAATCCATCACCTGAACTCTGTGAGCCAGGCTTATTAATCATTAAAATCAAAACAGTCTTTTTAATTTAAAAAATACACTCAAGTACTCATCTCAGTGCAGGAGGCTCGGGTTCAAGTCCCTTTTCTGCTCCTTACAGGCTTTTTTTTTTTTTGCCTCCCTCCTGCTGGAATTGCTTCATTTGTATAAAAAGTGAAGCACTCACCAGTTGGAGCTCCTGTCAGTATAATCTGGGGGTTGGGGTGGTGGCTGGCAGATGGAAATGTCCCTGCAGGTCTCCAAACCAGGCTCATTTCAGGAGAGTGTCACAGCTCTGAGTTCTCATCTCCCGTGTCACCCACCACCCCCCCTTCACTGCCTCTCTGAGCCAAAAATCTGTCCCCAGGAATCCCTTCCCATCCCGGCACTGTCAAACCTGGCACGTGCCTGTTGGTCAGCACTGAGCAATGAAGAGCTGAGGCTTCTCACCATCTCTAGGCTAAATCAGCACAAAAGGGGTGGTAATTTCATCCCATTTTACATGCAAGCCCAAAGGCATCTTGGACTTGGAGTATCTGCTAAAAGTACATGTGTCCAGTATTTATTAGCAGTTAGATTGTATTGCTTATCAGAAAGTGCAACAAAATAGGCTCTTTGTGTTTTCTTGCCCCATCCAATAAATTCTTATTGTTTATTTTGATTTTAGAGAAGAAACAATAGGGAAAAGTTCACTAAATTAAATGCTTGCCAAAGTTTTCACAGAAATATTTGCCACTGGAGGTCAGCTCCACATTTCCAACAGTAATTTAATAACCCAAATCTATTATATCAAAAATCCCTCTGGACTCCTTACAGACTAGAGAGACATTCATAGGTCATTTTAAGAACATCAGCATATACTTTGAAGATGACTCCAGAATCCCCTCTGTGCTATAGCTTCTTGTCGGACAAATTGTCCCTGAATCTATTTATTTGTATATATTTTTTGCAGTGTTATGAGAAAGCATTGGTTTATCTAGCTAGAAGTGTCTTGCTGTAGTCACACAACTGCACTGATGTTTGGCAGAGCACAGCAATACTGACTGAGAGAACAAAGGAACAGATTGAAAGTTACCTAGGAAAGATTTATTTACTTAAAATTGTTTAGTGAAACTCTACAATTTAAAGCCACTCAAATATCAAAACTGATGCTATAAATTATTTCACTCAGTCCCACTGCTCAGCCTGCCAGAAATTATGATCTGTGCATTTCTTGAATGCCGTTTGCATCTTTCAATGTGCACATTTTTCTTTTCTTTCAAATGGAAAAAGAAAATTTCACCCAGGTATTCTCAAAAAATTGACAAACTTTAGACAAAAAGCAGACACAGTCCATCTGCTGGACACAATAGAGAGAACAAATTCAAACAAGTAAATAAATCATATCTTTTAAGCTTTTTGCTTCACGATGAGGTTTTCAGCAGGCAGCCCTACACCATGGAAGTTTTTCTGTCCTGCTGACCAGGCAGAGCATCCCCAGCTTGCTGAGCCTCCC
Source organism: Dasyornis broadbenti (assembly GCA_013397935.1). Classification (NCBI taxonomy): domain Eukaryota; kingdom Metazoa; phylum Chordata; class Aves; order Passeriformes; family Dasyornithidae; genus Dasyornis; species Dasyornis broadbenti. The sequence goes on from VZRN01000404.1 coordinate 1,394,006, forward strand.
AGAGCAGCAAACCCTTCACCTCCATCCCTGATGCTGCTGTGGAGAGAGCAGGGCTGCAGGCCAGCTCTGACCGAGTGACCCAGAAGAGCGTGAGTGAGGAAAAGCCTGACCTAACCCATTTTTTTGTTCAGTCAGAGTATCCAGGCAGGAGCCAGCTGCTGTCCATCCTTCCTCATAGCTACAACATGAGTTAAGAGTCACAGCTCATTTTCTTGCCTGATCCTAGAGCAACACACATGCTCAAGCACATCTAATAAATATTTCTCCTTGCTCAGAGAAGACTAACATTTATTCTTGCTTCAAGAAAAGATTATACCCTCTAAGTACACCCTTTCATTACTCTGGCTGTATGCAGCTGGTTTGGGATGAGATGCCTGGAGATTCTGGCTGGAATAACACTAATAAAACAAGAATCCAGAAATCCTTCAGTTGCTCCAGGAAGCGTATTCTGCAGCCAGAGGAAAACCCAGCACCTCAGATGCTCCCTGACAGATGCACAGGGATCTGTTCCTCCCACACCAGCAGTGCTGGGTGATCCGGGCAGAGACGTCTTTGCTGCTGAGGTTGAGCTTCTCAGTGAGGCAAGGACAAGGAGAGTTTTTTCTGGGGGAAGATAGGAAAGTGTTTGTGTCCCTGGATAGTCTGTGGAAGTGTGTGGGTGTTTCTGCTTGCTTTGAGGGCCCGGTTCCACAGAATACTTCGGCACATGTGTAACCAGAGGGGACGTCCAATAGCATCCTGCAGAGACAGACACTTCCAGCCTCCCAGCTGCAGCAGGATCCAAATGCTTTTCCACGAAATCTCAATTGCTTTTCTTTTGTTCAAGCCACCAAAATAGCTTTCATTCTGGCAAGTCCCTGCGCATGCAGCAGCTGAATTAAACTCACTTTGAAGTACAGCAGGTCCTCCCCCTCACAACGAAAAATATCCATGATACGAGGTAAGAGATCTTGAATACTGCTGAATACTACCTGGCTATTAATGTGAAAAACAGAATTAATTCAATGCCGAAAAGTTGTGCAAAAGTTTGCGCAAAAGCAGCGTCGATTATAGGGGCTGTCTCATACCACAGCTATTTTACAGCAATTCCACTTTACATTCCTTGGCCAGCACAGCTTATTGAATAATTAAATGGCCAGATGACACACAATTAGATTCAAAAGCCTTGAATGTGAATGAATATCAGTTCCCCAATTCTGCAAGGAATTTAATAACGAAAACTTCCACCTACTGTCCAGTTTACCATATTCTGGAGAAAGCTGAAAGGCTGTGATATCCATGAGATCATCTTTGTGGTACTTTTTCCAGAACAGAAGGAAACCTGAGCTGTTGCCTCACAGAGGAACAGGATTTGGGATGCAAACCCCTGTCTTCTGATCTTCACATAAAGAAGATTTCTGACTGGGATTCCTATGCCATTAAAACAGACACATCATTAAACCAGACACTTCATTAAAATTGGAAACACATTTAAAACTGAGAATGTGGGCGAACTTCCTAGAACTATAAAGAAAACAGTTACAATTGTAGCAAAAGAAACATTTTTTCACCTATTATTCAATATGCATTGAATATATAGCACTTAATACGCATTGTACACAGTGCTTTGTGTTGTATAAAGACACTGTGTTTCTCAGCATATAAACATTTAATTGCAATAACGTCTCACATTTCAGCTGCAAAGCTAGACATGTTTGATTTCTGAATGTGTCAAATAGGCAAGACACCAACTAGCCTTGCTGTATTGAGAAGAATGTGTTTAAATCACATGCCAAAGTAAACAGGAAAGCTAAACTATTGGTTGGGGTGTGGTTTTGTTGGTTGTGGGGTTTTGTTAGTAATTTTTAAGCATCCCAATGTTTCATTGGAGCCCTAATACATATTAAAATGAAAATATATGAAAAAGTGTTGATTCATCTACGGAATGAATTCACACACCCACCTGAAAAACACTTGAAATTTTGAAGGGTGTCAAAGTGCCACTTTGCTCACATGGATTTTCCTTCTCCTGTTTATAAATCCAGAATGTGCCTAAATAAGTGACAGATTTAGTCAGACAAATTTTAAAGTGAAACTGCAGCAGAGACCCCATTTTGTACTGAAAGCCATCCTACAGAGGAGCTGGGCTGAGGCAGCTACAGGAACTCAAAATTTGTTTCAAGGGGGTTCCATACAGATGAACAGTCAGGACAAAATACTGGGGAATTTCTCAGCCAGTGCAATAATCACTATCTGTAAAATTGTTGAACACGATAAATTGAAAGTTTCCTTGCTAAATTTACATTTCATGAGTAGAGGACCATTCACGTTATTCATTCAGCTGTATCATGTCTCATGAACATACTTTCCCATCATACCTTCTGGGATTTCTTTAAAGTACCTACAGAATTAAATCCCAAACCCATGAATTGTAGAGCCAGTGTGAGGGAGATGGTGAGAAAAGGATCACCCCCTCACAACAGCCCTGGTTTGTGCCAGGTTAGTGTCTGCATTACCATGGCCTGATGTAAACAGAAAAGAAATTTCCTGTCTTGGATTACATGGCAGGGGATGGGGGATTTGACGTGTAAATGAGGGGAGGATGAAAGGGTAAAGCCCCTAAGTACACACAACAGCAGGTCCTGAGTAATGAGCCCAAGTTGGAAATGCCACTGGAGACTCACACTTCCAATGAATTGCTTTAAAATGTTTGGTTTGCATATTTGTTCTAAGTACAGCCTGGGATTGCCCTGTGAAACAGAAATACCTTGTCTTCCAGCCATTGCATGGAATAAACAGCCTGGGGTTGAATTCAGGCGCGTGTTGGCTGGTGATGGATCTGTGTCTGTTCACAGTGGATCTGCTCTGCTCAAACACGGCAGGGGGATGCTGCAGCTTGTGCTGAGGGCCAGCAAAGCTGCTGGGAGGATTTCCTGCCTGCCCACCGTCCATCCCTGGAAGATCAGTCTGCTCTAGAACGTGAATTAGCCTGGCTGATGCCTCTGAAGCTCCTGCCTCAGACGCAGAGGCCCGGCGAGGGATCTGAACACCCCTTGGATAAAGCCGTTATGATCAGCACCATTCAGAACACCCATCACGAGGTAACATCCAGACTTTTGGTTGAAAGATGGACTCACAGGGAGGGAGAGAAGGCAGGTCAGGACCTCTCCACCAACACTCCAGCAAGGCAGAAGTGCAAGACAACCTGTTTGAATTAGGATGTTAGCTGCTCTGGGAATAGAAGGGAATTGTTGCTACAGAGAAAACCAACGTCTGGTCTGAACTGTGCAATACCATGAGGATCTCCATTGCTGGGATTGTCTGAAGCCTTCTCTTAGGCTTCTGACTGTCAGATTCCACTTGAAAACTGTATTTCTTTCTCACTTTGTGGATGCAGCATCTGTCTCGGGGGGAGGGATATGCATAATTAAGTGCCAATTGTGTTCTCACGATGCAATGCAGACTCATCTGATACTTCCCAGGTACCAGCATCTCAAACAACTTGGCAGGAATTTACCAGTTGCAAGGCTGGGATTTAAGAACAGCAGTGAACTTGTGTGGTCCTGCAGCAGTGCTACTGGCACACAAAGCTCCAGTCCTGCCTTTGGGAACAGCTGTGCAATTCCACACTTACGGCTGGGCTGGTATTTTGAAAGGAACCTTGGTTTAGTTTATGTGTTTTTCCTCCTTTTCCCTTAAGACAGCCTTCACTTTAAACCCAAGATCTCTGCATTTGGCACAGGGGGACAGTGCTGTCAGGCCACTGCAAGCGGCTGCTTTGTGTAATGTTCAAGAGACTCAGCGTAGGACTGAAAAACCCCCTTAAGTAATTCCTACAGAAAGTGTGGAGGAGTGCAGTAAATTACGTCAAAATGCAGGAGGGCCATTGGAGAGCAGCTGACTGGTTTGCTGGTTGAAGCTGGGCTGGAATGAAGAGAGAATGAACTGTCACCAGGGCTGTGAGATGAGGGGTGTGGTTCTTGAGTAAGCAAAGTGATCAAGTACGAGCAATTCTGTGATTTCCATCTCTCCAAGCCAGCCCTGACATTTCCCTTCTGCCATGACCACATTGGGTAGGATAAACTCACCTTTTTAGCAAATGCTCAGTTGATGAATGTCAGCTGTATATCAATTTTTTTTTTTGCCTTTTGGCTGGACCCCCAAAGGATTTTTGGGTTTTGGCAAAGGAAATTGAGATAGGTACTTATTTATTTATTTAAATAAGTAAAAGTACAAGCCATAAATTTCCCTCCAAAATAATTTCTCATCCCAGACTAAGTTCTTGTTACCGCTGCTCCTGGCTCAGCCTTGGCAGGTGGCTCAATAAATTGATAATACGCTGCACAATCCAACAAGGAGGTTTATCAATCAAAACAAGCCCTCAACAGGAATGTTCAATCACTCTTCTCTAGTGGAATCAGCCTAAATGTAGTGCTTTCATCCCAAGGTAACATTAGACTGCAGATTTGGATCTGTTCTCACTGCTCCAGGGCTATTTATATCTTAATACCTTGAGGGTTTGCTAATTAGCAGCCTTCTTCCACACCCTTTGATACCACTAAAGTAATCTCAGTGTAAGTGACTACTTTCTGATGGTATCTCTGAGGGAGTGGAGAACAGCTGGAATCATTCAAAGTTTGAGCAGCTCTCCTAGAGCAGTGGCTGAAAGATGGCAACAGCATTGCCTATGCAAATGAAGTACCCTGCCTGCTTCAGGATGGCTGTGGCTGACAGGATAGGAAAGATATTTACTCTCTGCTCGGCCCAGAATCAGTAGAGAGCAGAGTGATAGTCTGGGCTTTTTCTAACCATTGCAACATCACAATATCAGACAAGCACCTCTCAATCATTTTTTGTTACCCCCTTGCCCACCTTCCCATTTGCCCTGTCTTGTTCAGCACGTGAGCTCTTGCATAGGCAGAAGACTCTGAGCACACTCAATGTCACAACAAAACCAGGACCTGAATGTGAGAGTTTCATGAAGAGTCTGGGAAAGCAGCTGAGAGCTTGGTGCTGCCTGCCTGGAGTTACTCAGTGATTCCCACACTTCACAAACCCTCTGATTCACAGTTTCTCACACAGGACAGCTGGGATAACTTGTTTGAAAGATGGATTTTACACTGCTGAAGTCTCTTTTCAGGTAGTTTCTAATAACACTGTGGGTGTTTATTTAAAACATAATTGCTTGCATCTCTTTCCCACATTACTCGCTTCACTGCTCCACAACACGAGCTAATTTAAAGGCCTATCATTAACTTTGCAAACTCATTCTGCAAAGTTCAAAACTGGAGATGGGAAAAAGTTTCCTCCCTGTTTAAAATGCACTTCAGACAGGAGTGACCCTGATGTGATCTGATGGCAGCTCCTACTCAAAAGATGAGCCCTCATAGGAAAACAGGTGGTTTCCAGAAGCCCCTTTGATACCTGCCTTTAATTGCCTGCTCTTGCTCACATGGTGTCATGGCAGCCTCCTGCCCTTTGCTCCTTTGTGTTCCTGTTCCAGTGCTTCCTTTTGCTGCCAGTCTCTTGCTCCCCTTCAGGACCATTTTAGAGAGGTTATAAAACCCTTGTGCTGATAGTAAGAACCAGATACAAATGGCTGTGCGAGTCTATTTATGTTTATAACACGAAGCCAGAGGACAGGCTGTCCTGGGTTCTGGTTTCCAACTGAAGCATAAATCCATCAGCAAATGTGTTACAGCTACAGGGAAGAGGGCAGAAGGTACCAGCGGACACTGAGGGACGTCCACCAGAGCCCTATCTCTTAATTCTCCAGAAGTGCAAAAGATGGAGGCTTTCACCCCAAACTAGATGAGCTGTCATTTCTTTTTGTTGGTGGGGACTCCCTGCAGAAAGGTAGCAGGGAGACAGTATCAGATAAGGAGCATTAAATACCTGGTTCTGTGCTTGAGCTCCTCCTCAGCTGAGGAGGCACCGGGGCACCTCGGAGCAGGGTCCTGGGCCTTGAGCTGTTCTTGCTGCCCCTCACCTGGCTGCACAGCCAGCAGCACTGGGACACCGCCCTGCTGGGTCTCCCTTCCTTAAAGCAGCAATTAATTGAATAAAATCATCCATTATAATAACAACAGGCTAGGCTGGATGGGCTTTGAGCTACCTGGTCTAGTGGAAGGTGTCCCTACTCATGGCAGGGGTTTGGAACAAGATGCTCCTTAGGTTCCTTCCAACCCAAACAGTTCTATGATCCTCTCTCAGCCACTCAGGGAGAAGCATTTAATTAATGAATATAGAACAAACTTTCCTTTGCCAAGCCTGATGGAAGTAGCGTTTACCAAACTCAGCCCATCTCAGGATGATAACAATTTCCTTCACCAGACAGCAGTCTTCAAAGGGAAAGCTGGCACAGGTGGCTTCTCAGAACAAAGCAAAAGACATAACAAGAACTTTATTTTCTTTTTTGCTTTGAATATTTTGCATGCAAGGCCATGTTAAGTACGAAGCAGATGACAAGCTAAGAAGATTGTTCTGACTGTCGCAGGAGTCCATCTCTGTTCTGGTGGAAAGAGATGACAGCAACATGTGCAAGACAGCCTGGCTGAACTGCAGCCTTAATGTGAGATGTTCACATCTCAGTAGACTTCAAGATAAATGGCCTTTTTCTTGTCTTCCATATGGTTTTGCTTTCCGTATAGGAAGTGAATCATAACATTGGCTGAAAGAAAGAAGCTATCTGACTGCACCAAGCTGGAAGAGGAGGGAAAGGGAGACAAAAATTTGGAGGGCAGAGAGAAACCCTCCATGGAGAATCCTGATGGAGATGAAAATGGTGCAGAAGTAATGAGCAGCTCAGGAAGTTGAAGAGAGCCTGCCCAGCAGGTGGGGTGAAAGGCAGTTAATCTGGATGAGAAGGGATCATCCCCTCGGCATTGTTCATTCTCTTAACTGGGTTTGCACCAAATTTAAGCATGTAGTTGGTTCAAGATCTTGGAGCAATGGTTCAAGGGACGGTTACCTGTCACCACTGGCATCAGTGGGACCATGCACTCAGTGATGCTCTTGAGAAGATGAAGAAGCAACACGGGAATAGGCTCTACTTCAGCATTATGCTTCCATTACCAACACTGCACTCACAGAGTAAATTAGGAACTGCAAACACAGTCCTTCATACCAACAATATTTTATGCCTTAACATATTAGTTGTCAAGGTTAAAGAGATATGAAATGCATATTAAAAGCCAAAGCAAATGCACTCAATGAGAGGGCAGATTCATGCTTCAAGAAGTGTTTGGTTTTATAAGCCAGTTTAGACCAGGGCTATTACAAGCTCTTCCTGGTAAAAGAGTGAGAGTATTTTCTCTTCTACAATCATATCAGCCTGTACTCTGGGTTAATGGAGATAAATACTACTGCCAGATTTTGTTCTTTCCCTGCATGTAATCTAATGCCAGATGGTTCTGAATGGGTATTAAATCCCCCATGTGCATGACCTCCCCAAGGTTTTTATCATTAGAACCTTAAAATAATTCAAGGAAAGCTTCCCCTAAGCCCGATCATAAAGCTCCTAATGAGGGGCTAAAGTCACAAAGAAAATCCTTTTTTTAATTCCCATTTGGTGGGGTATTTTCCTCCTTTATTACAAACAAGCAAGAATTCAGAGATGCTTTAAAACTGTTTTAGTAGAAAACATACAAAAAATGAGCGTTCAGGTTAACAGTTGATGTTCCCAGCAGGGTTCAGAGATGTAGAAACTGAACAGCCATCTTCAGCCTCTAATGCACAGGCCAGTAACATCACCATCCCTCAAGGCACATAGAAGTTACTCTGTCAGTAACTGTTTTATTGACAGTGCAACATAGCACCTTGTGTCAGAATAAATATGATCCAATGTCAAACCAGAGGTTCAAATGGGACCTTTCCTACACAAAAGCACAAGGACTTACATGAACTCCATCTTTACACTAGTTGGAGTTCAGCAAGATCAGCTAAATTCTCAGAAATTTTCCTAGGATTTTTCTGTCCCTCATTTGCACAGAGTGGAGGATACATTTTAATGATTTTACATTTGGTTTTCTACTTGCTGTTTACTGCATTGCACCAAGCCTTACTTGCTGCCTGTTACTTGAGCACATAAGAGAAAATTGTTCATATCCTCATGGGTTTTCTGTACTTCTCATTAGTGGATCATCCAAAACCAACATAAGTATTCCTGCAGCTAAATCACATGTTGTGAGAATAGGGAGTGGTGAGAAACCATAAAAATAAAATAAAGAAGTTTTAGCAATTTTGGGGTGTCTAAACTGTCCAGAAAACTTTACAGGGGCCTTTACACCATCCATGTCAGACTCAGCTCTCATTAATATCTGTTTCAACTGGGAATATGCAACATCTGCAAAAAAACCCAACCCTTGGCCAAAACCACAGAAGAAATCATCCTGAAAGAGTTTAGTTCGGGTAACTGAGGAAACTGAACCCAGTTCATCAAGAGGGCATTCAAATGCATGAGACCTTAATCATGGGACCATCTTGCCTTGCCCTGAAGTCCCACACTCACCTCCCGCCACCTAGGAAGAGGAATCGGAATGATTACATGCTTTTTCCAGGATCTGGCACTACAGCAGAGCCACCCAGCATGGCAGGAGACCATTTGTTTAGAAATCAATAAACAAAATATAAATAAAAATACAAAACCTGCCTCAGCACCCAGCAGTACCCTGTCATGTCACCAAGGATGGCATCACTGTGCAGCACATGATTTCCCCAGACCAGAGATACTCTCTCCCACTTCTCACGCAGTCACACAGACTGTGTGTGTGAGGCACCTGCTCTGTATTCTGGCAGAGATGCAGGTGGCCTCTGGAAAGGGAGAGATTCTTTCCCAAAGCTCAGAGCTGAACCAGGAGCACTGAGCTCCAAACAGCCACTGAAGAAAGAAACAGGTAGGTAACTTCAGTTTATTAAACTTCTGAATGTAAGTCTGCCCCTTCTTACCTGCAAGCCCAGATGTGCTGCTGCCATTGCAATCTCACCTCTTAAGCAGATTTGTTCTCTTCACCCTAATTCCATTCCTGTTTCACATGCACTGTTTATGTCCTTGTGGATCCCCACACCCAATCCACAACCACCTCTCCTGCTTAATTCTCACTTTATTTATCTCCACGTATTCCTTATCAGCCTTGTTAGCAGCTCATTAGCTCCCAGCATCTCCCTGAGTCCCCTATTCTAACCAAAGCCGCTTCCCCCTGGTTCTGGTCCCTGTCCACCCACTTCTCACAATCCTTCTGCACGTTGCCTTCCTTGGACATCTCCACTGAGGACAGCTTGATGTCAGCAATCCCTACCCCAAACTATCATGTATCCTGGAGGAGGTGTCTGGACAAGGAAATTTGTCAAGTGATGAAACACTGGCAAAGACTTAGGGCCAAAGCCTTGCCTGAAATTGGAAGACATCAGAACTGGGAATAGGGCACAATCAAACTCAGTGACAGATACTTGTTCCCATCACCTCTTCAGGTAACTTTCCTCCCTGGCACCCTGGCTATGCCCCAGCAGCACCATCGTGGGCTGTGCAGGGGCAGCAGGGAAAAGGCAAAACTGGGTATGGAAGGAACTAATGACACTGTGCAGAGCCCTTCATCCCACAGCCAGTGAAACCCTGCCCAAGTGCCAAGTTTTACAGCTGCACGCAAGCTATTTGTTATCCCAGGCCAAAAAAAAAAAAAAAGAGTTGTTGGTTTCTGTCCATTCCTTAGATGCCACGTTTTAAAAGAACAAAGGAGCAATGCTGCCACCAGGCCTCACCAGAGAGGGACCTGCTGGGGCTGGAGGACAGGCTGCCTGTCCAGGGGAAGCCTCACACTGGGCTGGAGTACGGGGTATGGGCTGTGTGGCACGGGATGCTCCATCTTTGGGGATGAGGAGTATTTCTGGCACATTGTCCTGGCCCCTCCAGCAGGCCCAGAGCAAGGAGGGGGGCACGGGGCGAGCGGGCTTTGCTCCACAGCACTTTCGAGACAAAGTGATTTTACTAAAAAAGGAACTTGGAGCACTTCAGGCCATGGAGCATCGAGGCTGTGCCAGCTCTGTCTGCATCCCACTGCAGTCCCTGCTGACCAGGAGGAGGAGGAGGCAGTGGGAGGAAAATGGCAATGGAAGCCCTGCTCTGTACTGCAGCTCAGGGCCAGCCACCACCGAGCCCAGGGGTCTCTGCCAACCCGCAGCAGGGTGGAGAGAAGCAAACACAGTTTTGGTGGCTGGTCTTGCCAAGGAGCAGCAGCAGACTGGTGCGGAATCTCTCCCTCTGCTTTGTTCTCCTTCCCACTGCCACTGCCCTGTGACACTCGCACGTTCTTCAGGCCATGAACCCGCTCCTGCTGTGTGTCTGTATCTCACCCCTGCCCTGGGACCCCAGACTCAACAGGGACTCCCCACCCGGGGGCTACTGCCGTGGGTAACAGCACTCTCAAAAACAAAGTTCTGGCTACATGGATAATATCAACTTATTATAGCATTTCCCTTTATAGCTGTGCTGCAGACGGCGTTTCCAGAGCGCTGTAAAGCATTCTTGCTTTTTTTTTCCATCCCTCAGTGCAACTTGACAAGTTTTGCAGTTCATTTCTTAATAGGCGGGTTTATTTTATGTCACCGAGCACTGGCAAGGACGGAGAGGCTTTTAAGTCACAGTAATCTGAATTTTAGAAATAACAAGCTACAAAGATCCATGATTAAATGTGGAGCACACGAGAGCAGCAAAAACAAGTACTCTGTGTTCTTTAAAAGATCGTTTGGGTAACAGTGACATAACCTAAGTACCCGGTCGTAGTCCAATTTAATCAGCAAATATGCCTCTGGAGCAGAACCATCTAACTTAGGAAAAGAAACAGAAGTACAGCCACCACCAGTAGGAGAAATTAATGCATTCCACTTAGACAAAGATTAATTAATATGAATCACTCCAAAAATACATTTGCCCCAAGTGGGAGTACACGGTCTTCTATTCATCAAGTTGCTTTCAAATAATCATTAAACATCTTACGACAGAAGACAATTTTGTTCATCCAAAACCAGCACTACAAAATGAGGACCACCTTTTTTGATGTCTGGAGCATTTTGATGAAAAGTAGCTGCCCAAAAGTAGGACAGGCAGGACATCTGCTAGAAGAAGTGTATATAGGTGCAGAGGACTCTGCTAATTCCAGTATAATTTTTCATGTTAGAGTTTTCCTGTCAGAGCTGATTTTTCCGTATCATTTTTATCATAAATTCACCAAATTAGCTACTAATTTTGTCCAGTTTAAGGGCCTCAACTATAACCTCAATGGCATCTCAAAGGGTCATAAATCAGATTTAAAGCCAAAAGTCACCTTAGTTGCATGTTTTGAAGAAAAATTAACATTTTGGAAGTTTCAGGAAGGGCAGGAGTAGGCGTCTTAGAAAGGTCTCCCTTTGCACAGGGGTTCTGTTAAAAATGCTTCAGAAGGATGATGGTGGCACAAGTATGTCTGAAACAGCCTGGGTTATTAACAGCAGGCTTGGCTCCCCTGCATCACTTACATTTCATTTTCCATTTGTCTTTGGGCAGTCCCTGGTGGACGTGTCCTTGCGACAGTGCTCTTACCCCAGCTTGGGTAAGACAATGTGCAAGAACAAGAATACAGTCAAAATCAAATTACTTTGCCATTTACAAGGGTAAAGAAAAAGTGCAAAATTAAAGGACAGCAGGAAGCAGCTATGCTACCAACTGGAGAATATTATTGTTTTATTAAATTTATGTGTATGGAAAGCTTCTTCTGTGAAACATTCCCCAAACTATCACTCCATATTCATGGCTTAGCATTCCTGGTGGGATGGGAAGGAGAAACTTGTTACCTTTTACTTTGCAGGGCCAGGGTGAGGTGCAAAGCAGGCAAATATCAGATGATCGTGATGGGTCCCTTCCAACTCAGTATATTCCATGACTTCTGTGATAAATTTAATCTGCAGAACCCCAGATGCTGAGGTTGACTTCACACCCACCTTTATCTAGGAGACTAAGAGATGGCCTTCTAGGCAAAGCAGTCTTCCTTTTTTGAACAGTCTTCTTTAGCGTCAGAGACGCAGTTTAAGGCTCAGTCCTCATCCAACCCAGGCAGTGCTGATAGGCAGTGCTTCCACTGACACTTTTTCCATTACAAAATAATGTTCTACCCAAACGCACTTTGTTTGACACCAATAAATCAGGGCATCTCTTTTAATCATACCCAAGACTGAACTAGGCCATTTTTTTCAAGCTTATAAAATTTGGTGACTTTTCAAAGAAAACTTTTTTTTCTTTTTTTCATTTTTAGTGGCACAGTCCAGCACTCCCTGTTCCCGGCAGCAGCTCAGAAGTGCTCTGAGAAATGCATCTTTTTGTGTCAGTTCTGACCCAAATGAAATCAAGAAAACTTGGAAATCTCTAAGGAGATGGATTTTTGTGAGTTTTCCAATTTAAACAGGTGGAGATAAACCAAGATAAGTGTCTGAGAACAGATCTAAAGCATGTGGAAGGTTCATCTATAACTAGATATGTCTGCCTTTATTTTTATGGCCTTATACTTTTCTAGAGATATGCCTACAGGCACTTGATTAACACTGGAGCAGTTATGTAAATGTATGAATGAGACAATAGATGTAGCAGAAAAAAGCCTTCATTCTTAACTCTGACAAATGCTTGCTTTCCAGAGGAGAGATTGTTTTAATTGGCCAGCTAGTGCCTCAGAATGGGTTAGAAATGACAGGGAGAGGACTTTCAAAAGCCAAGCAGTTCTGAGGCTTTTCCCAAGAAGCAGCAATGATAAAAGAAAAAAGAAAAATGTCATGCTTATTTCTGTTACTTAGATATTTCAAATACATTGCTTCAAATCAGCTCTTAAGTTCTTCTACCACATCCACATGGCAAAAAGAGAGACAACACCTTTATCTTCAGAACAGCTTGCTCACATCACACCACAGTTTATTTTATGACTCCAATATATTCTGCATTTCTTTTTCTCCGTTCCTTCGTTACCACCTCACCATTAGCAAGTGTTGCTAAGTAACATTCTACAGGCCCCTATAATTTTGCTACATGACTGCACTACAACTTCATGTTAATGTTTCACAAAGGCAGTAACTATCAGCAATAACCACTATATTACTTTTAGGGAAACCACGGAACCTTCTCATTATGGCTATGTATGCTTCCAAACTGCACCAGAGTAATTCACCATTGCTGGAGGCTGGGGTGAGTAAATTCCCATGCTGGATTTACAGAAATCCTGGTGGTTCTCCCACTCAATGGACATGTGCAATGAGTTGAGCTGCGAGTCATTTCCCTGGCACATTGAACACACTGAATATTCACCATGGGTTTTATGTGTTCACCAGTAGCTGTACGGGCAGTAGTGGGAGGCACATATTCAGTCACCTGTGTGGCACCAAGCCAGTCCTCTGGGTCACTGGGATATGGTGACCTCAGGTCTGTCACAGAGGCTCCTGGAAACTCCATCTCCATGTCAAGGTGTCACCACACAGGGGCTGGGAAGACGGTGATCTTGGGTGGCTTCGTCCTTCAGTGCCTCAGCTGTGGGTCAGACTCTCGGGCGTAGGGGAGAAGAGATTGGTAAGGGCAAGAAATCCTGAAGAACATCACTTTCAGAATTTGGGTATCCTAAAAGGTTCATCAATAGGAACACGAAGAGGTACACCAAGAAATATTTTAGCTTGACTTCTGCATGAAGTGATTCACTGATCTTACCCAGCCAGGACAGATTGAAAAACCACATCTCAAACAAGAGGTTATGACAATGCTGAAGTGGGATAAAGCAAGACTCCTATGGGTCCCAACACACACAGAGTTCAGAGGAAGTTTTCTGCCTGCATAAAATTTGAGGAGTCAGACATATAATTACCATGAAAAAAGAATCATTTTTCATCCTTTTCATTGTGTGGTAAAAGAAATTAAAGGAAAAACAAATACCTCTAATAATTTCAAAATGTTGCGCTTTGTCATCAATCTCAATTTGCCATAACGAGCCTTGCAGGAAGTTCAAAAGTTGCAGTGGGATAAAAATGGCCTTGAGGGATGTTGGGCAATTCAGAAACATGATTCCAGTTGCACCAGATAATGTCTGTGTTACCCTAAATAATATTTTACTATTATGCCTGTTCTAAAATGGAAGCTGTATGCACGTATAAGCATGTATATATTTATAGATACACATTAATATATAGAATCCATGTGTCTACATGTTCATACTAACAAATGTATCTGATGTCAAGGGGACGACTCGTTCAATAGGAGAAGGTTTAATCTCTTATCAAGAGCTTTCCCTGTTTGACTTGGTTGAAGGCCTAGTATTTACATGTTTGATTATCCAAGACTTCCACTCTCCCAAAGAACACACTGGTTTGCCATGTTCAATAAAGCAATGTAACACAGAATAAATCTTTCTAATGGAATAACTACATGATGCTAAACCCATGTTTTATCTCATCCCCAACACGTACTTCAGTTTCTTTAAGTGTATCTTTGTAGCAACCAAACTTGCCATAAATTAGTCATGATGATATTACAGCTGAGTTTAATTTCGAAGTCTCTCAGCAAGCTGTTAAGCATTTCTTGTCTAGGTCACTGCTGAGGAAGTTTGAAAACTCTGATATGATTTATGAATATTACTATATTAGTACTGTATAAAAGGCTATGGGGAATACAAGCACATAAACCTTTGTTTAATTTTGTTCCAATAAAAATTTCATCTCTTATGGCAAAATAAACAAGTAAATCAATGTTGAATGATTGTGTTGTTTTATTACGTAAGTTATAATTTGCCTTTAGACATCTAAGCCAAGTAAAATCTGAGACCCTGCTCATTTTTGTTGAAACATAATTAGTTAACACTTAGAACTATTCTGCAGAGGTTGCTTCCTTGAATGGCATCCATAATGTGATGTAAGAGAAGAAAGTCCAGGAACAAAAGGCTTGGCTTTTTTCCCCCCGATGTACAATTACATTATCCCTATTATTAGCCAATTCCTCAATGTAAACTTTTTTTCTTCTAAAGTTTACTCAATTGTCTATAGGATAATTAGTTTTCTAAAATTCCTACAACAGCAGTGTTCAATTTAAGAGATGCTGTTACCTCCAGACTTGATGTTGCATGAGTTGCATGGACATACAACTTCTGCTCCTCATCATGTAGCCCATCCCCACAACTGGGAAACAGTCCCTCTGTAGGAGCCCCTCTCAGCTCACGGAACGGCAGATGCTGAATAATGAGGAGACCAGGTTAAAAGAGTCAAAACTTTGGCTATTTTTGCCAAATCACAAGCTAATCACAGCTTGTATTAATCACCTGCTGAAGATTCAGCTTTCCTTTAAGGAACTGAAATCCATGGGACTTCGCATGTAGGTACCTGGTGACATTTTGCTGGGTCTAGCTCTTGCTGTCCAAAGCACCAAGTCTGTTGGCTTTTGCAACACCATGCAATGAAATTGTCCCTCACACTAGTGAATGACTAACCTAAGCCAGTGTAAGTTCTAATTTAATGCAGGTGTATATACATTAGTTTCTCAGAAATATTGCAGACATTTCTTGATCACTGGGAGGCAGTAATCCCCAAGCTTAACTAAGCTCTCTCTTGGATGTACTGCTTGACCTTAGGTGAGTCACTTAATCTTTCTTTCTCTTTCTGTTTTGCTGTCTATAAAAGTATGATAATATAGGCTCACATCACCTGCAGAATAAGTCAATATTCAGCACAAATAGCTGATGTGAGATTAATTTTTCTAAAGTACTCTGTTGCTGACAAATGCTGTCAGTCTGAAGTGCATGCTACTATAATTATGGTATACAACAGAAATCAGGCAGCTTGTGGGTATTCTTGGGCCAACCTCTGTATCTGATACCTGACTTTACTTGTACATGTCCAATGGAAAAGAGTTTTAAAAATAAAAGTGTCCTTGAAACTAGATAAGAAACTTTCAGCCAATGGAGAATGTCCATCAACACCTATCTGGGTCTACTGGGGTTTTTTCCAGCCAGTTCCAACTGATTTTGTTTCTTCATGTACCCAAATCCACTATTCTGGCTCGTAAAGGAGGAAGGGACAGCTTTGAGAGAAGGATTGTGGTAGGTCGGGGTGCAGCAAGGTTTGAAAAGACCCTTCAGAATTTTGATTCATGTCTGCCAAAGCCACACACCTGATGACGGCAGAGCAAGAGGTGACAACAATCCTGCCATCTCCACGTCTCTCATTTCATGCCCAACAAGAGGGTCCAACAATCCACAATTGTTGCCCACTCACCACTGAATTGAAATACATGACTACTCTGTTTGGCCGGAAATTCCCAGAGAAAGGGTGACTGGCCCATCTTTGTTCCATCCTCAGAGAAAACACCAGTTTGATTTTCAGAGATGAGCATTACGTACCTCACGTCAAAGCCTTCTACAAATCCTAAGGCAGCATCTTCTGCCACAGAGCAGGAGGAACAGGGAGCTTTTCAGCATGCCTTAGAGAGCACAAAACCACTTTTTCCTTTGAAACTGTGAAGTCATCACAAAGGACTGAAATCTTAGAATGAATGAGATTCCACTTATACTAAACAAATGTTGAGTTTAATTGTCTCCCTCTTTCTTCTGTGTCTCTTTAGCTCTAACCTTCTTCCACCTGGAAAATGCCCTGAACTTTTTGGGCACCACCAGGAGCAAGAAACAACAGTTTAATCACAGCTGGCTGAAGACTTTTCTGAAAAATAAGTAATTCTATTGTCACCGTTGGGCACAAAGTGGAACAGCGGGTGAAGCAGGCTTTCTTTTTCACCCCCAACTCCACATTTTCCCAGGGAATTCCTATAGATTTCTCAGCATCCACCCAAGCAATGTCATGGTGCAGCTGTACTGTGTTATACCAACCAAACATGTGTCCCCACTGCCCTGCAGATTTGAACACCTTTGAGGAGAGGACAGCATTACAGAGCTGCTTTGGCCAAAGCGTGGGTTGATTTGTTTGCATTATGAAAAAACATGGGCTGCTAGCTTCCTATAAAATGAAGAAAAAAACCCTGAAAGAAAACAACAGCCTGAAGATAAAAAGTCCCAAAGTTCTAGAAAATGTCAACTCCAAGAAATGTGGTGGGCGTAAAAACCACAAATTAAGCTTTACATCCATATACAGCAGCTACGTTTGTCCTGAACAATGCTCAATGGTGAGAGTGGGGAACCCCGTGAGCGCTGCCTCCCACTGCGGACATGCCTCCCATTCCTGGGGCCACCAAACGCCCCTTCCCACAGACACCCCCACAGAGCCTCTGTCTGTTCTGCAGGGCAATAGGCAGAAGTTTTGCTTCCTCTTTGCAAAGCCTTTTCCAGCAGGATGGAGTGGGCTTTGCTCCAGAGGCTGGGGGTGCATCCCCAGCAGTGGGAAGGGGTACCAGAGCAGGTCACTGGATACAGCACTGCTTCTTGCACTGCTGAATTTGGCGGGGAGCTTGGGAGCCACTGCTTCCCTCCAGGTCCAGTCGAGGACTGGGGCTGGCTCATTAGTCTCAGCCCAGACTACACAGCATTCACCCAGCTCAAGGGGTGAGACGATAATTCATCCTTGTTAATCTACAATAAGAGTGGAGAGGACAGAAAATGTTAGCTATGTTGCTAATATTTGCATACTGCCATTCATTCAAAACCCACTGAAATATGACTCAAAAGGAACTAAACCAGAGATTTCTCAACCAAACCTTCTCCAAAATTTGAATAACATAGATTTTCTCTTTTTTTTTTTTAACAAAAATCTTCTGGCTGATGTACAATGAAATGAACATGAACAAAATACCAAATCTATTTAGCATGAACATCAACAAAATACCAGATCTATTTAACAGGAACATCTTCAGCTCCATGAGATCTCTGTAGCAGCTGAAGGTATTACAGAGACTATAATGCACAGAGTGCTTTAGGGTGAGAAAGTGCTTTTGAATAGGTGGTAATTCATTTAAAACACACAAAATGAGTTTTAATGCATGCAGTCAAAGCATTAGAAACTCTTTTAAAAGAAAGGCTTTATAAATATTGGGTTATTCAATAGATGTAAGACCTCACTGATTCAATGAGTGGAAATGAAAATTACTATATAAAACTACTTTTACTGTGTCCTTTGCTGCATTGGAAGTTAATCTAGACGCTATTACATCTTGCAGAGATGACAACTATGTATTAGGACATAAAATCTTCAGCTCTTCCAGGAGACATTATGCAACTCTTGTGTACCATGACATTTGTGAAAACTAAATGCTTGCCCACCTTCATGACTTTCTCCAAGAGGCTGCATGGCAAGTGCACATAAATCTTTCAACCAAGATTCGAGCACTGAGAAGGAGCTACTGAATTGCTGGCAACGTGAGCTAATATTGAACTAATATGAACTTCATGCAAAATTTTGCTTTGGCCGGAATTACTGGTTGGAGTGAACTTGTAGTAACAGGCTCGTCGGAGACCTTCCAGGGGAGTCTCTCTGGCAGGCTGTGAGCTGCAGCTGGAGCTGCCTTTCCTTCAGTTTGCTATGAATTTAGGACATGCTTGTGCAGCTCTGCTATAAACTTTCAGCTGGGGAGGAGACAGAGAGGAACCCAAGAGCCCTGAAGCAGAGGAATGTCAGGATAATCCCAGTGCAAAGTCAAGCCTTGGGTGAAACTGCAACAGTGAAAAGTTTATTGAGGCTCAGACTGGGTCTAAGGCCATCTCATCTAGGCTGAGGAAGCTGTGGACTCAGGAGAGATGAAAGCATGCAGTTTGCTTGTTTTAATGACTGACTGGGCTGCCTGAAGCCAGAAAGGCTTCTCCACCCCTAGATGAGGAGACCCACCACCTTCGTGAAGCCACACACAGGGACCTCAATTCCCACCAGAGAGCAGCTCAGTCCATCCCTCCATCACTGCCTACTTGACCACTGGCTCAGCAGTGAGGCAAGTTTCACAGGGAGAAATCACACCTTAAACCTTTTAAAAAACCAGAGACGATCCCAGCAGGACAAGCTTCATCAGCTGCACAACTGGGTCCAACACAGCACATCGTTGTCCTCACAAACTTTTTCTCAGCAAAGACAGTATTTGGGCTTCGCCTGTTTTCTGCTCTCCAAGTAAAGAAACTGTTGTTCCCTTAAGAAAGAACTTCCCAGTTCACAGTCAGGAAGATTTCCCTGATATTTTGCCAAGAGTTGTATAACAAATGGCTGATGAAACAAATAACAAGAAGAGGCCAGAGAGAAGAGAGGAAATATCTAGAAGGAGGAAAAGGACAAATGAGTCTTCAGAGAATATGAGCTATAGAGGATGCGCTGAGTTTATGTCTGGTACATTTTGCTTTATTTCCAGTAAGTCATGCCCTGTATGTTTCTAGAAACAGAGAGATGAAGTAGTTACAAAACCCACACCAGTGGATCCAAGACAAGTTGTGAGAAAAAGAAAAGTTTTCTAAGTTTTGACAGTCAAAATAGATTTGTCACTATGCCAACACACAGAATTTTCCCCTTCTAACTTGGACTGATAATAGCAAACAGGATCATTTCTTCTGTGCCTGATTTCCCTGTCCAGTGGATTCACTCCACCACCACTACCCCTGCCCTTGATGGCCCATGGATCTCAGCCAGCACCTGTGTCACGGTCCTTTTTTCCTTTCAGGAGTTGAATAGTGGTTAGTGCAGGGACGGGACTATCCAAAGCTCCAAAGACAAAGGCACCCAGCAGATAACTGAAAGCATTTTGGTCAGGGGTCTCCCAACAAGGTGCCATCACTGCTGTCAGGCACTGGGAGAGGGACAGAGAGTGTGTTGCTGGCACAGACCACACAGTCCACTGGGGAGGAGTTCAGAAGCAGAAAATCTAGGAAGAGTAAGGGGTAAAAACGAAAAGAGGAGACCAAAAGAAAACAAGAGAATGAAAAAAACCCTATGCAGTGTAAAATTTGCACATGAATAATAATAAAATATTGCTCATTTATAGGAACATTATGAACAAGTAGTGCTTGCTATTAACAGCATCTTCCTAGGACCACTTTGCACATCTGTGTTTTCCATTAACACCAAATTGCAGCCTCTGGAGCACACATTGTTCTGTGTGCATCTGCCCTGTGGCTGGGAACACCAAAACTGTCTGTTACACAGATATTGGGAAATAATTCCCTAGATAAGCTGTGCATGTATTCACAAGTAAAATATGCATCCATACCAGTCTGCACACAGAAAACACTCAATTTGTATGTGCAAAACAGGAGCTCAAGGCAGGTCAGCTCTACAGAGACCAAGCTCTGAACTGGCAACACCAATCCATCAGGACCTGTTGCTCATCCATGCTTCCAGAACATAACTTGGACAGGAACACTCTTATTCTGACCAGCTAAGGCATCATTTTGGGAAATTCAGGTGTAACTAAGCCCTGTAAAGTATCACTACCTTCTTCTGAAAAGAGTCACCAAGAAATCTCAAAACTGTATGAGTAGCAGAGTTATTTTTCTAATAAAGCCTTCATGTGTTTCATTTTTGCAGTATTGGTACAAAGGAAAGTCTCACACTTACAAATGGAAACTTCAGGTGACAAATGCCAGCCGATTACAAGGGGCTAGCTTCTAAAGCACAACCTGATTGTAAAAACTAGAAATTTTGCCATTCCTTCCTAGCAGACATTAAAGCTTATTAAACCAATCCACCATTGTCTCAGCAATTCTCTGTTTCTGTACAGTGATATTTTTTCCTGGGATAACAATATCCACAGCAATTTAATGGGCGTGGTTCAGATCAAGAACATGTGCTGCCAGCTGGAAAATTGCATTTGGTCTCTTTTCTTTATCTTTTTTCAGGTTTTATTTTCTCCTGAGTTTAAAGACACTTTCATCAAAGAAATTATTTGCTTCTTTTGGAGGCTGAATCAGAGGGTACTAAAATCAGTGAGAGTCTTTCCATTAATGTAGGGGAGCTTTACATTAGACTTTCAATTAGAAACAGTAAGTGTAGAAGTATAAAGAAACCGAAGATAAAGGAGAGGGGAGCAGGAGGTGGAAATGTTTCATGAACATTTACAAACCTCTGAAGTTTCATTGGGCTTTATGTTAAGTTTAGGTCAAAGGTTTGGGTCAGCTTTTGTTCTCCTCAGCCCCCATTTGCTCTGATCTTCTGTTCCAGAGTGGGATCTTGACAGATGCACTGTGAAAAGGGAAAAATTGGTTTGAAAAGCTGGAATCAAGACCTGCTAGAGGCAGAATGATGAGGCGACTGCTTTGCAGTTTGTTTCATGTCAGAGGGAACACAATTCCCTCAGATAAAGTAGTGCAGCATTGGACTGAACACTGCAGATATTTTAGGGAAATATAATGAGTGGGACATGTTAGAATTAATGCTCCTGCTTGGCATCTCCTGCAACCACCTCAGTGGTGACAAACCCTTGAGTTTTGGGGCTGTGCCAGGCCCTGAGGCAGCAGAACTGGCTGTGTTTGCCACTTGTAAAACGATTCATTTGGGGACAGGATTTTGTTGACCAGTGGCAAAACACCAAATCTCCCACAGGGAGATGGATCACTTGTCCTCCAAAGGTCATAGGACTTCAACGTGGCAAAACCACTGTCCCCACCAGCCTTTGCCTGGCATTGACAAGAGAGGAGTGAGGAGCAAGAAGAGGATTTTGGCACTCATGACACAGAGACACAAATAAGGCAACTCCGTAAGGAGAGATAGAACCTTCAGGTTAATTTATTGTATTTTTTAATAATTTCTAGATGATATTGTGGGATAATCAGAGCAGCTTCCTGATATGTCTTATAGCTGACTTCAAAAGAAAGTAAAAGTTGAAAACAATTACTAAATTTAACTGAATTATGTTAATCAACTGGACAAGTTTAGAGGAGAAGGGAGGGGGGCAAAAGGCAGCTGGTATATGGAGAGGAAAGAAGAATGTTAAGAGCAGAAGTGATAAAATCATTAGCCGTGGGGGACAGCAGGAGAAGCAGGCAGCTTTTAGCCCCAGAGCATGAAATGTTAAGTCACAACACAATTCCTTCTGCTGCATGCCCAGCTTCCTGCTTCTGCCTGAGTCCCCTCCATGCCCACCTCAGCCACACCAGCACGAGGGTTTGCAAGGCCCCTCTAACCCAGACCACAAAGACCTGAGTTAACACAAAAACCTCCTGCACTGCTTGGGCGCAGCATCACTGGATGGGGCTGGCACATTACACGTACTTTGGCTCAGATTCATCCTGTTTAGTTTAGGCATTTAACCACAGACTAAGTCTCTAATTCCCTTAAAATCCTTCTCCAGTGAGCAGAGAGAGGTGGGCACCCCCAGGGGCAATCCCTGCTGTTGGAGGGTTCATGATTCCCCCTTGTCAGGGGGCACAGCTGGGGCCAGGGCACCCTGGTCACACCTTCTCCTCACCAGTGCAGGGACCACGACATGGCCACAGAAGAATGGAGACAAAAAGAGGTTTCTGACCTACTTCTTAGCAGCAGGCAGCAGTGAGAGCGGCTGCTGAGGCCGAGGGGGAACAGAACACAACCACACAAACCGCACGGATGGCTTGGTGAGCTGGGAATGACATTGCTGCTCCACGCTGGCTTTTCCAGCTTTCCTGCTGAAACCTTTTCTCTCTCTTTTTTACCATCCTCAACACACAGACCTGGACAATTTTTTCCCCTTTCATTTCTGTTGATATCACATTTTCTTCTGTGTTTATGTGAAACAACATTATTTTCCATGGTTTTGAAATCAGCTCAGGACACAGTTGTTGTCTCGCAACATCTATTTTGGAAACGGCATTTAAGAAACATTTTCAGCCATGAATATTTGAAGATTATTGTATTCAAATCACTTCCAAATATGACATTCTTTTGCTTCTTGAGGGAATTGTGCTGTAATACTTAAATCCTTTATATTAATTTTTTCCCTTTCTGATTTAAAATCAGACATACTGTGGATTTATATTATTACTTTTCATCAATAGTAAGTACTTTCCATGCTAGCAGGCTCTCAGTGGTGTCTGCACTGAACAACAGAAAATACCTATTCCTTGGAGGACTTTTCTCTAGATAATTTTTTATTTCTAGCCTATGTTTTTAATTATCAATATTCTGTAGCATTTCATCTTCCACAGAAATTTCCAATATTCTTAGGACATCTTTTCAGACACCCTAATTTTTTTCTTGTGGAGACTGAGCTGGATCCATGGGATGGTCAGCCTTAAATACCTGATACGTTTTACTGTTGTTTTCTCCCATGGGATGGTTTGTATCAGGTTGGCTGAAGACCTGCTCTGACAGAGGGTCTGGATGCTGTACACTGCTCACATCCAAGCAGTCCCATTGTAATCAATTAGTAAGATGAGATAATTTCAAGGAAAGCATTTCCTTTGTCCCATACAAACAACATTTTCATTACTCATTTCAACTGACTAAACAGCGAAACCAAAATTTTTTTCTTAATAAAAAGTGAATGGTCCTAAAGCAAACACCCAAAGAGTAAAATTGCTGGAAATTTCCTTTCTGGGAAGGGATACAAGAGAACTGAAGTTTTATCCTTGGGTTGCCAATACTTAGGGTCAACCAGGGGACTATCTTCGAAAAAATTAAAACTCTCCTGAGAAAAATAGCACATTATCCCTGCTGACAGACTCCAAAGAAGGAAAAACTGCAATTTTACCCAACACATCCCATCTGGTCCCTATTCATGCCTGGGAAGGTGCATTTCCTTCAGAGTGAGCCTGTTGCTGACACATCCTCCCACCAGCTGAACCCTGAAAGGCTTCTCTCTGTTGTGCTCCTTGCAGCCCTTCTGTAAACACCAAGGACAGGTCTCAGCACACTCAGCAAGATCCTTTCAGTTTCATTTGCACAGAACACTCCTTTTCCATTACAGGAAATCAGGGAGAGAGGACTCAGTCCTCCCCCTTTGGTTGAGAACCACAATTCTTGGGCATCCTGTAGACATGGCTGTTTAGGGTACACTCAGAAGACCCCAGTGCATCCTCAAAACAGTCCCTGAGCTTGCTCAGCTTTAAAAAAACATGAACGTTGTCACTGCTGTTGATGCCATTTGGGCTCAGATTTATGAAAAAAGAAATTATCTTTGATTCAATAAGCACACACCTGTACATATACTCACACTTCAGAGGTTTGGGAGAATTAGATGTAAATGGCTGTTGATGAAACTCAAACACTGTGTGCTGGTGCTGGAATTCAGAGCCAGCTTTCCGGGATTAGGTGTCCCTGGCTAACCTCAGCTGTTAGAAATTATTTTGGAGCTTGGCCCTGGCAGGTGAGGGGGAGCTGTGAGGCGGAGAACAAAAGGGTTTCTTCTCTCTTCTGCCCCTGCCTCCCCCCTCTGCAGTATTGGGCAAATGTGGTTTTAATTCAGAAATACAAATGTCATCTTCAAAGTCACCCTGAGAAGGAAGGGCGGGGGAAAAAGGAGAACAAAAAAAAAAAA
>VZRN01000404.1:1418430-1435725 GCA_013397935.1 Dasyornis broadbenti
CCAGCCAAACAATTGGATTGCAATTTGTCAAGATTTTTTTAACTGTGAAATTGAACTAGAAAGTCTTAACAGCTGACTGACAAGCCAGTGGGGGAGGAAAGGGAAAGGGAGTGCTGGAGTTAGTGTGCAGTGCACTTGAAATGCAATGAACTTCCTTGCTGTCCCAAACAGCATCTAATATTTTGCTTTCTTCAAGGCTAGCCCTTTCCTGATGTGAATAATCCTGTGATCCCATGTCACCAGGAGTCTAGGGAAAACAGCTCCACCTTACGTGCTGTTTTTGGAGCGAGGCAAAGGTGTCACTGAAAGCTGTTTGGGAGCATTAAGTAGTAAGAAAACATTTTTCTCCCCCAGCTTGTGCTTTTGGAAGTCTCCAGGCTGGGAGGTAGTTTTGTTTCCTCCAGGTTGTGACAGCAGTGGCTGCATACGTGCTGCAGCTTTGACAGCAGACGTGAATAATGGAAAAGGGTTCCGAACATGAGAAGTCACTCTGAGCTCTCACTGTACTTCCTTAATGCGTGTGACATTGACATAATACACCCCAGGGCATTCTGGATCAGACGGTGTTTGCCTGTTCCACGTGCTGGTTTTATGAACAGCAACCAAGTTGTGAAACACATGTAGGCAGCGTGTGTGGCAAGTGGCTCCCCGTGCTGTGCACGGGTGGGAAGCACAGAGAGGAGGAGAGGGCAGCAGAAACGCTGCTTTGCCATCGGAGGAGAGGACTCCTGCTCCCTGGCAGGGCTCATGGTGGGCTGGGCTGCCTGGGTGGTGGTGCTGCTACATCGTTGTGGTACCTGGCTCTATAACACACACAGCACCTGCGAACAGCTTTCATGAGGCACAGAAGCTCAACCAGATGCATCTCGCAGGAGTTGACCTGTGAGCTGGATACGCTCCTCACCGATGTGAGAAATTAAAGCTTTTGTTTCCCAAGCACAGAGGCTGGAGAGCAGGGTCACAGCTCTGCAGAAGCTCAGTCCAAACCCCTCTTCCTTAGTTTGTGAGGTAGGAGCCCATCAATCAGATACACATTTCACAAAGCTGTGCTAGTGAATCAGCAGCACTGAGAATTCTGTCTCCCCCTCCCACATCCCTGCTCTTCAGAAGGAAAAGTCCATTTCTGTAGGGGCAGAAAGCGGGATTAATCCCGCTCTGATTTCCTCCTCTGACTCCTTCTCCCTGACACCCCATTCCAGCTTTCATCCTATCTGGGCTATTTAGTCTAGAGCAGGGAAGACAGAGAGGAGACTTGATAACAGTCTTCAATTATGTAAAAGGCTTAGGCAAAGAGGAAGGCCATAAATTGTTATCCACATCCACAGGGAAAGCACAGAAAAAGTAATGGGTTTAAATGCAGCAAGGGAGACCTGAGTTCAGCACTAGAATAACTTTTCTGCTGCAAGGGTCACTGGGCACTGGAGGGGATTGCCTGGGGGATCTCCACGGCTGACAGGGTTAAAGAAACACTTCAGACAAACCTGTCGGGAGCGGTTTGTGTGAGGGTGGATGAGGTGACCTCCTCAGGTCCCTTCTAGCCCTATTTTCTTCTACACCATGGTGGTAACTATTCCAACCCCACTCCTTGGCAGATGACCATGACAGAACTCCACTCCAGCTGTGTTTTTTGGTACGAGTTGGCAATGTCTTGGCAGCAACACAACTGGGTCAAGGAACTGATAAAGCCAGAGGACAGGATGATCTCTCAGCACACAGCAGACAGAGCTGTCAGGTCCTGCAGGACCCAGATGGTAACTCTGCTCTCTCCTAAATAATTTAATTCTCTCATAAACAGTCAGCGAAAGAAACTCAAGCGCCCCAAGAGCTCTGCAGAGGACAAGGACTCACACTCAGAAATGATTCCAAAGCAGTGGCACCTCAGCAGCCTCCCCACAACCAAGACAAAGAGAGTTACCTTGCCCACAGTCCAGATACCTTGGACTGCGCTCATGTTTGCACCTGGTACAGCCTCACCCTGCACAGCCCTTGCAAGAAGGAGCATCCCTGGAGATGCTCTGCTCTGAAACGCACTTCTCACCAAATCGCACTGAAAATGGGACTGATCCTATGTTTACATAAGGATATCCTTAAGTGCTTTGCTGGACTGGGGCCTTGCCCAGCTATATTTCAGGCTCCTGGAGGTCAGTAGGGATTGATTAGCTTCTCTGCATGACCTGGGCACTGAAAGCCTACACATGTCAGAATGAGGACCTTTTACAGCATATAATTTTTCTCACTGAGTTTTAGATATCCTAGGCAAAAAAGATGGCCAATAACAACAAAAATCAGAAGACAGTCTCTCTTTCTGAAACAGAGGTGTGAGAGAACCCTAACAGATGTAATTTGCATCATTACTGCTGATGAAGTTAGCAACCTTTAGCAAGGAGACATGGATCAATAGCTACTTGAGAAGATGCAGCTGCAGATATCCAAATGGACATGAACAAGGAAGTGAGGTGTAAAAGGCAATAGCTGAATATTTAAACCAGATGAAAGTTGTAAGGTAGGTTAGTGACCTTGAAAGAACCAGATAAGTAAAATAAGTAGAGAAGGGCAACAATGATTTATATACTTGCCCTGCAAAAATATTAGAATGCTTATTGAAGAGTGTAGTAAATTATGAGCAAAGTAGGGCTTTATTAGATTAATGACAGAGGAGTTTATGTAGAAAGGCTGGCATCTTTGGAAAGTGGGTAAGAGAAATGAATTGTATTTTAACTCTTTTGTTTCCAGGCTTGAACATTCCTTTTTCTGCCATGCAGCAATCTGCCTTCCACTTGGTAATTACACATCTGCTTGCAGATCCTTTGTGACAACAGTCGAACTCAATGTATGGAAAGCAACGGGACACCAGGAAGGGGCACCCATGGAGACAGAGGTAAGAAGTGTTAAAAGCTGGCAGTTCACCACCGACCTGCTTCTAACACTGTAGAAAGAGTTTGGAGTTTGGGAATTGACCAAGAAGCTCTCCTTTCATGATTGCTGTGGTGATGTCCCTAGTTTGGGATCATACCATGCTGGTTGGTGTCCATAAAAAAGGACAAAAGATGACAACCACCTCCCACAGGCTTTAAATCAAGCAAAATGGGGTGAAGTCTGGCAAGACAACAAGGGGCCACAGCATGAAGTGGTTCACATGTGGTTGCACAGAAAGTTGGGCCAAGACCTCCACATTCCATTTCCCATCCCAATGTCTAATCAAGACTAAAGGGAGGAACATTTCTGTCTGCAAGAACAAACTCTTTAAACTGGTTTAAAGGATTCTATTTAGGGAAACATCCCCCCAAAAGAAAAAAAAAAAAAAAGCAGAAGAAAAACCCCACCCTAAACAGTTTTCAGTGTATGTAGTTTGCTTTGCAAAAGACGTGTTTTAATCCTAACCTGTTTATACCAGTGGAAGGGACAAATCACTCATCACAGCACTCATAATTGAACATGGAAATATATTTGTAATCATATCAAGTCCCAGCAGTGACTCTAACAACTTCTTGGACCATTGCCATCGACAAAAGAACTAATTCCACAGAGCAAACGTTCAGGGGCACAGTTTGCACCAGTTAATCAGGGCATGGTCAAGTGCATTACTGGGACACACCAGCCTGCTGCTCATTAAGGTCTGTGACTGCCTTTTGCTGCAGAAGGAGTGAGTGGCTGTGCTCTCCTCCTGCCCTGAGACTGCACTTGATGAGATCAGTGGCCGAATTCTTACCTCCATCCTCAGGGTCAGGCCCGAGGAGCTGGCACTGTGCAGTGTGCTGCTCATTATTCACCACTTGCCATGTACAGGTGACCTGAAAACCTGACCCACAGCCCAGTGAGTCCCCTATGGATTTCTCTGTGCTCCGGACCAAGCCTCAAGAGAACAATTAGAATGAATGAGCTCAAATAAAAAAGAATTTTTGGGACCATATTTATGATCAGTTTTGCATGCTGCCCTTTGCTCCCTGCAAGACCCCTGGCTCAAGTGTAACGCATCTGAAAAAAGCTCCAGCTAGGAGAGGATTGCATGTTAATATAAATACTCAAAAGAGCTGCTTACAGGGGAAAAAAAAGATGATTGGGAAATAAAAATTATTCAACAGCATCAGCACCTACAGAGAATAAATTTCACAGGTAGGATAGTGCAGATACAGCTATTACGGAAACATGAATCTTAACTCCTTTACATTATTACGTTTTCCCTTCCTTGTAAGGTTTGTTGAAAAAGTAGAATATGGTAATAAACCTCTCTAATTTGTCTCCCTTGAAGTTTTGTGTGAGCAAAGTAACACATTCTATTTGAACTTCATAATTCATATGTAATTATTTTTAGTTATGTTCTTTTCAACCCTCACTGGGCAGCTAATGAATTTAAGAAAATGTATAGTCTCTTGAATTACCTACTGAAGTTTCTCACCAGCATTAGCTTGAGCTTAGTTGGCAGCTACGCTCTTAAAAATTACCATTAAACTTATCTCAGTGCAGGTGCAATCTGGACAAAGAGATTTCCCCCCATGATCTCCTCCGTTTTACTTGCTCAACATCTCATCCTGTGCCATTCAAGGCTGCAGTATCTGAAGGCTGGAGTATTTCAGTTCCTCCACCTGCAAGAATCAAGGGGTAAATATGTGTTTATTGGTCCACAACAGCTGCCATCGTGTGATGATGAGATAATTATGCATGTGCAGGGTGGCTGTTCCCATGGGACTCAGGGTGGACAACTCGAATTAGGCTGGAAACGCAAAGGCTTAGATGGGCTCTGCTGCTTCTGCACAGCAGTGGCACAGTGCACAAACACATTTTTGGCCCAAGAAAGTGCCAGAAGGAGGACAGCTCCCTTCACTCTGTCCTGCCTCCGCTGCACCTTCACAAGCAGGGGAAAGCGACGGCTGCCCAGCTTCACCCTCACACCTGCAAACCCTTCCATGGCCTCATTTCCTCTCTCTCCTCCGCATCCTCCCACAGAAATGGGTTTATTTGTTAAACAGAAAGGCTGACTTCTTTTGGTGAAGTATTTTAAGATGGTCTGTGTTTCTGCATATGAAAATGGGGGACTTATTTTCTTAAAGAATCTGCACTTAGTGAAGGTTACAGGAAACTATTTTTAAAGGAAATTCGTAACTATTTTTGAAAATTTTTTACACTTACAGTCTCTTCCTTGCACAGAATTCTCATCCCCATTTCTTCATGAGACATTCAATATGTCCATCCATTTTCTGTTTAAAATAAGAAAAAGATCCAAACCCCAGAGATGTTAATAAAAAATAAAGCTTTTTGTCCTGCTGCTGCAAAACACTTTCACACCAGTGAAGTGCGGAGTTAAAAAACAGCAACATGGGAAAAAATAATTTGAATCCATCACAGTGAAATTCACTAGTCAATACCACCTTAACACAATACATTAAAAACACCAAAGTAACACCTGCCTGTGAAATGCTTGATTTTTATGAAATTGTTCCTTGAGAAAATGGTCCCATAGAACTTTTTAACTCTACTTAATCAGCACAAAACAAATCAAAGAGGATGACTCTCATTTCCTTTTCTAAATGAAAAATGTCCATTTCATGAGGGAAAGGTCAGCTGTTAGGCAGAGTGCTGGTGCACTTTAGAGAACTTAAAATCTGCACCTGGACTTCCTCACATCCTAAATATTCCCTTCCTTCAGCCTGGCTGAGAATTGCTGTTTAAAACTACGGTTTTTTTGTTTTTTTTTCTTCCTGGTCCCTTCATTACTCTAATGGCTGTGTCTTTCTCAGAATTTACTCTTCCTGTAACATTTTTTGGATAATATACAATAAATTCTGCTTTATGTCCTAATTCCAGCTAGACAGCTATAGAAGTGTTAAATAGCTACTGTGACATGTCTAATAAATAGCCATCTAACCACATTATAAATAACCTCAAATTCAGCCCAATAAATATTGCAATAAATTTGGGGTTGCCAGTACATCTGTATAAATATCAGTAATAAGATAGACCAGAAAGGCTAACCATACTAAAGAGTTTTGATTTTGGAAAGAGGCCATGTGCAATACTTCATTTGTCTTGGGGGGGAGTGGGAAATGAAAAGATGAAGAAAAAAAATGTACAGAAAATAATATAGTGTTGGGAAAGGGAGAAATTCTTGAACAACCTGCAATTTATTTAGATGAGAAAAAATGAGACATGCAAAGCAGGGCATGTTTAACTGAATGTCTATGGCAGTTGCACAACCTCTGCATGCATTAAAAAGCAATAACTTTCCAGTTATTAATTAATTCCTATTGCCAATACCATTTCCAGCACCTGGAAACATCTACTGAGCAACACAGACAGGTCTTTTTCTTCCAGACTGCAATCCTGTTCTGTCTGCCAAAAGTTTTGAAAAATATTGCGAGTATTTGGCTGACTATCCAGCAGCCTCATCAATATCCCCCCCATCAGCATTTCTTCACCTACCACCCACACTTTGCCATTGTCTGGATGACAGAAGCCAGGAGCATCTCAGCTGGAAGAGGCTGGTGTGGCCCTGGCAGGGAGGAGAGGTCTGTCTCCAGCTCCCACGCCTGATGCCGTGCACGTGCGTGCACCACCAAGCCCTGCCTAGAGCCACTGGCACCCTGGGCCACCAGATCAGAGTTTGGGCTGTTCATCTCTGCTCTACCTCCTAGAAAAACATCCTGCATTTCCACTGCTCAGACTTGGACATCTTTAAGGTTCCTCCCTGGCTTTGCTTTCTCATTAACCAAAAAACCATTCACTCGTGTAAGCAGTGATGACAATACCTGCCACAGTTCCGTGTTTATTCCGGTCTGTTTAGTTTACGTTGTTTAAGTTTAATTCCTATTTATAAACTTAGGGGGAAAAAAAAAATCCGTTCAGAGGAAGCTTTTAATGCCACTGTTCATTCTTAATTCCCTATTTTTATCCATCTGGAGCTCTGTGATCAGAAGATAGTACTACTAGCTTCCCCTGTGTCACTTTGCTCATAGAAAAAAAAAGCAAGTTACACAATAGCTCTGCCATTACACAAAGGATGTGCATAAACATCTGCATAATCTAATATTTTCCACAGGGTCAGAATAATGGGTCATGTACTCCAGATTAGTTTCTAACTGCTCGGTTTTGGTAAGGACTGTGAAGGCACACAAATTATGAGAAAAAGGGAATATTTCTTCTGCATTCAACTTCAGTTACCAGTGGTGGCTCCCCAGGGAAGTGGTCACAGCCCCAAGCCTGGCAGAGTTCAAGAAGTGTTTGGACAATTCTGTCAGGCACTCTGAGCGCACTCTGGTGTGTCTCTTGGGGTGTCCTGAGCAGGGCTAAGAGCTGGACTCAGTGATCTTTGTGTATCCCTTCCAAATCAGCATCTCCTGTGATGCACATTAAGTGTATGAAGGTTGTCTTTGAAAACTTAAATTTTGGGCAAAGCACTGCAGATGTGAAAACAGCAATTTTCTGGGAGCCTATGAGCCCTGCCAGAAACACATCATCCATGCTTGGTTACCTTGTCTCCTGCTCCTTGGGACACCACCACACAGAAAGCTTGGAGTTCCTGTGCCAGCTACATCCATTGGCAAGGACATTCTTGGACCTCGTTGGATCCTATATGGGGCCATCAAAATCCACTCCATCTTCTCCAGTTATGACTGCTCTTCTGCCTGAGGAGAAACATGGCAAATGCAGAGGTGCTGATCACATAGGGTGGTTTTCTCCAGACGGGCTCTAAGATCTTAATTTTATAAATAAACACAGCACAGAGCATATTGACACAGTGTCCTGTCCTGTTCATGAGATGTCTCAGAGGGGGACAGAAAGGCTCTCAGCAGAGCACAGGACAGGCACATTGAAGCAGAAAAGTGTGTGGGTACAGAAGGCCCATTTCCCCTCGACTGCTTTAAATCACAGTCTCATTACTTGTGGAGGGTAGATGGAAGGAAGCATGAGTCTCAATTAATAGGTCAAGGGCTGGTACATATCTAATTATAAACCCATTTACCCCTAGCCTAAACATCCTAATCTTAGCCCCAAAATACACAAGTCTGCCTGGAGCGACACAAAGCAGTGATAGCCCATGCAGGGGCTTGCCAGCCTCAAAGAGTCCATGTTGTTCTTTCAGTTATCACAGTTTATTTTTTGGACATTGAGACTCCAGAGGCTGCAGAGCAGCGAGCACCATGGAGAATACAGTGATTTGTGACTTCAAGGATGACGGGAACCTTTTCAACAATACCACTGTCTGTCTGTCTCCACATGATGTACTGCAAAGGTTAATTTGTTTTGAAATCCCCATTTTTAATTTGCATTACTGATCAACCTAGCAATTATAAATGTTAATCTATTCTTCAGTGGCCCTAAATTCAGAGATCGAGACTGCTGAACTAAATAAAAATTCCATCCCTTGCTGTGATTTATTAAAACTTGAGTGATACGGAGAGCCGGCTGAGCCAGAGCACTGATAGGAGCATATTTTCAAAGCACATCCTTAATTAATTTTAAAGCAGAATGGACCGATTTATATCACTTTGATTTAAATCAGTTTTGTTAATTGTGATTTAAATCACAATATAAATAATTTAATTTGCATTGCAGTTGTGCTTTCTAACAGATACTCATGACAAAGGGTTATTCTCAGAGACTGACGACTAATGAAAACGTTTAATTGCAGAGAAAGGTAGCTGTGAGATGGTATTTAATATTTGGTTTTTTAACTAGGAGAATACACTAATATCACACATCACTATATATAGCTAAGCATTTATTTTGGGGTTTGATTTTTACATTTGGTTTATGAGAAAACAGGACATGGAGTTTTTAGTCACCTGATTAACTTTTTAGTGTGTGCTTTGTGTCATGCTGCTTCTGAACAAAAATATCCATAAGAACATAACTGTTTAAGTGGAGCTACATTGTGTCCCGCATATTTTAGGAAATATTATCAAAATATTCCTTGCATTTCAAGGCAGCTGATGTACTGAACAGTGTAAATATCAACAGTAATAAACCAGCTGAGCTATTTTTTCCTTGCTTCCCTGTTCTTCAAGATTAGAACTGGTTGATCTCAGATCTTTCCCCCCCACACAAACACACACCTTTTACTCATGAAATGGAAAAGGGTAAACAAATATTCCTGTTCTTTCAACTCCCAATTGTTTTCCCAACTTGGAATACTCTAATCATTAAGTGATGTAAAGCAGATAAAAGAAAAGGAAGAAAATGTTCTTCTTGCACCTGCAAAAAAAGGCTGCAGCTGTCAAAAGCTAGTTTATTGCTCAAGAAACTCCAATTCCAGGTGTCTAGTTAGTAATTTCTTCCCTTTACTGATTTGACATTCTTCAGAGTTTTGGCAATGAATATATACTCAGCCGTTATTTTTAATGAAAGAGGTTATTAATAAGAAAATAAAATTTTATTTTAGGCATTCATAACAAATTTAGGCTGTCATCATTCCAGAATGCATTGCTTCAAGTTTAATTTTCAGAAGACAGAAATACTCCTTTGAAAATTCAAAGATGAATGAATGTGTGTTGTAAAAACCCTGACTTAAACAAGCAGTCAAGTTAGCTTTTCACCAGTTCTGAGTGTGCAGAACAGGAAGATGTGCACCCAAAACGTGCAGGAGCACTGGGAACAGGCAGGCAGGGAGCAGGACAAAACACCCAGCTGACTTTTCCACAAGGCCCTGCAGAAGTACTTCCCAATCAAATGAAAACCTGAGTGAGAAAAATTCAAATGAAATTTTGATAGGTAAACAAAAATTTTACGAAAAGGTAAAAGCTTTTCCGTGGAATAAGATTTTTTTGCTTACTCTAAACTTCAGAACAGGCACAGATTAAAAAGAGGTGCCAAAGGCAGTAACTGAAGAGCTGTCACTGTGCTGCAGCTAAGGACATACACCCACAAGTTCCCCTTAGCAACGTCTCCTTTTCTGCTGAAAAGCACCACAGTTCACAATTGCTCTGTGCAAGTGTCAGCCTACCTGGAATTGACAACTCAAATGTGCAGAACAGACAAAAGGGATCAGTAAATACCTCAGTCCTGTATTTGGAGAGCTGCACTACACATTCAGAACCAATTAAATACTTTAAAACCTCGTTGAGTACCTGCAAGAACTACATCTGCTAAGCCCATCAAGTCTGCAAAACTTGCACAGGAGAATCGCAGAAGGATTTTGCAAGGGCAGGCTCAACACACAGATGCAATTTTTATGTTTTGGAACACGAAGGAAATTCCAGCAAGCATTGAATGAAGTCTGAATGTCTTGCTGAAAGATGTGCATTAAGTAAATATAAACCATTAAGTAAATACATGGAAAAAGTAGTGCCCTGGAAGAAATAAACAAATGATACAGAGCATCAGACTAAACAAGCTAGTGCAAGGCCAAGATAGAACAGCTATCTCTGAAATCACCAGGAAGAAATCATAAAGAAACACTTGAAATATTAAATAAAATAGAAGAAATAGTTCTTTCCCCCTACCACTCATGTTTGAAGCAGTGCAGAGCGACCTAGAGCCTAACACAGCACGTTCCTTTAATCCCTTCATGCTGACAGGGAAAGATGCTGCGCTGTGTCCACTGTATCTGGTCATTGAGAAATTGCCTCTCTACAAGGATTCCTCGTTTGCATAAAGCTGAGGAAATACGGCTGCTCCTCCCAGGCAGCACTGGGTAAGCCAGGCACGGGTGAGGAACCACCACAGACCTCCTGATCCTGCCAGTGAGGTGTCCCCGATTTTGGAACCAGCCTGGCACGCACCGAAGCAGCCAATGCTCAAATGACACCGAATATGGTACATTCCATCCTAACCTGATCTGAATTTCAGGTTGGCTTTCCCAACAACACCAGCTCATCGAGATGTCTGTGCTAGCTAGATATTTCACCTCCTGTGTGGGGAGGGAAAACTA
The DNA here is from genome assembly GCA_013397935.1 of Dasyornis broadbenti. Taxonomy (NCBI): domain Eukaryota; kingdom Metazoa; phylum Chordata; class Aves; order Passeriformes; family Dasyornithidae; genus Dasyornis; species Dasyornis broadbenti. The sequence goes on from VZRN01000404.1 coordinate 1,429,295, forward strand.
AACAAGCAAAACTCGCTGACATCAGGGAAATTGAGAAGCTGTAGCTCACAAAGAATTGGCCCAGAAATAATCGGATTCCTAACTCCTTTATTTGTTCCTGGACCAGATCCATTCTGTCCAGATAAACTCCTCCTCAGTGCACTACACAGCTCTGGTGTAATGAAGTGATGGGTCGTGCTGGTGCTATCGCATCCAGGATTTATGAGGAGACATTATCGCCTCAGATCGGGAACTGGAGGGGGCAGAGAGATTGTGGCTCTGCAAACAAGCCTTTAAGGCATGTTTAGATGGGTGGGATGCAATCAATCAAATTAAGGTGCTGTGCATGGGTGTATCTCCACTGGCCTCAGAGAGAATTCCAGCATACATTGGTACAGGATCTGATGGTTAGGAATTAATTAACCACACACATCTATTAGCAAAAGCAGGCACACCTCCTACAGGTAATTCAGCATATTTCCTCTCCTTTCCTGGAAGTAAAAATTCCCAGTGCAGATAGCAAAGCTGCCTTCCCTGCTGATCCCCTTTTGTCTGGCGTGTTACTTGCATTCTCCATTCAGCAGCAGCTGTGCATAGCTGGTCAAACACTCCAAGCTGTTTGTCAAAGGTTTGCTAAGGCTTTTCATCTCCCTGTTTTCCCGTGAGGTGCCCAAACACAAGTCATCTCTGTTGGCTTTTGGAGCACATTAATTCAGAACACAGCCTCAGAACTGGCAGGTAATCAGTTAGCTGGAGGTTAAAGCGGAGCATTTTTCCCTAACGAGGGCAACAAAAAGGTGGGAAAGGTATTTCTGAATGAGAACATTTTAATTCGGTTAATATATTTCCTAAAGGCCAGCTCATGGGCAATCCTTTCGCTAGAAGCAATCTGAAAAGCCACTGGAGGTGGACGAAAGCTAATCAAAGCAGAAGGTCTGATTTATCACTCCTGAAATGCACGGAGGAGATAACAAACTGCAGTCTCAAGGCCCTCAAGTCTCTGGGCCCTGAAGCACTGCACCACCCTGGATCCATGATCCAGAGAGAGAAATCCTCCTGCTAACATCACTCAGACTGTGGGAGATGTTACTGCAAGGGCACAAGAAGGAACGAGAGGCCCCAGAGAGCAAAGGCAGGAATGCAGGGGCTCTGGAGCACTCAACTGGTGGCATGACACAGGAAAAAGGGGTTTGGGGGTCTGACCACACACAGCTTTTGTCACACAGAAAAGAGGGAAATAGATCATATCTGCCACATCTTGGAGCCCTGATCCACAGCCAGCTAATTGGTAACAGGAGTTTTATGTAAAGATGAACTCCGTGGAATCTTTTAACATGAATGTCTCTCAAATAATTTATTTTATTTTGAGCTATCTCCTAGGAAACAGTCCATTCGTGTCAGCATGAAGGAGTAGGATGCCATGCATAGTTGGGAATGCCTGTTAACCTCCACCCTTGAAATGCTCACCCCTACAAGACAGGAGGAGAGAGGGCAGAATGGGACCTGATCCCAAGGGACCATCAGTGGGAGCCTGGCTCCTATTTGTACTTCAAGAGTTCTCACACCAAATTTATGTCCAAGTTCTGTCGTGTGGTGTCAGGCCAAGTGGATGCACAGGTAGCTGAGTGAGGTCAGGAATTAATTTGACACATTATGGCTCCAAACTCCACAATGATTTGTGGATGTGAAAAACTTTCTTACCTTAATCAACAGGAATATTCATGTGCATGAAATTGGATGGGTAAGATCAGAATCAGTCTCCAGAGAAACAGAACGATGTAAAGGCTGTTATTTTTCCTGGCTGTGCTGTTTTACTGAGGGGGGTGAAAAAAAGGAGGAAAGGTTTGAATTATAGCTATTTGATGGGTAACATTGCAGAAGACAGGTGAGCCCTTGTAATCTGCTGGCACCATCAGCAGAGGACTAAATCAAATGTGTTTTTACTCATCTTGTGTATCTATTAATGCAATGCATTGCAATGGTTATTCAATATTTATGTTGTCTGTGTGAATTACTGCATATTTCATTCTCTTTTGAAAACTAGGATAGTTGAAATAGTACAGCATTTCTTTTTATCTGACAGAGCTTTAATCTTTTGCTTATCGTGGTTTCACCTGAACCGTTGTTCAAAAAACGAAATAAATGAGGTTTTGGGGAGATAAGGAGTTCCAATATTAGACCCTATACCATTGGTCATGGTGTCATGATACACCCGACATTCCTTATAAACAGTAAATGCGGGAAGATCTGTTTTTCTGACTGCCTACATTATTTTGAAGAAATAGCACTCACCACACTGAATAACATTTACAACTGCTCATACTGTAGTCAAAGTAGTCAAATTCCACTCTTCAGGAAGTAAAGATAATCACTTGCAGAAGTCAGGAAAGACTTTCTGCTCTACTTACAGGAATAAACATAGTCTGTAGCTCTTCTCAGCTAGTCATATCCATCATGGCTCTCTCAATTTAGTACAAAATATCCCAGAGAAAAACGGATCAGATTTCTCCAAATCATTAGAATATGTCTGCTGCTGCACTCCAACACTGAGATTGCAACTCAGCATCTTGTTCCGCTCTGCAGTGAAGAACCAGCTGGAAGTTAGACTGGAGGACAAAACCTGCAAACACAGACTTTGAGTGAAAAATCACCTGCCACCTTCTAGGTGCCTGCCTCTTCTAGGGTGCAGGTGAAAGAAGGTTTGCAACTTCTGTGCCTAAAAAGCCTTGCTCCTCATCCCTGCTCCTGAAGAAGCCTTGTTAGATATATGTTAAGCCTGGTCCCAGGTCCAGGAAGAAAAAAGAGACATCAAGAAGGTCCAGCACGACATCAGCATGATTCACAATTCAGGTTTCAGAATCAGTGGATATTTTTCATTGTTTATTCCATACAGGAGCAGTCAAATGGAGAACTTAGAATGACCTTAAAAAGCTGAAAACAGAAACAAGAGACAACTCTTAATGCTGCTGTTCCATAATCCATGCTTCCCCAAGCCATTCTCCAAGGCAAGAAACAGAAAAACCCCATCAAGGAAATAGTGCCATAAAACAGAAAAACAAAGTATAAACAGAAAAATAAAACCAGACGCCAATGTGTACCCAAAGGAACTATTAAAAGCAAAATGCTTGTCAGTATAGGATGCTCCACTGCACACATCTGGTGCTCTCAGCAACACAGAACATTTCTTTAATTGCTACACCTGAGACCATGAGCAAGAAATAAATCTAGACACTGATCTCAACGTATTTGGAGACAGGTAGAGATGAGTAGCAGCATGAGGATTTCATTGACGGTAATCAAGCAGTTATGCATTACTGCACTGAACAGACACGCTCGGGATACTGCTATGCCTCTATAATTTGATGTCTGTTTTTAAAATCCTTCTGGTGCCAGACATTGCAGAGATAACCGTGATAAGCCTCCCATTTGGTATATATCATGCAATACTTTTTGCACGATCCAAGATGTCAGTACAGCAATATCCAGTGGAAAAGGCAATGGACGAGATGTCAGAGCAGCAGGACTGACTCTAGTCTGTTGCTTCTTCTCAAGGGTCGTTGCGAGTCACTGAACTTTTCTGTTCCTGTTCTATTTACTCAGGCTCTAAGTACTGGCTTCATGTTTAGACAGCACCTTGCATGATGGATCCTCGTTCTCTCCCAGGCCCTCAGAAATGTGCAAGTTTGTGTTATTCACTCAATTTCGTGACTTAGGCTTTTCCTCACAACAAACAGTGAAGCCGATGTGTTTATTGAGAGGAAAGGATTCAAGGACAGGCACAACACAAGAAAGGATAGTTACACTTGCTCTGAGAAGCCGTTTGGTGTTTCTAAACTGGAAAATGAACTTGTTCAGCAATCATCTTGCTCAGCATCTCTATTGCCTTCACCTCTCAATAGGATGGTGAGAGGTTCCTCGCCATTTTGGTAACTGGTGTGAGTCCATACTAAGGGTGGGTTAAATACTGATGTTAAAATGTTTATGTCCTTATCAGAAGACGTATGTTTTGCTCTGAATCCAAGTGGAATATTCTAAAATTGCTTTTAATAATTTCTTTCAGAATAACATCAAGGATTTCGTTGTCTTGACTCAATTTGCTATAGCTTGTCCTTTGTGAACAGTGGCATGTCATTGCCAGCTGTCACTATTACCTGTACATTTCCCAGCTGTATTTCATGTAGAGCTGGTGACCCGGTACTCCATTTACCCAAAATATTCAGTTCTCAACCCTGCCATTTCCCAAATCAAGAATGACATCTCTTTCAGTACAATAACTGCCTCAGAGCATTCTCATGCTTCCCAAAATGAAAATTTAGCCATTTATTGCTTTACAGCACATTTGAGGTCAGGAAAAAAATATTAGGTTCCCAAGTCTCATTCTTCAGGTGGGTAGTCAGGTGCAAACTCAAGTATAATAATATTCTTAGGACTGACCAATACTAAATACAGAATATAGAGGAGTCCTTAAAAGAGTCACTGGGTTTTAGCAAATCTGAGTCTGTTCAAATAGTGCCTTTTCCACACAATTCATCCTGCCTTGACACAATTTATTTAAAAGAAGAAATAATTGAATTTAAAAGTAAAATGGACAATTTTTTTGCTTTTTTTTTTTTTTTTTAATGAAGAAGATTCCCAAGTATGAAGGCCCATTGCTCCAATGGATAGCAGTGCAGCTGAGGAGAGGACTGTGAGGAGCTCAGCAAACAAAGCCATCAGTCCTGCCTATCGTGATCAGACTGCAATTTTTGGCGAGTGTGGGCATCAGTTTCCTGATTTCATCTTTAATAGAGCACAAGCAGAACAGGATATCAAAAACTCCTTTCCTGAAGACCAGTGGCTCGTTTTATCTGCATCTGCTACAGACAATGTCAAAACATCTTACCTTAAATTTGTCAAATCAGGATCAAGCTTTGGACTTGCTGATTCCTCCTCCATTTGATGCTCAGATATTTTGAGTGTCTGATTTGGTTTGTAGGGAATGTAATGCTTTTTAAACCAAGCTAAAATTTTCACCCTGAAAAGAAAACCAAAACACATTAATTATCTTGAAATGTGCTCTAGTGCTCAATAGAAGAGAGGAAATTAATTCAAGTCAATATTCAAACTGTGAAAAAACCAAACCAAAACAAGAGTACCCACAACACTCAAAATCTCAACTGTATTGGTCCTGCAATACTTTCTTATGAGAGTTGTTACACAGCAATGTATTTTCACAGATACATAAATACAGCTCATACATGTATTATGCAATTAAAGTAAAAGTTAATAAAGAATGCATGTACACTGATGCATTTCTTTTTTCCCCTCATCTTTCAGAAACTCCTGAGTCACTGACTTCCAGACCACCTTTGTCTTTCTCTCTCGTGAAAGATTCCCCTATAAAAAGATTTGTGACTAGCTCAATGACAGGAAAGTTTTTTTTTCCTTTTTAAAACTATCCTGAACAGCATGAAGTTGAATTTCAGAGGCAAACACCTCTTTATTGTGCAACTGCCTTTTCCTCAGAATTACGTTAAACTTATTTAAGGCTTTTATTTCAATTTAATTTAAAATAGATTTCCCGAAGATGAAAACCTTTGGGTTTTCTTTTGGCCTTCCCCTTGTTCCTACTTCCCATGTAATGATGCCTTAATGATTCACTATTTGATGTTCTCTGGCTTCAGACTTACACTCTAATTGCCTAATTTCTTATGAGAAAGGCAGATAAGGAAATATTTCAAGAGGCTTGTAAATAACTGACAAGGACCACAAGACTGCAGTTATTTTTAATTTATATCTGAAGTGCTTTGCTGTGCTAGCTGAAATGATGTGTTTGTATAGTTTTTCTCTGCAGCCTGTATCATTTATCACTCAGTCACCAGCATGAACTGCACATCCTGCTTTAAAACCTCAAGCTATTTTCCTGGTTACCATTACAGCAAGGTATTATATTCTTCTGGAGAACTCGTAGTGGGGTAATAAATTGCATGACTTCGAATAAAAGACTCTCCTCTTTTGATTTTACTCTAACCAGTCTGGCCAACTAGATGCTTCCAATCCTGCATGGTTGCTTGTCTTCACTGTGCCAAATGAGCCAGGATTCGCTCTCCTTCAGATTTCAGCCTCTTTAAAGTAGTTTTCTTGACTATTTTTTATTGCATGCCTGCAAAATAATTGAAGAAAACACCCTCAAACCTGTCCTGAAAGCTGAATTTGCAATATCTTTCCATCCTGGCATTTAGCTCTGGGAGGAAATTTGGGTTATCCAATATACCCAGCTCCCAGCATCATGCTGCTGCTCACGTGATGAATGTTACAGGTGGTGGCACTTATGCTAATAAGGAAGTTAATGAGAAAAGCCAGGCTGGTTCATGTTTTGTAATAAAGAGAATGAAACCCTACATTCATCAACTGGAAAAAACAAACATTAGAAAGGAAAAAATAGGTAGAGTCCAAAAAAAAAAAAAAAAAAA
>VZRN01000404.1:1435772-1460172 GCA_013397935.1 Dasyornis broadbenti
AAAAGAGAAGGAAACTATCATAGCTAGAAAGATCAGTGAATAGTGTCAGACATTGCTCTTGTGTAATGACGCCTTGTTTACATGGTTTATTGTTGGTTACGTCCTGAACAATGGCGTAAATAAGGATTTATAAGGATATTTTAAAATAGGGTGAGAAGGTGGAGAGAGGAAAGATCAGAAATCCAGAATAACTTGAGTTTAGATGGGTGTCTACAGATCTCAGTCTTGTTCATTAGTGAAAGTCAGGCCTTGTAAAAGGATTTGTATGTAAAAAAAATTTTAGTCACAGCAGACAGGTAATTTTTTTACTGTGAAAGTGGTAAGGCTCTGGCACAGATTGGCCAGAAAACACAAAAACCTGTGGCTGCCCCATCCCTGGAAGTGTTCAAAGCCAGGCTGGATGGGGCTTTGAGTGACTTGGTCTAATGGATGGAAGGGTCCCTGCCCATGGCAAGGGGTTGGAACGAGATGATTTTCAGGTCCCTTCCAACTCAAACCCTTCTATGATTCTGTGATCATAGTGACAACTATAGAAGTGTCACGTAGAAGTGACAACATTTGGTGTTTTAGGTTCAGTCAAGTCTGTCTTTACTTCTGTATCTGCAGAGCTCTGCTTTGCAAACAGTGATAAGCAGGTAAAAATGAAGGATGTAGAAGTAAGACCACTTTCTCCAGTTACCTACACTCACACCTTTGTAGTGGTGAAATGAAATTTTGTGCATCATTTCCAGCTTTAGGAGAGTTCCCCTTCCTTTTTCTTCCCCACAGAAATCAGTATAATGTACACAACTTTTAAGTGGAGCTTTGGTTAAAACCTACCCAAATACCACACAGGTTTTGTTCTGACACATGTGGTGATGTGCTATTTATTCTCTTTTTGACTAAAATTAATTGTAGTTAAGCACTCGACATTCCTCTCTGAGAATACTACTGGTTTGGCAAAAGTTCAGCGAGAGTTAAAGAACCACCTCCCAAAAGCTATTCTGTCCTGGAGAAAAAAGAGGATGGGCAAGCAGGTTGAAACACATGGATTAATTGGTGCTAAAGTAAATTAGTATACCTAGAGAGAAGAGTAGAATAAAAGGAGTGGGCTGTAAGCATGGATAGACCTTGAACTGCTCTAAGAAAGGCTCTTACACACATTCCTTTGTTTCCTACTCAGTAATTAATTACTGCTGGTGTTTTGCAAACACAGGCATGCCTACACCAGGTAGTGCAGAGTGTGCTGGAGATCTCCAAGACAGACAGATGAGGAAAGCAGCACGTCTGCACAGTGCAGTGCTGTGCCACAGACAAACCAGCTCAGGTCCCCGGAACAGCATCACCTCAGAGAGACACCTCCCATGGGAACAGCACCAGATCCAGACCTGCAGCACCCAGGCAGCACTGAGATCCTGTCTTCCCACAGAGAAACGGAGTGTGGCATGGACACAGAGAAATCACTGAGTAGAAGAGCACAGACACAACTTAAGTCTTTAAAATATGGAAAATAAAGATCTACCACATTAGGTTGCCTTGATGTATCCAGGCTTGTTTTATGAAGGAATAGTCTTGAAAATCAGATTCAGTGTGTGGGATGGATTCTTTTGTGCTATTTGACAGCCTGGGAGCATCTCAAATACTGCCTGTGAGAGGAACAACTATGGAGAAAGATGCACTAGTCCATAGGCAGAGCCTATTTTCACGGTTTTCTCACATAAAATGTCCAGTAGAAGAAGAGTCAGAGTGCATGGTCACAAATGGGCAGTGAGGCAGGTTTACAGTCCAAAATTCTGTAGATCTCAGCAAAAGCCCAGACCAAATTAACTGCAATGGTGCTGCCTCCCAGCCCGAGAACCTCACTGCTCACCAGGACCACAATGACAGCCACCAGATGCAGCTGTGGACAGCACAGGCTCAGAGGAGCCAGGACATGGGATTTTTGTTCAGCAACATCTTCCACTGCTCTCTTTGGGAACACAGGGGAAGGAAGCTCAGGTAGCATCAGGATTCTGCCATGCTCTTGGTAGTTTGGTTCACGTGTATCCCATGAGGAGCCTCAGCTTTGGTGCCTGGTGCTGAGTGGTTCCCAAACGTGGTTCCCAAAGGAAGGACCCTGAGGCTGCTCACACCTCACCCCATCCTTCAGGGATCTCCAAAGGACATGAAGTCCCTGAGAAAAGGAACAAATCTCATAGCCTTTCCCACTTAAAAATAAACTGGTTAAATGAGAGGAAGCGGGGCAGGTGGCTCATTTCCCTGCTGATTGCAGGGCGAGTCCAGGCTCTGATTCACCGGCCAGGTCGGGCCATTGTCCCCCACGCCCGCGCACAGGAAGGGCAACCCGCTCCCAGCTCCACTGCCACACCTCAGCAGGACTCACAGACCCATGTGCACAGCCAAGCAGCTTTTCCCTCCTTTGCTCTCCTCTCCTGGTGTTTGACCACCTGCTGCACTAACACAGCACTGTGCTGCTGCTTCAAATGGACCCCACATGTTCACAGGAAAAAAAAATATAAATAATCACAACCTGTAAGTTTAGCACACGTGTGAGAAATCATTGACGTTTTCCTCTTCCGGGATTCTGGTTAAAAGAGCAAGCATCAAACTGGGGAGACAAATCACTTCCCATCCCAGATACTGTATTTCAGGCTGTGCTTATCTGGAAAGCCATACCAGGAACACTGTGAGCAGGAAAGCACTGACTGACAACTAAGCCCCTCCTCCCAATTTAAGACATTTTATGACCTCCTGGGTCTTCCTCTAAAGAAGCCTTTCCCTTCTATCAGTCTGGCTCCCTGTTCTCTGTGGCAGTGGCTGAGAAATTGAGATGACAATGCGGACTGATGAGGCTGAATCTGCCGCCAGCCTGGCTCATCTCTCTCCTTGATGCTGCGATGAAGCCACTGTCCCACGTCTGGCACCAAGGAACAGTCTAAGCTGTCATAAATCCAGGCTTTCCCAGCAAGATCAAGAAGGAGGAGGTCTCTAGGAGGCCTCCACTGAGACAGGGGAAGCTGTAACAAGTGTGTGAAAATTAACTGGATTCATGTTTACATTTGATATATCTACACATATGGGCAGAGGCAGCCCTGCACTCGCTCTGGTCCCACCAGATGCGAAGTGTTTGCAGCTGGGAAGTCCCTTTTTGTTTGCGTCACCCTGCCCGAGTTCCACTCCTCGGCACACAAAGCACGGCTCCCAGCCCAGGCTGCCACACTTCCAGATGGGGATGATAAACCAAATGCTTGCACCTGTTTGTGCAGACATGTCTACCAGAGATTTTGCTGACCGTGGTGAAAATAAAACCTCTAACACACGGATCCAATAAAAATAAGATGGGCAAAGCTCTGCCCCCACACGCTTGTAGAGCTCGGTCGGAATGAGATGTGCTCGTCCTGTTGGTTTAGGATGTCACGCATCGCTTTCTAGTAGCTGCTCCAAACACAGGATGAGCATTTCTTGCTTCTAACTAATAGCATTACCCTGTCTGCCTCCTGGGAGAGGCTTATCCCTTCTGTGCCGAGCACTGTGCGGTGAAGCACCAGGGAAAGGCTGGCTGCAGATGCATCACGGCACTTTCTTCAGGGGGAAAGCATCAGCAGCAGTTTAACTCCTTTCTCCCCACTGTCAGAAAACACAACTGCATCAGAATGAGTCCTTCGCTGAAAAAGTTACATTTGTCAAATTGGCATTGCATTTGTCAGGTGGGTAAGTAGCTCATAAACCGAGGCCAAGGATTGTGATTCCTCTGAGCTTTCTGCTACTCACTCTGACTCTGTCAATTTAATACCCTAGCAGCACAGGGCTCCTCTCCGCTCTTTTGGTCTGAGGATTGAGACGAGATTAATTAAAGTGACTACTTTAATCTTGGAGTTTATGAGTGAAAACTGAGCATACTAAAATGGAGAAATGTGTTTTTTCCCCTTAATATTTTTCATAATATTTCCTGGAAAATGTCTAAACTGATGACAGCAAAATATCTCTTTTTTTAGTTCTGGCCTTACCTTCACTGTTTTCTCTAAATGAAAAAGGAGAGGAAAAGGTTCAGATTTGATAGACTTCAAAATTAAATATGTCACCACATAACCATATGCAGGAAAAAAATCACAAACTTTCATCAGTTTCCCTCTTCTGGAGGATTAATAATCTGTCATACAAGAGTTACTGTCTTTTTAGCACCATCTTATTAGGAAAAAACTGCAAGCATTAAACTTCTCCACTAGGTGCTAATTCTTTGACAGTTTGGGGTTTTTGTCTGTTTTTAAATAGTGAGTATTCACCCTTCATTCAGGGGAAAAAAAAATCTTTACCTGGAAATCACCTTCTGTGCAATTACCTGTTAAGACTTCAAATAAAGCAAGACTTCATTACTTTGGAGAAGATTTTCATGTGACAATAGCTCTCCTCACAGGAGGTTGCCAACTTTGTTATTAATGGCTATTCATTCCCTCACATTCTTTTCTTTTGACTTTTGCACAATTGCTACTCCAGTAGAGCAGGTCTTGCCCAAGGGAGAAGAGCTGGTGGATTCGAGGGGGTGGCTGGGTGGTGGCAGTGAGGAGTCAGGTCATTCATTACCCACCAGACCTACCCAAAAACAATAACTGCAGAACTCACAGAATGCAATCAAGTGCATTCTTCTCCAGGGTGATTAAAGAAATATTCAATTTGATGCAACTGAGGTACAAAAGCTCTCTGTATCCTTCCTCTGCCAAGCATAGAAGAATGCCTTGCTTTAAATGATGTACAAAAACTCCCATGTGCCAAAGATGTATCATTTACATGGAATCCAGGCAGCTTCATGCAATCACTGCTTACACATAATTGTCCCAAAAGTCAGGGGCAGGAGGAATCTAAATGGAATAACCAGCTTATCAGTGCTCAAGGTTTATTTTACCTCTCCCGAAGAAAACCTGTACAGGTTTGCTAGGAATTCTTTTTTTTCTCTACTAAGGGTAAAAATCTGAAATGAAGAATAAAGTAAAAATAAAAATTGTTAATTCTGATTTTGTAACTGCACCCAGTTTAAAATCTACAAAAAATATAAAATTGATTTAAAGCCAGTTCTCATTAAACAAGAAGAAGTGGAAGTGGTAATGGATGAAAAATTCAAGCAATTTGTTTGTTTTCCTTTACTTGTTTCTCTCAGGCTTCTGCTCTCCAGAATCTCTAACAATGGTATAAATCACATACAGGTGTTTTCAAAACATTGCTAAACATCCAACAGGAGAAAATGACACTGCACGTCACTTAACAGCAGTTGTGCCCTAACATTAAAAATAAATTACATTTTGCATCATGCAGTCTCAACCTTTAGCAGTTATTTGTGGAGCGAATTTGAGTTGTCCTGGATAATTAGAGGATCTGTATCTCTATCATTATAAAAAAATTACTTTTTCTGGGATTTGCACAGAGCTACTAACAGCATTATAGTCATGATGATTTTAATAAAAGCTGGATTGTGTCTAGCTCTAATACTCCAAATCTTTAATGAATTATCCCACAATATACACAGAAGATAATTAAGCACCTTTGTCCCCATTTTCAATCAGTGGGGAACTGAAGCTCGGCAGTAGCAGGGTTTAGACACTCAGGGACATTAGCACCCTGCTTACCTCCACTTTTAACACACGCGTTGCAAAAAAACCAACACAACCACGTGGATGGTGACAGGGAAAAGAGATCAGACCTTTCCTGGAGGGGACCTGAGCTTCCAACCCCAGCATCCCCATGAACTGGTGTCTGTCTTAATGCACTGAAATATTTCTAGGGCCAGCCTGGCTCTATCAGGGAGGATTCACGGACACAAGCACTAAATAAGCTATAGAACGTGGTGATGGGGAAAAATAAGAAAAGTACTGGAGATTTGCCTGCAGCAGAGGGAGGAACTTACCTCCGAAGGGTTATTGTTTCAGAATTGTGTGATGAAATAATAAACAAAATACTGCACTGCTAATAGTTTCTGTGGACCCATGCTGCCTTGCAATGCAGAGGAGGACGTGTACTCCCTGCCCAGAGAGGGCTTCCTGCATAGTTTCAGTGTGAAGAAACACGCGCTCATTTGTCAATGACAAAAAGCTAGAAGGCAATTTCTTAGCCTTAGTGCTTTCTCTTAAGCAGAAATAGTCCCATCAACATTTGAGGGGTGTAAGGAGATTCAAATGGTTTTAAGGCGCAGGCTTCTTTACTCAATTGAATTAAGACTGCTCTGAACCAATATTGCAAAGGACAAAGGTCAAGGCTTTATTTATATAATACAAGGATGTAATGCAATAACCGGCTGTTGGAGGCACGTAAGTAAAAGATCAGGGACAAAGCTGCAGACAGGATGTCAGCAGCGCTCAGGGAATTAGCCATGCAACTGCCTCTCATTAATTACAGCTACGCACGTCCGAACCACCATGCATCATTCTGAAGGCGTACCCAGCAGTAACTGTGATTCATACTTTGCCATTAATAGTGCAAGAAAAGGTGAACCAGAATTGTGCTCTTCAGGCACTGTTAGGTAACCATGGTCATGGGTTCTTCCTCTGTCCAATACGGAATGAAACAGCAGCCATGGAAAAACATGGTAAGGAAGAGTTTTCATAACTTTCTGAAGTGCCATTTTTAATAATGTTACTATATAAGGAATAAGTATTCCCACACCAATTGTCAGGTACCAACACAATATTTTTCTACAAAACCATAACAAAAATTAAATATTGTTACACCTTGCAAGATTTCAAAAAGCACATTCTATGTCAACACACCTGTCAGAGACAAAAAGATTTAGAAGCTCAGAAGGACCTTGAAAGTTTCATTTCTAAATATTGCCTTTGTCCAAAGTATGTTGCTTGCTTAACATGGGGCACACCCTGCAACTTTACTCCCAGTCAAACACATCTACAGCTTACTGGAGCCCATCACATGTGTTTGGGGTACAAGACTACTTCTTAGTTTTGTGCCAAACATTGTCTTGCTATGTTTTTGTCAAAAAAAACCCAACAAACCCCCCCACAATTTCAGCAACAAAAACACAGAAAGAGGAAAACATTTCACTTGTTTTATTTGCTGTAGATGCTGGTTTCTGATTTTTTTTTCTAATATAAGCATCATATCCTATTCAAAAGCTGACTTTCCGGTTTGTGCAAGAGCGCCACAAAGACAAAAATCCATCTTAAGGTAACAGAACGTATGTAAGGCTTTACTGCCTTACTCTAAGAACCCGTTGACATTTGGTTTTGTCCTCATGACATCTGTAACTAATGCAACATTGGAGCCCTTTTCAAGGGCTTTAAAATAAAGTTTACCAGCATTAACTGCCAGGTAGCCTTTTCCAAATGTTTTCCATACACCTTCTACACCAGATTCGGAAAAATGCAGCTCTTCATGTAGTCTTTAACTGATGGAAAAGATCCATCAAAGGTTTCTGGTAATGAGGTGTACCCTATTTCCCAGGCACTCTGTTGGCAGAGAACAATGACTGAGGTTCTTTACCTCAAGTGAACTGTACCCTGTAGGCTGGGAGAAAGCCAAGCCACGAATCTGCTCTTCAGCTGAGCTGTTTTACAGGTAAAAACACCAATTATGGCTCATGTTCGCCCATGGAGTCTTGAACAAGGCTGTGCTTGCAATGGGAACTCTGAGTACGCCTTGCCATCACTGGTATCCAGAAAATACAGGTCAAATATGCACTATTTGTAGGCTTTGCCCAATTCTCAGGGCAAGAGGGTCCTTCTCTTACACAGGGCAGCACATGATCCCAATATCTGGAAGAACTACAGTGCCTTCAGTCCCCTACTCTAATCCCAAGACTTCTTTTTTTTTTTAAAAAAACTAGTCTCTTCAGAAATGGAAGACAATGTTTTACCTTTTTTGCTTTATCAGTTTTCGCTAAGCTGACGACACAACTCCAAATTACCGAATGAACCATAAAGTTTCATTACTCTTCTACTGTTTCGTTGTGGTCACCCCAGTACAGCTGTGAGATGTAAAGGCCTTATAAATGTAACACAGAAAATGGTTAATGTAAGAATTGCAAAATTTCTCTCTTACAGATAGTGATTTTTTTGCATTACAATTCAGTTCCTCAGGACGCAAACACTCTCAGCTTCCTGAGCTTTTGGCAGCTGAAGCTTCAGAATGTGCAGGGGAGGCTGACTAACACCCCTTTAGGGCCATCCTTTAATTTCTATGATCTCCTGTCTCTGCCTGCTTAGGACAGTCTCTCCAAGACAGAAGCAATGCTTAATCTTTCACTCTCTGCTCCTGTGGTCTAAGTTCTGCAGTATAAAATACTTCCTATTTGAGTCTGCTGAGCATTAAGCTGCTTTTTGTAGAGGTAAAATTCATGAGTCCATGGCTGACTTTTCCAGGCCCCCAGAGCTTTGGGATGCCCCAAGTCCTGCAGTGCATTTACCCACCCCCAAAAAAGTACCCCTCAGCGGAGATCAACATAAAAGGCAAAATCTTTCCAAAGGAAGAGAACACACTCTTTTAAGTGTGGTTTCTCTAAATAAAATTGAAGGTAAAACACAGGTTTCCAATGATGTTTTGAAAGGTGTTTCAGCCAGTTTTACATCTGGTTATGTAAATGTCAGCAATCACACAGATTTTTAAACGAGCAGTCTTTAGTGAGCTTGGTGACCTTGCTACACACATAAATGCATCCCGTGAGAGGAAAAAAGGTATAATGGCTGGTTTGGGATTGATGGATTTGCTGTGGGTCTGTGCTTAAAAGAGAGGGAGGTGAGGAGAAAGTGAATGTACGGAAACAATCTCAGAGAGAAGGCTATATAAAAAGAAAAAGTAAAATGAAAGGCTGTTTATTGTTGCTCAACACCAGAATATTCAAACTTTTCACATATAATAAAGACTTAAACACAACATGGAGAGAGGAAATTATTATTCCAGCTCTATAGAGAGAAGCCCAGTCCCAAAATACAACTGCCTAAGAAGTGGGAAACTCCCAGTGACTGGACACTCCCTAACTCAATGCCTGTCTTGTGCATTTTGATGTTTCATGGTGTAGGACTTCTGTTTGCATGATGGGAAGCACAAAAGCCCTTGTGTTTGCTTTGGGCCTCTGGCTGCTATTGTAATACACAATACCATAAATATTGCTCACATTCTTTCAGCACTACACAGCAATTCTAGAAAATGAACTGCGACAATCTGGGCTGAAGGTCCAGTGTATTGTAAGCAGCAATGGCCCCTTCCTCCTTAAACAGCCATTTCAAAGCAAGAAGAAACAGAAGAGGGAGCAGAAGGCAATGACAGAAGGGAGAAGGGAAGAGACAGAATGTCACAAGGACCCATCTCCAGAGAAAACCTTCTGCTGCCCCCAGGAATCAAAGTGCTGGAATAGAAGGAAGGTCGTAAAAACCAACTGGCCAACAACCCAAATCCAATTGCATTGAAAAGCACATTCCTGGAGAACAGGGATGGATGCAGCACCGCAGAGTAGACAAGAGTGACACTAACATCTTGCTTAAATGAGCACATCAGCTGAACTTTCTTTTTGTTACAATAAAAGAAATCTAATTAAATGCAATGTGCAAATAATTCAAGAGTTTATTGGCAGGATAGAGAAAGAGCTTCTACATTCTAGGAGTGTTTTATTGCCGCCTGCTTTTGAATTGCAAAGCAGTGAGCTCAAGGCAATTTAGAGCAAGACCATTGTAAAAGGGATTCGTGCTATCCAGTGCCTCAGAAGAACAGGGAAGGCTCCTGAAACATCCCTGGGATTACATTTTAGGAAGCTGCTGCAAGCAGGCACACAGTTGCTCAGTGGCCATCAGAAATGGGATTAACATGTCATAGCTGGTACCCCAAAGATGAGTTTGCACTCTGCAACTTCTAATGGACAAAGACCTGAAAATAAAACTTCTGCAAGTACGAGGTATGCAATCATATTCTCCCTCAGTAACCATTGCTGAAATGAACTGATCTTAGGGAATGCAAAACCTTGTTCCTTCTGAAATCAGATGCATAAACCCCATTCACTTTTGGACATCTCAAACTTCAGCAAATAAGTCGTAGTCCCACAGCCAAAAATCATCCCTGTGTAGTTTTGCTGGACAAAATGAAGAGAGCTGTTCTCAGTGCTGCCATTCTCTGTATGACATGCTAATCCTTCTAGAACCACAGATTTTTGAAGCTATGGTAATTTACACTTCTCTAACTTCTTCTCCCAGCTCCTCTGAGAATATTTAGCCATGATTTTAGGTGCAGTAATTGTAGGGACTAGAGAACTGTTCTTTCTCCTGAGGATGGGAGATCATCCCAGCTCTCCTCCACACATGATTTTACTCCTTGTCTTCCAACTTCCCACCTTTCCACAACCCTTATTTGCTTATGCATGTATCCATCCCTTGGACAACACACCAATCCCCAGATTTCTTCTAACCTGAACAAATTCTAGCTATACTATAGCGTTCACAAGCCTTTTGTGCCAGTGTAACATAAAAATGAAAAAGGGATCGCATCTTCATGCTGTAGTCACATCAGAGGTTTCAACTTAATTTGGCTTGGACTGGGTCTGTCCTTGGACCACTCAGTTTTACAGAGCACAGCTCCCTGTAAAGCAAAGCAATGTCAGGATTGAGGAGCACGTGGGTGCCAACAGGGCCACCCAAAGGTCTCCAAGCATTTCTCTGGACAATGTCTCCACTCCTGCAGCTGCAGCTGTGGTGGGGATGCAGATCTGTGCAGCAGAGAGCCCCATGAGCAGTGCCAGAGCAGCCACCACGGACAGGCAGCAGTGGCCTCATGAGGTGACCGCTCGCTCCCAGCCACAGCGCGCGGTGTCCGGCCTCGCGCAGAACCGTCAGCACAACTGGAATAATTGGAGCCTTTTCTCCAGGCTCAGCAGGGACTACAGGAGCCAAAGGGCACGGGAGGATGAGTGAAACACGATCCCCTCAGGGCTGGGCATGCTGGTGGCAGGGTGTGGACGTTCACAGTGCCACTGCCCGCTCCAGGCTGCAAGCCCCGCCACTGCCAATCCGTCCTAACTACTGAGAGCCATTAAAATAAACCCCAGCACAAGTATTGCTGACACCCCAGGTTATGTAAAGGGCCAGTTTCAGACAGCAGCCTTGCCTCTGTGTCGTTACAGACTCCCTTCCACCCTTCTTACTCCATTTCTTGCCAGTGGCGTTGGCTCAGGTCTCATAATAGAAAGTTCCAAGATTGTCCTGGTCTCCTCACCACACACTGAGCAGGAACTCGGAGCAGCATTATTGTTTGGGGTACTTCAGGACACAGCGTTCGCCTGAAGTGGCTTTTGTTTCTTTTAAAAGCATTATTATTTAACAGTTTGATTAAAAATGATACGGCAGTGTGAGAAGGGGCACTCATGACATGGCAACCTGACCTACTAATTTAAATTCCCAAAAGCTCCATCACAGAGCCCCTGAAAAGGAGGGCATGTAGTAACTGAATTTCTTAATGTGGAAGGGCATTCTTGGATCAAATCCTTGCTTTTTTTTGATACAGCAGAGACCCTCCAGAACATCCTCTCATGCCAAAGCTGCTGCATGTCTAAGGTGGAAACCTCAACAGCTCCCAAAAGCCACAGATTAAGACTGCTGTGAGTTAGTGCAGGCACCGGACTGGCAGTCCCAGGACAAGGAATGACACCCAGGGCACAGTTGAGCCTCCTGAACATGTTACCACTTCCTCTGCTAGCAAGGAAGGGCAGAGGGAACTGAGCTGAGCCAGGACACGCACACCAGCAAGGGGACAACCGAAGATTTTGGGCAGGGCTATTGCCTGCACAGGAATGATGGAAATACCATCCCAGGTGTTATTCCCAGGGTCAAGACACCCAGCAATCTCCAAGATCCATGCATTTGCTCTGAGCACACAGCATGTTTACCTGCTGCAGGGACCTAGCACTCCACAACATTAAAACAAAGCAAAAAAGTCCTTCCTGACTCTCTTGCAAATGAAGATTTCTTAACAACCAATACACTGCAAAACACTGGTGCACAGCCCCTCTCTTAAAGGTTTATGTATTTCACCTTTTCATTGGGGAGATTTTGGCTCAGAAATCATCACAATGAGGGGGAAGCCACAATCTCCCATACTGACCCCTCCTCCTTTGATAATTATTAACACAACCGATGCTCTCAGACACTGAACTTTCTTGTGTCAATTTGCTCCCTAAGTCAGAATTTTCTCTTAAGAGTAAGATCTTACTGTATTTTGGGGTTGTTCTAGGCCAGAGGGATCAGTTGGACAAGAACAGAAAAACAGAGACTGTGGTCTGGACAACAGACATGCAAGAGAAAATCTGATTAAACTGGAGAGTAGAATGACTGAAATTTAGTCCATGGGTTGTTTGGAATAAAATTATCATCATTCTGTTTTGGAGAGAAGAACAGAAATTAGAGCATTCTTTATAGACAGGAAATGAGAAAGAAAAACCATCAAAACAGTATCAGGTTTTTCCAAATTAGACAACAGCTGAGATTCCCATCTTTTGGTCCCTTGAGCTGCCAGGCACTCATCTTTTCTTTCCAGTAACCTGAGAGGGAACCAGGTGTCCCCAAGGCCGTTCCCAGGCAGTCAGAAGGACACAGCAGAGCTTGCCAGACTGCAGGCTTCTCCAAATGGAAACCATGGAGCTGGGTACCCTCAACCCAGACAGCTGCTGGGACACATCTATCCTAAACCTGTGGATACCAGAGCCAGGAGCAGCCTGAATGGCTGAGGGGCACTGAGTCAGCAGGCCCTGGAGACCCTGAGACTCCCTGAGAGCTTGCCAGGCAGCTTGCCAGCAGCTAGGCAAAGCACCAGTGCTTCAGCACAAGTCAGTAGGAGCCTCCTCTGTGCTTTGGTATCAGCTAGTCAAACTTCTCCTGAAGGGAATGCTTGCCATTCCTGCTGGGAAGCTGCATGTGTGGCCACGGAGGTGGTGGTCCTACGCCCTGCTTCCTGCCAGCCTTTGCACGGGGACACTGCAGGCAGTTGTGGGGACCGGCGCATCTCGTGTCACACTCGACACTTATTTCCTCTCCCCTTTCACAGCCAGATTTAACACAATCCATTCTTCCTGCCCTATGTTCTTTGCTGGAGGCTGCTTTGCCTCCATGCTTAGACAACACATAATTTTATTTAGGATATTTTATAACAGATAGCTTTCCAGTTCCTCTGTGACCATTTACTGCCACGGGATGCAGTTGCTTCATGCCCACGCCACATCCTCAGGCAAAACACTTTGGTAAAAACTAAACATTCTAGAAGGGTTTTACGAGATCTACGATCCCAAGTGAGTCTTTAAATATATTTTATTCATTAGTTTTGGTGATATGTGAACAAGGGATTGAGGATCTATCCTGCAGCTTTAACTTAGGCTGTTCGCATATTACAGAAAGGGTGACTTCTGTCCCAGTCAGAATTAGGCCTTCAGTCCTAAAGCCAACAACAACAAACTCCAGGGTGACCTTTGCATGACAGAGTTGAATGAAGAATGAGCTACGCTAAACCCCAACCTCGCATCTCCTCTTACGAGACACGCACACACCCACTCGCTTTCGGGAACTCTGCTCCTACCTGCTTTTGGGAACTCAGAAAAGACAAGGCAACATGACAGCTTTCACTGTTTTTTTCATGAGATACACTCCTTGTCTTTTTTTCCTTTCCCTATTTTTTAAATCACAATGAGTTTTCTTCCTTCCAGCTTTCTCTAATCTTTTCCCAGTGGTGTGTCCATTTTAGCCAGCCTCCCCTCTTCCCTCTAGTACCCGACACCGCTCTCTTTGTCAGGGCAGTCGCAGGGAGTTCAGGTTTTCCCTTCTCCATTTCTCTTTGGACCTGACACTGCTCCTGACCCCTGCTCAGCCTTTGCTTTGAAGTGCTTTTTCTGCTCTCTGTTTTCCCACCAGATTGTGTTAACCCTCCTCCTTTCCCCACTCCATCAGTTGGCTTCAATAAGCGAGAGGAACTCACTGGAACCTCCTCTTTTGTGTTATCAGCATGCCTTCACTTCTCATAAAATCCTACCCACCTTCCACTTAAAACAGTTTGGCAAAAGATGACTGCTTCCAAGGCCTGGAAGCATTGCTAAATTCCACATGGGAGCACCGCTAGTTGCCCCAGACAAGCCTGCCAAAAAGGTCTTGTGTTTGACCCAGGCAACTTCACAGCAATGTCTAAAAACAAGCAGCCACCTTCTTTCCTGTCCCCAGGACGATGGCATTCAAGTGTCTTTTTTGCCATGTGCTGCAAACAGCATCACCCCTGCGAAGCTCTGCAACTTTGCTCCTGCTCTGCTGCAAATTTAATGGGAAACACCCACAAATTTGGCTTAAGTACAGATGACTGATTTGATTCAGTCTCCTTGGTGCTACAGCTCCTAACTGATGGATGTTCAGGTCAAAGCAAGAAATGGCATCAGCACAAAGAACGGCTCGGCTCTTACTTTTTACAGACTCCTGTAAGCTTTCCAGATCTATAAATATTCACGTTATTCCCACAGAGGGGAAGAAAGAGGATGATTTGTATCCTTCTAGCTTGTTCTGTTAACACATTCCCATTTTTCATTGTTTTCCAGTTGGATAAATACCATGACGAACAGGAAACTCTTGCAAGAGAAAATACATTTTAGAGTAAATTGCAGTGGTGTGTAGTTTATAAATATTTGCAATGGAATGGGAAAAATATCTCTATTGATCACATTATTGTATGCTGAATACAGAGAGGAACAATCTTTTTTTTTAAGTCATGAATAGAATTTCCACTACAGGAAAAAAACCTGCAGAATTTGTGTATGCTACATAAACACATGGATAAAAAACACTTTAAAGTAGAAAACGCTATTTTAATTACAATAGTAAAGCTTGATTTATTTTCTATACCTCTTTTGCCAGAAAGTTAAACATCTCACAAAAATCTGAGTCATATTGCCTGAGGATCAAAACCAGAGAAAATTCAAAGCTTGCTAAAACATTAAAACCTCTTAACCACTCCATTAGTGAGAGCTGATGATAACATTTAAATAAGAATGTAAAAACATTATTTTGTTCAACAATTACATTACAAAGATAAACAATAAGAGCTTGGGAATACCCTGGTTAACACAGCAGGCTGAAGGACTTACACAGATCTTTCCTCCACTTTCCTATTTTTCATTACTGCTTACTAGATTATTAATTATTTTTGAAAGGATTATTGTAGTTACAAATTCCAACTCAGGCTTCTTCACTCGCCACTTGAGAATACTGCAAAGGAGGTGATTTCCACACGTGTACGTGACCCACATGTGCATGTGGCTTTGTGCCCATGGGAGCAGTGTGGGGACACAGAGCCACAGCATTCCAACACAGCTCCAGGGGTCTGAGTGATCCCCTCCCTGACATCTCAGCACAGCTTAATTCCCCTGTGCCACACTGCTGCAGCTGCACCAGCAATAACAACCTTACCCTGCTCCCCTGCTTTTTCACCTTGGGCATTTTAAGGCAAACTCTACCTGTGAGCCTTCAAACCCCTTTCACCCAAGACAATGGTGCCTCTTACAGCTGCTCATTTTCCAGCTTCCATCAGCATCGTGCAATTAAAGGATCTCTGACATGAGTCATTAAAACCCCTCCCCATGAAGCTGTTCAAAACAAAAACCAGCCAAGAAAAGACGCTGGGAATGGCGTGTGTGGAGTGCACAGCCGCTCACTTCACAGCTACCAGACTGCCTAGGTGCAGTGACTTCTCACCTAATAGTAATAATAATAATAACAATAATAGTTATAGTAATAATACACACTGAGCGCTCATTCAACTGTTTTGCTGGCAAGTTGCTTAACCAAATGGAAAAGAGGTTGGGAATAACCTACTTTGATGTCCCCACAGTTCATGTGAAAATCAAGGTGGCCAAGGTCACTTGTGTGGCTTTCCATACCCTGCCAATGCCAATCCTCTGCTCGAGGGCAGCAGTAGCCCTGGGTAGCCCTCAGCAGAGCCTCCTCCTTGCAGGTGTCTCAAGGATTTCAGCAAGGTGAACGCTCATGGTTATGGAGCTGGCTAACAGCCATCACTCATTTTACACTGGCCATTAAGCAGCCTGTGGGCAACCAGCACGGATCCAGAGCTGCTGCACATGTTTACCTCGCCTGGGGCAGAACAAGGCAGGGGAAGGAAGAGCTGGCAGAACCCATGTCTTGACTCTATACACAGATATTCTTTTCTCCACACCTCCTGTTCCAGACTCTTACATTCACTGCATTGCATCCTTGGTGTCTCAGCTGTGCTGTGCTGGACTGTGCAGAAAACATCAGCATCTCTCCCCCACAGCCCTTGGGGCAGGAGCAGCCGTGTCCTCACTGGTGAGTTCAGGGCACCAGATGAAGGCAGGAAACCTGCAGCCCTGCCAAGCCCGAAGGGATCTGTGACAGGCGTGTACTCTGAGCCTTTCCACCACAGCATGAGAGAAATGGCTTTCAAGAACAACAACGATTATGTACATTTTGTACCATGCTAAAGAGGGAAAATAGCAACAGGGACAAGAAAAGCTTGGGTTGTGAAGGATGTTCCAGCAGAGGTGATTAATGGTGTTGAAAGAAACCCCCACTGTTGTTTCAAATTTCTCTCCAATTAACCATGAAGCTACTCCCTCCTTTTTCCTTTTGTTTTAGTTTTTTCCCTTTTTTTTTTCTTTTACCTGTGTTTGATTTAGAATCAAGGTTCATGATTTGCGTTATGACAGCAGAAATAAAGGATCTCTGTACTGTATGCATGGGGATTTAAAGCATTACCTTTGATGGCTCATTAGCTGCATGTGGGTACATGCAACACTGCTCGACTGAGATATATTGCCCAGGATTTAATTCCAGAATAATTTCAAAGGCATTAAATCGAATGCTTGCCCTTTTCACCATGGTATTTAAATGGTACTTTGTATGCCAAACTTAAAAAAAGAGCAGAGGAAACACAGATGCAGTGCTGCTGGAGCGTGTATTGAACTTTGTTAAAGTGTTAAACATTTATTAGCCTTTTTTTTAAACAAGATAGTGTAAAACCAGTTGTTACTACAATTAACTTTCTCTGCTACAAGAGAAAAAGGACTTTTTTTTTCCTTAACTAACAAACAGCTCTCAGAACTAGTGAACAATATCTCATTTGTTCAGCAAGACTTAAAGATGAGAACAGTCTCAGGCTGGAAAAAAGAGATGTGCACATTTCTGTGCTGGCCGAATAAAACAAACCAGACAAAGCTTCTCCCACTGCAGAGAGGAGATCAAACTCCAGAGCTGAGCTGTAGGTCAGGAGTCTCAGAGCTCTCCAGGCACAGCCCCAGCTAGTTCCTGCTGCTGGAAGGCTGCTCCAGTACCCTCCGGAGAAGCAGCTCTGAGCTCTCAGCTTACAGCCTGGCAGGGACACCCAGGGATGGGGGCTTGCCTCTGGGGCACAAAAGCAACCCTCCTAAACAGTCTGTACTTATTTACTGTTGATCTACAACCTCTGTCAAAAGAGAGCCCTCTGTATTCTCATTTCCCCCCCGCATTTGCCTCATCCCTGCAGATTCAGGGATGCTACCGGTAAAACACAAAGTTTGCTTTATCCAATTTACAACTGAACTTTTTCTCTGAAATGAAGCAAACCCAAAGCACAGTTAACCCTGAACTCACAGTGGGGATATCCATGTGCCCAACTCCTCTTGCCTACAGTGGGCCACACTTGAGGGCAGTCAGTCCTGCAGGTGAAGATGCCCAACACTGTGCCCTCCCATTTAATCCCTTTTCCTTCCTACCAGCCCCTGTCACCATCCCTGCATCACAAACACATCCAAACGTCAACATTTCATACAAGAGGTGACAAATAACAGAGCTATTTGCATGATTTTCTTTTCTGTGTGGCCACAGTTGGCTGGAGCTGGTGGTTCTGCTAGAGCCTGAAGGACAGTGGGCATGGCCAGAATTTGCATCTGGATTTGAAATTTAACACCATTTGGGAAACATGGGCGATTACCTAGAACTGTGTTTCCATGCAGCAACACCCAGGAGCCTGCAGCAGCGTTACACCACAATCCAGCTTCAGCTGGAAGCCACATTTGACTGCCTCAAACACAGGACTTCTGAGCAACCACCATCACAAAAATATGCAAGAGGCACAAGAATTTGTTTGCGTTTTTGAGCCCAGTTGAGAACTCATCATCCTGTTTTAAGTCCTCTTATAAAGCAGCATTAACAAAGACACCGAATTCCTTCATGTGCCTGAAAATACACATGTGCACTCACAGAGATCCTCTCCACTTCTGCCCTGCCTACCAAAGGAAGTGCAAAGGAGCAAATCTATCCAAACACATGGGCTGCATCTGGCCTGGGCTCTCTGGGGGGCTGCACAATGGGGACAGAGCAGGGAGGCAGAGGAAAGATTGCCTAAAGTGCTCTTTCTGGCCCAATTCCAGCACATATATAATTTAATTGGGAATGCTGCATTACCTTTAGCCACTGTATAGCAATAGTTAGCTTGGTTATTTAGTAACTAATGAGAGCTTTCCACAATTAAACAATTTTTTCGTGCATAAGGGTCTGGAAAGAGACTTTACATTGCACAGGAAGGTCCCAGCTTGCTCAAATGAACAGAACTGAGGCCGGTCCCCTGTGGATGGAGGTTGGTTTGATTTTCTGTGGAGATTCAAGATAACATGCCTAAATTTCCATGTACTCAAATACCACAGCATAGATATTTCCCCACTTCCACCTTAACCGTGGGATGTTTGGACTCCAACACCCCTCTCAGGTAGACCCTGTGGTACAGAATGGCCCTGCAGGGTTTTCACATGATCTACTATTTTCTGCATTTAAGTGAAACTTCAGCTTCAAATACACAGGATGTGAAGCCCTGCTTTTACACGATTTCATGGCACGTTGAGGAATGAAGTAGTGGTGTTTGAGGCAAGTGATTTACTGACATGGGGTTATCCAGAGGTTTAATTTGTCATGCATCTCACCCACATGCTTTGTTTCCCTCTTCACTCTCTCTTTCTCAGAGGCAGAACGCTGCACACTGCTGGCAGTGAAAGGGCCTCTCTTCACACCACAGCAATTAATTTTTCTCAGCTTCTCTCCAGCCAGATATCAATGATTCCTCAGGATCTGCAAAGCCTCTTTAAGACCCTGTCGGAAACATGGAAGCCTTCTTCTTCCTACTGCTCAGTTAAACACAGCCTCTGCATTCACAGAGTACCCAGACTGATCAATCTTATTCCTTCCCTCTTGATAAAATATTGGGTGTCAGAGTGTTTTAATCCAACAATCTGCCAGCCACAGTCACATTAATCCACTAGCATGGAGGTAGAGTAGTTTTAAAGCAATGTGTGATCATCAATGCCTCTAGTTTTGGAAGTTAGATTATTGCAGTGCTTACAGACGGAGTCTGGTCCTGCACCTCACACCAGATACCACAGCTGGGAGTGGAAGAAGAGACACCCTCAAGGTTTGCAGCAGAAACAAGACCTCCAAAGGGTTTTGTTTTCAAAGCAAATGAATCAACTTTAAAGCACTTTGTCCAACCCTGGATTCTTCTAGGGCTGTGCAAACACTTGACTGCAGGGAGATGGATTTTATCATAGCAACATCCAAGAGAACAGTCAGTTCTGGCATTTCCACATTCACTCCCGCTTTCAGCAGTGTCTCCCTCCATGGTGAGAGCCATCACACATCCTCTCCTCCAGCCAGCTGACACTGCCTCTGTCACAAATACTGCTCATCAGAGAGGGGTGATTTTAAAGAGTTAAAATTCCCAAAAGGAAGTCTTTTGCTTAGGGATGTTATCCCATCACACCCTTCAAACAGCCAGAAGCCCCAGTTATTGCTCTTAAAAGTTATTTCTGATCATGTAGACGCTCCTGTCTCCCAACACAGCTACTCTGGATTTCAGGGGAGTCACTGGCAGGTTGGAAATCCACAGAGAACAACTGCAGGCAAGGACTGCAGGCAACAACTGCAGAAAGGACTGCTTATTTATTTTACAAGGATATGCTAGCAGTTAGGACAAGCTATCACATTGGAAATATGCAGTTGCATGCAGTAATGCGAACTATAAAAAAGATTAATTAGTGATGCAAACCTAAAATAGATTAATTAAAGTACACTAAACCAGGCATCATTTCCTCCACAACCTGCTTGATTTTAATCTGACTTGCTCTATAAAAGTGTTTTGCTTTGGGTTTATGGTTTGCCCTTCTGTGTCCTCCTCCAAAAGGTACCTTCACACAACTGCCCAAGAAGCACTCGCTACACCAGCAAGGACTGGGCCCTTTGTGAAATATGTATCTAAAAGGGGAAAATAACTGCACACTTATTGATTTTGAGAGGAGCTTTCAGAACACACCGAGGGGATTAGTCTCAGCTCATCCTAACGCCCGAACTCATGTAGCTCCTTCAATTAACCTGCCGAAGTAATTTAATGATGTGTTTGATGAATCCCAAAAGCACATTCTGGGCACTTGTAATGTGCTCAGGCAAGATTATGGCAACAGAACACGTGCAGGGGCTGCCAGTGGCCAAACCCAAGAGAAAACCTCTACTGAGCCCAGAATCCTTTGCCCAATTACCTGTGATGATTATGATAATATCACAGCAACACCTCACATTTCCAGCTGAGATGCAGAGCTGACATGTTAAACACCATAAAGATATGGAAAACTCGAGCCTGTCTGGCTGTCAGAGTGGCTGAGAATCCTAGAGAAGAGGGAACTAGTGGGAAGAAGCCACCCCTTCCCTTCAACCCTATAGGCCTATGGCTGGGGAGGTAAAGGATGAAACCTGCCCTGTGGCCTTCAGCCTGGGCTTTGCTCTCAACTTCAGCACAAGCTGAAACAGGAACCAAGGTGAACAAGGGAATCTGAACATGGCGGGGGGCGGAAATATGAATTGCTCTCTGGAGCTGCAGTCTGCAAATCTGGGTATGTACCACGTCTCTCAGATGTGGGGCATGACTTCCATGCCACTGTCACTCCAGGTGCTCTTTTCACCTGCATCAATTGTCTCAGGACACCCTTTGTCTCGTATGCCCAGTGGCCATTCTATGGGCAAAGAGGTGGTGAAATTGCTTCCACATTCTTTATTAGAGAACAACTTTCTCTGTATTCATCTGCACCTCATAACCTATGGCTCTCTGCCACAGATTTGTGATCAGCATAGAAGCAGCTCTTCCTTACAGTTTAGCTTCTTTAATGTGAAATAGGGATACAACAGCCCACTTCAGCTCCAAATCCAGCCAGAACATCTTTCTTTCAAAAGCAGTAAAGCAATTTTAAGCTATTTCCTTGGGGCAGTGGAAATATGAAATACAGCACACTCTCCTGCTTTAAAGTAGACTTGGGTTTTGTTGTTTTTTGGGTTTTTCATGTTTTTTTTTTACTGTGAGTGGTGTGACATATACCAGCCACCATTACACACCAATAAAAGGGAAACTCAATTTTCTGTCACAATGGAGATGACCAATAAAATTTTAAACGTGGACAACACCCATACAATTCTATGAAACCTGAGCAGAATCATAAAGCTCCCTTTAAAAGCACACAGACTCTCATAGAGGAGGTTCTGTAGGCATATAAATTATCCAGCTTTACCGTAGAAGGGATATGCTGCCCATCATGACACGCTCTTCAACATTGCCTGAACTACTCCTCTTAAGGGCTATGGGGCTGCTCTTCAGTAGCACCAGCTTGTTTGGCAATAGCAACACCGATCTTCAGCACAGACTGCATCACACCAAGAGAATACTAATAGTTAACTAAAGCAGAGCAGAAATTACTCTGTATCATGCAGAATGCTGCAGGGCTCAGCAAAAGCCATGATCATCTTCGAAAAGAGAGAAGGGATCTCTGCCCTGCATTCTCAGTAGAGGAGACAGAGATGGAGGTGGGGGAAATGTTCCTTAGTGGCAGAGGCAATACAGGAGCTGTTTGCAAGCGCCAGGAGTCCTGTGCATCCTGCCCGGGATTCTTCTCTGGAGTGTGGATGGGTGCAGGTCTCAGGAGCAAATTAGCTGGGGCAGGAGACCAGGGAAAGAGATGGTGAGGAAGGGCAGAGGCATGGGAGGGTCATACACACGGGCAGAGCAGGCTAAATATGCTTGACAACTGCCTACACTGAGAACTGCACCACACCAAGTCTGTCAGAACCCAGTCTGGCACCAAATAAAAAGGGAGATGCTGCAGAACAGGAGAGGGGCTACCATTTGCTGGTGCAGTCACAGAAGGATGCTAGGAACCAAATTTTGGGTGGCAAAACAGCCAATCAACTTCCTGCAGTAGCTTTGAAGTGGCACAGCAACTAAAGCACGCAGTCAGAATCCAAGTCCTTTGCCTTGGAAGAGGAGGAGGAACGGGAGGTGGCTGCATAAGCAAGGTGCTGCCAGTTCAGAGGCAGCAGGATGTGGAGAGCTCTCAGGAGTCAGGGTGGGCAGTGGGACACAGGTGCATGTCTGCTGCTCACGCTAGAGAACCCTCAGCAGTGTGAGCAGCAGCTCCTGAGCCCTATGGAAAGGTCTGTCCTGACTGTACCTACAGATCAGACCAGATTTATTGCCATGCTTAAACAAAGAAAAGAGCCAAAATGCTTTCAAACACCGATAAGAGGTTTCTGTGAGTCATGACAAGGAGGCAAAAATTTTACCGTGTTTTGCTTTTGTCTAGAAATGTGGAAACACAGTCCAAACCAGGAAAGAAAGGCCTCTGGGAGTATTTGAATCAGAACCCAAGGATCTGATTAAGAAAAGGTATTTAACATGCTTAAAAAGCTTTGCTGCATTAAGACTGAAATCAAGAAAGGTATAGATGTAAGGTAATTAGAGAAGGAGGATTAAAGGGTCCGATTCTTTTGTCATTTAGAAAAAAGGATGCACAGAGTTTACCATTTTGGAAGGCATGCACAAGATAGAGGCCATTAGCATGGGCAACCCAAGGATTTCTCTTCCCAATTTTCCTCCTCCCTACACTTTGAAGGTATTTGGGCTCTCCTGTGCTGGATACTTTAAGGTCCATTCCAGAATATGAGACACATTTGCCTCCCAGCAACAGCACCATTTACTCCAGGGGAAATTTCAGAGTATTGTGCAATGGTTATACTGTAATCGTCAGAAAATGAAAGTGCTCTTTATTTTTTTTTCTTTTTTAACCCACTTTTAATTCCACTTTATTTCCAGTTGGAAATAAAACTACAAGAAACAAGAAGGCTATTTCACATAGCAAAGGCAAGACCACAACTGAGGCTAGCCCATTCTGTAACTTGTGGTCTTTCCATAGGTAACAATACAGTTCTTTTCTGGTGATGACAAAAAATTGAGAGAAATCAGTACTTTGGTCATTTTCGGACATTGGCAGCACTTCAAGTAGCCATGAAAAGGGTCAGTTTGGTTTTCAGGACAGCAAGAGGCTGGAGCACGCAGCACTGGGCAGGTCTTCAGCCAAGCCTTGGACTGGCACAGGCAGCACTTGGTGTTTCTGGCTGCTGACATGACTGAAGTGTTGCTTATCTGCTCAAACTCACATTGATTCATGCTGTCCTCACAATAATGGAAAAAAACTGCGTCATCAACAGGATGCTGATCCATTTGAAATGACGAATGACAGACTGGAGAATAACGAAATCTGGGAAGTTTTGAAATTCCTCTTCCATGCATCAAGCAATCCAGAACTGTAACTCCTTAATTCTATTCCTACCTAATGCCATCTTTTCTTGCCAGGGAAGATGAAAAAAAAAAGTGAATTCAAGGATTTATGCTGTAAGTCACCATTGAAACCTTCACTTTCACTTAATTTTACTTTACTACGCATTGAATTCTCAGCAATAGGCCTGGTATTGGATAAAACTGAAAATTAATGATGGAAAATTATTCAAGAACACATGCAAGAGGGTATCACTTGCATCATAAATAGATTTTCAAGAGGAAGACTTAATGAGAGAAGCAGAGTAGGACACAAGAACACCCAGAAACGACTTCTCCAAACACAAAACGATGAAGAAAAGCATGTGGTTTGCTGAACTTAGCTCCCCTGGGCACAGCTGCAAGCCACAGATGTGAGGTGACAGAAAGATGCAAAAGTTGCCCAGTTTAGGGACTCCCCTGGAACTGCTGTGTGTCATTACTGAGACATGTGGTGGTTGTAAGTCCAGCTCTGTCAGTACCAGAGGAATGTCAGCATCCAGGTCATTCAAACCAGCACCCTGGCAGAAAACAGTCTCACAAAGCAAGTGGTCAAAAGCAGTAGCAACCACTGGTGAAAGATTATAAGGGAAAAATCAGAAAAAGCCCTTTTTATAGATTGTATGTCCTTAGGGAGAAAAGGAAAATAAGATACCAAAGATTGTTGATAGCTTAAAAACTGAAGATTCAATGTTTGCTTTATCTGTGCCTGTGACTCAAGAGTACCATAAAGAAAAATCCTGATGAAAATTCAAAATATGCCTTCTCAAAAAAAAAAAAAAAA